>WWNC01000064.1:2172500-2472500 GCA_011125475.1 Melanerpes aurifrons
TGGATAAGGAACTGGCTTGATGGCCGCACTCAAAGAGTGGCTGTCAATGGCTCCATGTCCCAGTGGAGGCCAGGGACAAGCAGAGTCCCTCAGGGATCAGTCCTGGGACCTGTCTTGTTCAACATCTTTGTGGGTGCCATGGCCAGTGGCATTGAGTGCACCCTCAGCAAGTTTGCTGATGACACCAAGCTGTGTGGTGCAGCAGACACGCTGGAGGGGAGGAAGGCCATCCAGAGGGACCTTGACAGGCTGGAGAGGTGGGCACAAGCCAACCTCATGAAGTTCAAGAAGAGCAAGTGCAGGGTCCTGCATCTGGGTCGAGGCAATCCCAGGCACAAATGCAGGCTGGGCAGGGACTGGCTGGAAAGTAGCCCTGAGGAGAGAGACTTGGGGGTGCTGGTGGACGAGAAGCTCACCAGGAGCTCTCAATGTGCACTTGCAGCCCGCAAAGCCAATCAGATCCTGGGCTGCATCAGGAGAAGTGTGGCTAGCAGGGCAAGGGAGGTGATCCTCCCCCTCTCCTCAGCCCTGGTGAGACCCCACCTGGAGTACTGTGTCCAGTTCTGGAGCCCCTATGACAAGAGGGATGTGGAGGTGCTGGAACGTGTCCAGAGAAGGGCCACAAGGATGATCAGAGGGCTGGAGCACCTCTCCTATGAGGACAGACTGAAGGAGTTGGGGCTGTTCAGTCTGCAGAAGAGAAGGCTCCCAGGTGACCTAATTGTGGCCTTCCAGTATCTGAAGGGGGCCTACAGGAAGGCTGGGAAAGGACTTCTCAGGATCTCAGGTAGTGATAGAACTAGGGGGAATGAAATTAAGCTGGAGGTGGGGAGATTCAGGCTGGATGTGAGGAGGAGGTTCTTCCCCATGAGAGTGGTGAGACCCTGGAATGGGTTGTCCAGGGAGGTGGTTGAGGCCCCGTCCCTGGGGGTGTTTAAGACCAGGCTGGATGAGGCTCTGGCCAGCCTGATGTAGTGTGGGGTGTCCCTGCCCATGGCAGGGGGGTTGGAACTAGATGATCCTTGTGGTCCCTTCCAACCCTGAATGAAACTATGAAACTATGAAACTATGAAACTTCTTCCTAACATGCAGCCTAAACCTCCTCTGGCACAGATGGAGACTGTGTCCTCTTGTTCTGGTGCTGGTTGCCTGGGAGAAGAGACCAACCCCCACCTGGCTACAACCTCCCTTCAGGGAGCTGTAGAGAGGAATGAGGTCTCCCCTGAGCCTACTCTTCTCCAGGCTCTTCTCCTGCAAGCTGGGAGACCTGGCTCAAAAAACCTCTTAAAAACCCAGACAGCAAATACCAGCTGCTGCCAAGGAAGGTGGGGAGGGGAAAGGGAAGATTTTTATGCATCCCTTTGCAATCCTTGCTCCAGCATCAGGGTTGTAACAGCCTTGATGTGTCTCCCTGGGGCAGGGAGGGAGCACAGACAATCATACATACCATGCAAGGAAACAGAAGGGACAAAACGACAGCCACCCCACCCCTAAAACAATAGGAATATATCTAGGGGTATTTAATTATTTGTGTGTGTGTGTGTGCCATGCAACAAAAGCTGCTGCCTGGAAATGACTGTTGTGAACAAGAGCCTAAAGCAGGTGCTTAGAGAGCAGCTGTCACATAAAAGCCAATATTTAAAGCCATGATGTTTACCTTACAATTATATTTACCTTTAACGTCTTCTGGGCATTATTAATTTCCTCCATTATCGCCCAGTTTAGCATTTTATTCCACCTAACAAGGCTTTTATCCCTCAGCAGAGTCTCTAATTGCTCCCTACCACCCTCTCAGCAGGGAAGGTGCCAAAGCAGGCACCTGGGCAAGGTGTTACCTTAGCAGCTCCATCAATTCCGGGGCAGTGGGATGGGCTGTTGCTGAGCACAGGGAATCCAGGCTGCCCAGGGAATCAGAGAATGGATTGGAATGGAATGGAATGGAATGGAATGGAATGGAATAGAATAGAATAGAATAGAATAGAATAGAATAGAATAGAATAGAATAGAATAGAATAGAATAGAATAGAATAGAATAGAATAGAAATAGAGTTGAATTGAATTGAATTGAATTGACCAGGTTGGAAAAGATCTTTGAGGTCATTGAGTCCAACCTATCACCCAACATCATCTCATCAACTAAACCATGGCACCAAGTGCCTCATCCAGGCTCTTCTTAAACACCTCCAGCAACGGTGAATCCACCACCTCCCTGGGCAGTACATTCCAATGGCCAAGCTCTCTTTCTGTGAGGAACTTCTTCCTAACATCCAGCCTAAGCTTCCCTTGGCACAGCTTGAGACTGTGTCCTCTTGTTCTGGTGCTGCTTGCCTGGGAGAAGAGACCAACCTCCACCTGGCTGCAACCTCCCTTCAGGGAGTTGTAGACAGCAAAAAGGTCACCTCTGAGCCTCCTCTTCTCCAGGCTAAACAACCCCAGCTCCCTCAGCCTCTCCTCACAGGGCTGTGCTCCAGACCCCTCCCCAGCTTTGTTGCCTTTCTCTGGACACATTCCAGAAACTCAACACCCTTCTTAAACTAATGGCTTGGTTTGGAAGGCACCTTAAAGATTATCTGGTTCCAACCCTTCTGGCATTGGCAGGGATACATTCCACTAGACCAGGTTTCTTGAAGCCTCATCCAACCTGGCCTCCTGGACAGGGTGAAGGCATCAATAATCAACCTAGACAACCTGTTCCAGTGTCTCAGCAGCCTCACTGGACTGGAGTTGGTTGTTTCAACTTAAGAATATCAAAAGTGGACATGAGTGACACATAGGATCACACAGGATGTTAGGGCTTGGAAGGTACATCCAAAGATCACTGAGAGAGAAGGGGAGGCTCAGGGAAGAGCTTATTGCTCTCTACAGTTTCCTGAAAGGAGGTTGTAGCCAGGTGGGGGTTGGTCTCTTCTCCCAGGCAAGCAGCACCAGAACAAGAGGACACAGTCTCAAGCTGTGTCAGGGGAAGTTTAGGCTGGAGGTGAGGAGAAAGTTCTTCCCAGAAAGAGTAACTGGCCATTGGAATGTGCTGCCCGGGGAGGCGGTGGAGTCCCTGTCCCTGGAGGTGTTCAAATAAAGAATTGGATGAGGCACTTGGAGCCATGGTTTAGTTGTCCTGAGGTGTTAGGTATTGGGTAATAAGTTGGACTTGATGATCTCTGAGGTCTTTCCCAAGCTGGTTGATTCTATGATTCTATGAAAAGTGAAATACTGACCTCTTTCAGGTTCCACAACACAGTACTTGAGGCCTTCCCCAGCTCCTCCAGGACTCCAGCTGATTCCATTAGATGAGTCTATGAATCCAACCCTCCCCTGCTGAGCAGGGCTAGATTTTTGGGCCAGGAAACCCTGAGAAGCTGCTGATGTTGAAGCTGGTGTTGAAGCTGATGGGAGCCCATTGCTCTCATCCCAGCCCCAAAAGACCCACAAGTGCCTTGATCCCACTCATGCTGCAGGGACAGATAAAAGCATGACAAACACACACACACAAAACCCTCCACAGGGTGGAGTTTTGTTTTGTTTTGTTTTGTTTTCCCAGTGATTGAAAGTGATTTTTTTTCCCCAGTGCTGTTATAAGAGCAAGAAGCTGCTTTGTTCACTCTCTGCAGACACCTGTGGTACGGCACCCAGGGCTGAGGGTTTTGTTAGGGCTGGGGGTGTGTATGGTTTGTCTCCTTTTTTTAGTCTTCAGCTACTCTTTCATCTATCAAGCAAGAGAATTTATTGGCTTGCTCTGCCCTCCCAGATTATTGGAAACCTCAGTGTTGAGTTGGTCTTTTTCTGGTTTTTTTCTTTTCTTCCATGGGAAGAGCAATCTTTGGTGAAGGGCAAAGTCTCTCAGGAACAAGGCAAGGAGGGTAGTTTAGAAAGGAAGGGGGAAAAAAACACGGATTCACAGATTGCATCAGGCTGGAAAGGACCTTGGAAGGTCATCTTGTGCAGCCCCCCCCTGCAATCAGCAGGCACACCTTTCCCAAGGTGATCCCAAGTTAAACCCCAGGTCCCCCAGCCCAGCATCAAGCTGTCACCAGTGCAGAGGGGCATTTTCCCTGTCTTTTGGGGCCTCATCCAGCACTGCATTTAACCAGGCACACACCATTTAACTGCTGGGTAATCCTATTAACCTCCTAAATGAAGGCCCAGCGGGGATGGTGACCAGCGTCTAACCGTTTGGCAGGACTGAGCAGAACCAGACTCCAGAGGGATGTTTCCCCTCCACCAGAGTGGGGTGGAGTGAGTGAAAAGAGGGCTCATAACCCCCCAGCTTCAATCCTCCAGCAGGGTGAGGAGAGTGGATCCATTCCCTGGAGATGGGACAGCAATGCCTGGCTCATAGGCAGACAGGATGGGGGAAAAAGCAGCATCCCAGTGAAAACAAAACAAATCACCCAAAGCAGGGCTCTGGGCAACCTGCTCTAGTTGAGGATGTCCCTACTTACTGCAGAGGGGATTGGACTAGATGACCTTTTGGAGGTCCCTTCTAACCCAGACCATTCTGTGATGATTCTGTGATTCTTTAAAGCCCACTGTGCTCAGTCAGCCCTGGCCACAGGCCCCCACAAGGGCATTAAACAGCCTCAAAGCACCAAGACCTGCTGTTTTCAGCCAGCTTCACATGCAACACCAGCTCCACCAGGCCCAGGGGCCCCGTGGAACCATCCAGCCAGGGGTGTAAGTACAGTATATCTCCGTTAAATTATGGGCACTCAGATTAGCATGTCCTTGTCCTTGCTCCGATAAAGGAGCCCAGAGGCTGGGTTAAATTATAGGAGCAAATCAAGCCTCCTTTTGATTCTGACCCTATAGACACAAGAGTCCCAGAGGGTCCCAGTTTTCTTCTGCCCACTTGCCTTTATTTATTGCTAATTTCCCCTACTACAATAAACACGTCCAGGGTCATCTGATCCCCATCCTGTTGGCGTTTTGTAGGCGACATAAACCACGGCCGGGGCCGGCGGCATTCCTGCTCCCCGGTTGCTGCGAACCAACAGAAAGTCCTTTATGAACTGGATGGGGAGACAGAAGGTGTCAGGAGGAGCAGGGGCTGCTGAATGGATGGCATTTCTTTCTCCCTTTTCAGAGGCCTCCCTGAATAGATTTGTTGCGGGACAGCTCGGACTGGGAACGGGGCAGGACGGAGCTAGCGGCGGGATGGAAATACCCAGCCAGGGGCTGGCTGGCTGGCCTGATAGCCTTGAAAAACACAGCTGGGCTTGAAAGGCTTGGGGCTGTTCAGCCTGGAGAAGGGGAGGCTCTGGGGAGGCCTTAGAACAGCATTTCAGTATCTGTAGGGGACCTACAGGAAGGACTGCCTAGAAGGGTTTGGAAGGATAGGGCGAGGGGCAACGGTTTGGAAGCAGAGCAGGGGAGATTCAGGTTGGACATCAGGAGGAAGTTCTGCACAGTGAGAGTGGTGAAATGCTGGGACAGGTTGCCCAGGGATGTGATTGAGACCCCATCCCTGGACTCATTCAAGATCAGCCTTGATGTGGGTCTGAGCAGGCTGGTGGAGTTGGAGGTGTCCCTGCTGCCTGCAGGGCGTATTGGACAAGATGACCTTTGAAGGTCCCTTCCAGCCCCATGCAGTCTGAGAATCCATGAAACTGGGGACTTCCAGGTTGCCAGTCTGGTTGTATTTAATTAGGTCATGGTTAATTTGGAGTGAGAAACTCCCTTGGGAAAGTTTCTGTCATGACAGGTGGGGATGAGATATGTGGATGCCAGGGCATCCATACCCTGCTGCAGGGCAAAGTGATGCCCAGCAGACAGCTCAGCACCAACCATCACCCCCTATACACTTCATACCCCACAGCCCCCTTCGTATCAGGACTGAATTTAATCAGCTACTGAAGGAAAATTACTATTGATACCTTTTTTCCCCCTTTTGTGGGCTGGAGAGACATAGAAAATGCCTGCCCAGGCCACCTTCAAAGCAACCTTCGTGAGAAATAACCACTCAAAGCCTCTCTAAATGATCCTCAAAGCAACACTAAAGTAGATTTCCCTTCCCCAAACATCAAATGCATCAATTTTGACCCCCAAAAGATCACCCAAAAGCAGCAAAGCTCTACTTTGAGCTGCAGGCTGATGGTGTCATCTCACGTGAATGACTTAGGAGCTTCAGTCCTGCTGACTTTCCTAGGGATCCAAGTTTAGAAGATATTTCCATGCCAAGGTGGCCAGGATGCAGGGAGCATTTCCAGGGCATTTCCACCCTGTCACTGCTACAGGCCCCACTAAAGCCTGAGACACCCCTGAAAGACCTTTCCACTCACTCACTCACTCACTCACTCACTCACTCACTCACTCACTCACTCACTCACTCACTCACTCACTCCAGAGAGTAAAACCTGGGTCCACACATGGGTCTGGTGAGGTTGTTACCTTTTATCATGGGATCACAATCTTAAGGGGGGTTGTTTGAAGGGTCTCCAGGATTTTTATTCTCCTTTTTTAAATATACATAAAAAACCCTCTTGGTTTAAGGTTGCAACCCCAGAAGATTTGGAGAGAGCAGAAGATTGGGAGGGGATTGTGAAAAAATACTAAAGAACAGCAGACTGTTTCCAGGGAAGATGCTTCAAGGCAGTTTGATCTGCTCAGTTGTGTCTTCAAGACCCCTAAACACCTTGCTAATACAGTTCTGGCCCTTGCAGGAGTATCTGTCAGCAATATTAGGATGCTGCCCCCCTCACCCTCCCCTCTGCAGCCCGGGTCCCACTGGGCTGCAATCGGCAAGGCTGGGTTGGAGCCACCACACCCCAGGCCACCCGGGAGGATGTCAGTGTGGGATGCAGGTGCCAAGGGGCAGAGGCAATGGTTTTATGCAACCCCCAGCTCAAATTCCCTCAAACATCACCCAGGAGGGTCAAAAGTTCAGGCAACCCAACGGCAACAGCGCCAAGTTTTGTTTCCTGCTGAGGAAAGAGGGTGAAGGAAGGAACCGAGGAGGAATGAGGAGAGAAATCCAATAAACGCAGGGGTGAGAAGGGAGAGGGGCAGGCAGTGAGAAAAGCAAACACAGCCTGCAACAAAAGGAGGAGAAAGGCAGCAAGAACCACGGGCAAGCCAGAGGACACAGGTTAGGAGGAGCTGGAGGGGCTTGCACAAGCAGCTGAGAAGGGGCAGTTCCTACCGTGGCCTTTAAAAGTGTTTGCTGTCACTTTTGTCACCACAAGGCTGGTTTGAGCACCTGTGGTTGTGCCACCAGCAGCTTTGCTGGGCTCTGGAGTGGCCAGTGAGGACTTGTGTACTCAGACAGAGGGTGTGTAGAGTCTCCATGTCCCCAGCTCTGGGTGGGGATACATGGTGCAGAGTCATGTCTTTGGCCCCAGGGAAACACCAAGGGTGCAGACTGTGTCCCCAGGGTGCTGAGGATGTGCCCAGTCACAGTCACAGAACCTTAGAGGTTGGAATGGACCTCCAGAGATCATCCAGTCTGACCCCCTGCCAAAGCAGGATCACCCAGGGTAGTCTGCACAGGAATGCACCCCGGTGGGTTTTGAATGTGTCCAGAGAAGGAGGCATTTACCTTCCTTGGGACTTCCTTTTTTTTTTTGCTTCTCTGTAGCAGTTCTTAAGAAAATGGAGGACCCTGATGTGCAAATGGAGGAGGGTGGCATTCTGGGGACAACCTCATTTTTCTCCCCTCAAAACTCCAACCTCACCATTTCCCACCACCCACATCCTCCCCATAGGCTCCTGTCTCCCACCCATCACCTCACAAGCTGGACCTCTCCAAGGTGTGGGTTATTGACTCTGCCAGCACAGAGCCACAAAGATGCTGAAGGGAGTGGAACATCTCCCTTGTGAGGACAGGCTGAGGGAGCTGGGGGTCTTTGGCTGGGAGCAGAGAATCATAGAATTGTTAGGGTTGGAAGGAGCCTCAAGAATCACCCAGTTCCAACCCCCTTGCCATGGGCAGGGACACCTCACACTGCAGCAGGTTGCTCACAGCCACATCCAGCCTGGCTGCAAAAACCTCCAGGCAGCAGGCTTCCACCACCTCCCTGGGCAACCTGTGCCAGGCTCTCACCAGCCTCATGGTAGTGAATCTCCTCAGGAGACTGAGGGGTGACCTCATTCATGTTTATGAGGATGTGCAGGGCAGTGTCAGGAGGATAGAGCCAGGCTCTGCTCAGGGATGTCCAATGACAGGACAAAGGACACTGAGTGCAAGCTGGAGCAGAGGAAGTTCCACATAAGCATAAGCAAAGCCTTTCTTTCCCATGAGGGTCACAGAGCCCTGGAGCAGGCTGCCCAGAGAGGTTGTGGAGTCTCCTTCTCTGGAGAATTTCAAAGCCTGCCTGGATGTGTTCCTGTGTGACCTGCTCTGGGTGATCCTGCTCTGGCAGAAGGGTTGGACTGGGTGAGCTTTTGAGGTCCTTTCCAACCCCTAATGTTCTGTGATCCTGTGATTGTGTGATTCTGTGATTCCTCTCCATGCCTGGGGAGACTGTGCAGCACCACATCCCATTCCCAGCATGGCTTGGAGAAGCTTTGTGCTTCCTCACTGGGCCCCCTGCCAGCAAACTGCTCCTCTTTGTGCCTCCTCCTGGCACAGCCACCAGCTGCTGCTCAGGTTTACCGGGGTGGGATGGTTCAGCAGCAGAGGAGAGCGTGCCCTAGCATGCACCTGGACCCGAACGAGATGCTCAGGCAGGGCCATGTGCACTTTCGGAGGTGGAACAAAGGCTTTATGGCTGTCACATTCATGCCCTGCCAGTGGCTTTGCCTGTGCTCTCCACCGACCTTGGATCTTTATTGTTCCTGGGCAGGGACCCTTTATGGGCTCCAGATGGAAAGTGTAAAATTAATAACCCCTGGTTGGCAAAGGGCCGTATGGTTCCCATCTTCTCCCGAGGTGCAAGTTGTTTGTAGTGACATTTATTTAATGCAAATTAACACAGAAATGAAGATACATGGCTCTTCCCACAGACTTGCAGGAGCTCCTGCATGCTGTGGTGTTAAAACCTGCCATGGCTAATGACAGAACCAAGGGGAGGAGGCTATAAAGTAAATCAAGGCAGCTCTGGGCTGTGAGCTTCAAACATCTCACAGAAGCACAGAATTGTCAGGGTTGAAAGGGACCTCGAGGAGCAGCCAGTTCCAACCCCCCTGCCATGACCAGGGACACCTCACACCTACAGCAAGTTGCTCACAGCCACATCCAGCCTGGCTGCAAAAACCTCCAGGGATGAGGCTTCCACCACCTCCCTGGGCAACCTGTGCCAATCTCTTACCAACCTCATTGGGGAGAACGTCTTCCTAAGATCCAATCTGAATCTACCCATTTCTAGTTTTGCTCCATCCCCCTCACTCCTATCACTCCCTGACACCCTCAAAAATCCCTCCCCAGCTTTTTTGGAGCCCCCTTCAGATACTGGAAGGCCACAATTAGGTCTCCTGGGAACCTTCTCTTCTCCAGACTGAACAACCCCAACTGCCTCAGTCTGTGTCCATAGCAGAGCAGCTCCAGCTCCTTGATCATAGAGTCATAGAGTCATAGAATCAATAAGGTTGGAAAAGACCTCAAAGATCATCAAGTCCAACCTGTCACCCAACACCTCATGACTACTAGACCGTGGCACCATGTGCCACATCCAATCCCCTCTTGATCATCCTCATGGCCCTTCACTGGACACCTTCCTGCCATCTCCTGCCACTAACTCCCCAAGCCTTCCCGGGTAGCAGCTGGAAGGGTGCACCAGGACCAGTGAGAGTGGTAAAATCCTGGAACAGGTTGTCCAGGAATGTGGTTGAGGCCCTGTCCCTGGAGGCATTAAAGATCAGACTTGGTGTGTCCCTGGGCAGCCTGCTGGAGTTGGAGGTGTCCCTGCTAACTGTAGTAGAGCTGGGCAAGATGACCTTGGAGGGTCCCTTCCAACAGGATGCAATCTGTAAATCTGTGACCACGCTGCAGGGAAGCATGGTGGTGGTGGGGGAAATGCATTTTTAGGTCATTCTGAAGCTTATGACTAACTTTCCTGCCATTGTCAAGAGATCACAGTAACCTGGTTAGTCACAACTTAACTCCTGGCCTACAGCTGGGAGAAAAGAGTTTTTATTGCCTGCCTTTCAGAAGAAAAGCAGCATCTCCAGGTCTGCAGGAGAAGTTTCCTTTGAAATCACTTTGACCTTTTGAGTTGCCTCTTTTTTTTCCCCCCCTTTCCTCCCCCTATTCTTTTAGGGTCAGAAGGAATTCAGCCAACCCTTTTCTTTAACAATATATGCCAAGCCAGCTTTAGGAGGTGCTAATTGCTTTTTATCTAAGTGGACTGTTTCTCCTCATGCCACCAGAGGTTTCTGTGGTGGAAGGAATACAATAGATTATCAGGCAGTGAGATACATGTATACAAAGGGTATTTACTCCTAGGAGGTTAAAGATACTGCACAAAGAAAGGTAGCTTTGCAAGGGTACCCTGTTAACCAGTGATGGATGAACCACCAACAGAAGAAAGGTCTGGAAGCCATGAGGAGATAAGACCTGGAAGGGTCTTATCTGAGCCCCTGGGTACCTCCTGGAGGTGCAGTCCACAGGGCTTGCTGGCAGAGACATGAAGTTTCAGCCTGAAGCAGAAGGCTTAGTGCACCTTGAACCACTCAGGACTAGGGTGAGAGGAGGTTCACCTGCACCTCTTGGGCTGCTGTGCACACTGAACCACCAGGATGGGTTTGTGACCACTTTAAGGTTGGTGATGAATGTGGTCATAGAATCTTAGAATCACAAAATTATGTTGGCTGGAAAGGACCTCTGAGGTCACTGAGTCCAACCATCAACCCAGCACCACCAGGGCCATTCAACCACGTCCCCTTGTGCCATGGCCACCAGTTTCTTGAGCACCTCCAGGGCCAGTGACTCCACCACCTCCCTGGGCAGCCTGTTGCAAAGCCTGACCACTCTTGCAGAAGAGAAATTGTTCCTAATCTCCAACCCAAATCTCCCCTGGCACAGTTTCAGGGCATTTCCTCTTGCTCTATTACCTGGTACTAGGGAGAAGAGACCGACCCCCATCCCACAAGTCTTGGCAAGTCATTTGGGTGCCTTGCAATAGTTTAGTCTTCTGAGGTGACATCTTCATCTCAAAGCAGGGAGAAGAGGGCTTGGAGAAGGGCAGGGACCAGCCTGCATGGTGGGAGCAGCAGGGCAGGGTGGGCTGAGCCTGGCACAAGAGCTTCTTGATAAAGAAACCCCCACAGCTACATCTCATTTGTCTGCCAATGACCTCAGTTCAGCCAGAGCAAGTTTCTTAGTTCAGAGCCAACCCAAGCCTTTAAAAACTGTTGACTTTCCAGAAAAGCAGGAAGCAGGTAAACACAGCAATTGGCTGCTCTTTCTCCTGCCCACATGTCACCAGAAGGCAGGGGAGGAGGAGGAGGAGGAGGGGAGGTGGGGGTGGAAATTCTATTAGGCTTTTATTTAACATGAATTTGACTGTATTCCAGGTCACTGATCACATAAGCAATCATGATATGGGTAATAAAGAAGTTCCTACCATACCTTTATTTGCTTTCTACCTGTAATAAATCTTTATCACACACCATGCTGATTGCAACAGTATCACTTCCTTCCCCCCCTCTTGTTCTATTTTTCTTTCATAGAGGAGGGGAAAGAAAAAAGTGAAATAACTCTATCCATCTGCAAGCACACCCCAAAGCCTTTGCTTCACCAAATACTTTGGGCTGGGAGAATGCTCTTGGTCACAGCTGGTTCCCAAAAGGCTGCAGAGATGTTGCAATCCACAGAGTGACTTTTCCCCAGGTCCTTCAGCCAGACCTGAACAATCCTGCACAGGTGGCAGAGTCCAGTGTGTCTCCCCTGTGTTGCTTCCAACTGAGCTGGTCTGGCAAATTTAATGCTGGGGAGTGTGTGTAGGGGGAATTTCCAACCCACCACACTCCTCACGGCTTTCCCTGCAAGCCATGCCCATCCCTGCCTGCTCCTGACCCCTCTCCAGTTTTTTAACTGCCTTCTTCTCCAAGGATTCTGGGGTGAAGCAGATTCACAGATTGCATCGAGTTGGAAGGCACCCACAAAGGTCATCCTGTTCAACCCTCCTGTAGTCAGCAGGGACACCTCCAACTAGATCAGGCTGCCCAGGGCCACATCAAGTCTGAGAGCTAAGAAAATCCCACTCTGAGGATCCATAGTTGTGCTGAACCCATGAGGAAAGTGATGATATGTTAAAAAGCTATGCCTGCAACAATTCTACAAAGAGCACGATGTGGATCTGCTTCCCCTTTGTGTCATGCTGGGAGCTACTAACCTGCAGGCTTCCCTAGGGGGCCATCACTAAAAGGGTTTTACAGAAGAGGAGAGGCTGAGGGAGCTGGGACTGCTTATCCTGGAGAAGAGGAGGCTCAGGGGAGACCTTATTGCTGTCTACAACTACCTGAAGGGGGATTGTAGCCAGGAAGGGGTTGGTCTCCCAGGCACCCAGCACCAGAACAAGAGCACACAGTCTCAAGCTGTGACAGGGGAGGTTTAAGCTGGAGTTGAGGAGAAAGTTCTTCCCTGAGAGAGTTGTTAGCCATTGGAATGTGCTGCCCAGGGAGGTGGTGGAGTCCCCATCCCTGGAGGTGTTCAAGAGGGGATTGGATGTGGCACTTGGTGCCATGGTCTAGTCATGGGTCTGTGGTGACAGGTTGGACTTGATGATCCTTGAGGTCTCTTCCAACCTTAGTGATGCTGTGAGACTGTGATCCAAGTGATGACCTTGTGCTAGAGCAGCCCAAAACACACAGCAGACCCAAGGGTTTTCATACATTCATAGAATGGTTTGGGTTGGAAGGGACCTTAAAGATCATCCAGTTCCAATCCCTCTGCCATGGGCAGGGAGACCTTCCCACTAGATCATCTTGCTCAAGGCTGCATCCATCCTGGCCTTGAAGGGAGGGGCATCTACAGCCTCTCTGGGCAACCTGTTCCAGTGTCTCACCACCCTCACTGGAACAAATTTCTTCCTCATCCCCGGTCTGAATCTGCCCTCCTAGAGCTTCAATCCATTCCCTCTCATCCTATCACTGCAAGCTCTTGTCAGAAGTCCCTTCCCAGCTTTCTTATAGGCCCCCTTCAGGTACCAGAAGGCTACTAGGAGGTCTATTTCATGAACATTCTCTTCTCCAGGCTGAACAGCCCCAAGTCTCTCAGCCTGTCCCCACAGGGGAGGTTCTCCAGCCCTCTGATCATCTTTGTGCCTCTCCTCTGGACCCACTCCAGCAGCTTCACATCCCTCTCATGCTGGGGGCACCAGAACTGGAGGCAGCTTCCCTTTCTATAAACTCAAAGCAAGTGGATCACATTTTGGATAAAAGGAAATGCTTGGGTGATGAGACAGAGACTCATAAAATGGGATGGGTTGGAAGCGACAATCGAAAGACATCTAGCCCAACCCCCAAGAAAACCTTCACAGCCCTGTTAGAAACAAATTTCAGCAAACTCAGGAGTATTTCTCTCTTCAAAAAACTACACAAAGAACCCCAAAGGCAGGAGCTATGGTAAACCATTCTTACAGAACACAATATTAACCAGGTTGGAAAAGACCTTCGAAATCATTGAGTCCAACCTTTCGTCCAGCTCCATCTAAGCAACTAAACCATGGCACCAAGTGCCTCAGCCAGGCTCTTCTTAAGCACCTCCAGCAATGGTGAGTCCACCACCTCCCTGGACAGCACATTCCAATGGCCAAGCTCTCTTTCTGGGAAGAACTTCTTCCTCACCTCCAGCCTAAACCTCCCCTGGTACAGCTTGAGACTGTGTCCTCTTGTTCTGGTGCTGCTTGCCTGGGAGAAGAGACCAACCTCCACCTGGCTACAACCTCCCTTCAGGGAGTTGTAGAGAGCAATAAGGTCTCCCCTGAGCCTCCTCTTCTCCAGGCTAAGCAACCCCAGCTCCCTCAGCCTCTCCTCACAGGGCTGTGCTCCAGACCCCTCCCCAGCTTTGTTGCCCTTCTCTGGACACCTTCCAGCATCTCAACGTCTTTCCTAACCTGAGGAGCCCAGAACTGGACACAGGACTCAAGGTGTGGCCTAACCAGTGCTGAGCACAGAAGAATCTTGCAGATTCTTTTACATTTTGTCTGGACAATGAAGTTCTGGTACCAACAGATTTGGTCTGAGAAAAGAATTGCTTTTGAGCTTCTCCTTCAACCAGCCCAAGCTTGATTTCCAGGTTGGAAAGCCCTCAGGGGGAAGCTGTTGGCAGAAGACCCCATCACAAATGGCATCAGAGAGAGAAGGATCTGCTGGAAGAGGGTCCAATGGAGAGCTACAAGGATGATTAAGGGACTTGAACATCTCTCCTGTGAAGAAGGACTGAGAGAACTGAGAAGAGAAGGCTGAGATGGGACCTTATCAATGTCTATAAATACCTGGGGGGTGGGTATCAAGATGGATGTGCCAGGCTCTTTTTGGTGGTGCCCAGTAATAGGACAAGGAACAATGGGTACAGGCTGGAACACAGGAAGTAACACCTCAACATGAGGAGAAAAATCTTTATTATGAGGGTGACAGAGCACTGGAGCAGAGCGACTGCGGACTCTCCATTTCTGGAGACTCTCCTCAGCTCTGGTGAGACCTCACCTGGAGCACTGTGTCCAGTTCTGGAGCCCCTAGTACAGGAAGGATCTGGAGGTGCTGGAATGTGTCCAGAGAATGAGCAGTGGGCTGGAGTTCCTCTCCTATAGAAACAGACTGAGAGATTTGGGACTGTTCAGAATGGAGAGGAGAAGGCTCTCAGGAGACCTAATTGTGGCCTTCCAGTACCTGCAGGGGGCTCCAAGAAAGCTGGGGAGGGATTTTTGAGGGTGTCAGGGAGTGATAGGACTGGGGGGAATGGAACAAAACTAGGAAAGGGTAGATTCAGATTGGATGTTAGGAAGAAGTTGTTCCCCATGAGGGTGGTAAGAGCCTGGCACAGATTGCCCAGGGAGGTGGTGGCAGCCTC
Source organism: Melanerpes aurifrons (assembly GCA_011125475.1). Classification (NCBI taxonomy): domain Eukaryota; kingdom Metazoa; phylum Chordata; class Aves; order Piciformes; family Picidae; genus Melanerpes; species Melanerpes aurifrons. The sequence continues at coordinate 2,187,442 of WWNC01000064.1, forward strand.
CTGCCTGGAGGTGTTTGCAGCCAGGCTGGATGTGGCTGTGAGCAGCCTGCTGTAGTGTGAGGTGTCCCTGGCCATGGCAGGGGGGGTTGGAACTGGCTGATCCTTGAGGTCCCTTCCAGCCCTAACAATTCTATGATTCAAGACCCTTCTGGATGTGTTCCTGTGTGACCTGCTTTGGAAGGGGATTGGACTCAATGATCTCCAGAGGTCCCTGCCAACTCCTACTATTCTATGATTCCACAATCAGATCGTGGTCTCCCTAGGGTTTCCCTGCCCCAGGGGTAGGACACACTCCCAGTCCCTGCATCCCAAGATCTGGGGTGTCTCCAGACACATGTAGCTCAGAGTTTTTCCCATCTCTATACCACCATTTCTACCTCCTTCAGCAGACACAACCCCAGCAGCTTCCCGCTCCTCCCAGCATCGCTGGATGCTGTTGTCCCTTGACCACTGGGGCTTAATCTGCCTCATTTGGATGATTTGCATCCAAAGCTCCACAATTTTGTCCTTCCCTTCTCGAGCTCATGATGTTAGCTGCTGCTAATGCAAGGGCATCAATCGCCTTCATCTTCCCCTGTTTAATGATATTTATCCACCCTCGCAGGGGAGAGAAGTTGGCTGCAGCTCAACTTGGCAGAATGGATTGGGACCAGTTCAAGCATAATCTTGCTAAATACACAGATTTTAATTTCCCCCCAAAGTGAACCAACCAGGCTGCATCTGCAGTCCTTGTCCTTGCTGCAGAATCTGGACACCGGTTCCAAACTCCTGCAGAAAAACCTCTGTGTGGCTGAGCCTTGCTCAGTGACCTCAGGTGCTTGACCTCCAACACTGTCACAAAGGCAAGACACAGGGACACTAGGGTTCACTCTGCCAGAGTCCCCTGATGATTCCACCCAGAAGCTGAGACACAGGAACATTTTGCTCAGGCAGCTTCAGCCCACATTTTGCTTAAGTCTGTTGATCTGATGCAAGGGATGCAACCACCACCAATCTCAGTGCTTAAAGGAGGGCCTGGAGGAAAGATGGGCATAAGGGTTTTTTGTCAGCAGGGCCTGCTGTGACAGGACAAGGGGATGATGGCTTTCAACTAAAAGAGGGGAGATTTAGACTAGAGAGAAGGAAGATTGGATTGGTCATTGGAATGTGCTGCCCAGCGAGGTGGTGGAGCCACCATCACTGGAGGTGTTTAGGAAGAGACTGGACGGGGTGCTTGATGCCATGGTTTAGTTGATTAGATGGTGTTGGGTGATAGGTTGGACTTGAGGATCTCAAAGGTCTCTTCCAACCTTGTCTATTCTATTCTATTCTATTCTATTCTATTCTATTCTATTCTATTCTATTCTATTCTATTCTATTCTTCACAGTGAGGCTGGTGAGGCACTTGCACAAGTTGCCCAGAGAGATGGTAGGTGTCCCATCCCTGGAAACATTCCAGGTTGAGCTGGATGGGGCTCTGAGCAACCTGCTCTAGTTGCAGATATTGGGGAATTGGGGCTGTTCAGTCTGGAGAAGAGAAAGCTCCCAGGAGACTCAATTGTGGTCTTCCAGTATCTGAAGTGGACTACAAGAAAGCTGGGGAGGGACTTTTGAGGGTGTCAGGGAGTGATAGGACTGGGGGGGATGGAGCAAAACTAGAAGTTGGTAGATTCAGATTGGATCTTAGGAAGAAGTTGTTCCCCATGAGGGTGGTGAGAGCCTGGCACAGGTTGCCCAGGGAGCTGGTGGAAACTTCATGCCTGGAGGTTTTGAAGGCCAGGCTGGATGTGGCTGTGAGCAACCTGCTGTAGTGTGAGGTGTCCCTGCCTGTGGCAGAGAGGTTGGAACTGACTGATCCCTGAGGTCCCTTCCAGCCCTAACAATTCTATGATTCTGTGTCTCTGCTCACTGTAAGGACATGGAGTAGCTGACTTTAAAGATCCCTTCCAAGCAAAACCATTCTGTGTGTCTTTCTATGAAGTTACCTCATGCTTGCCACGGGCCACAACTGATCCCATGGCCTCTGTTCAATGGTTGGATTTGATGACTCTTAAAGGTCTCATCCAAGCCAAATACTTACCAGAACTGAGCTGGCACGTGGGGCCTTGCTGGGATCAGCTTTGCTGCTGAGCTGCAACAGTAAAGGCTCAACATGAGCCCAGAGAAAACTCTTGGACCTTGCAGATTTGAATCCTTCTCCCTTTGGGAGAGCCATGCCATTTTGGGAGGAACATCCCATTTTGGGGGGGAATTATCTCATTTTGGGGTATCAACCTTTTGGCCACAGCAATAAAACTGAGTTCCAGCTACACAACATTGGCACTGGATGATCAACCCCTTATCATAGAATCATAGAATTGTTAGGGCTGGAAGGGACATCAAGGAGCATCTAGTTCCAACCCCCTGCCATGGCCAGGGACACCTCACACTACAGCAGGTTGCTCACAGCCACATCCAGCCTGGCTGCAAACACCTCCAGGCAGGAGGCTTCCACCACCTCCCTGGGCAACCTGTGCCAGTCTCTCACCACCCTCATGTGGAAGACCTTCTTCCTAACATCCAATCTCAATCTCCCCACTTCTAGTTTTGCTCCCTTCCCCCTAGTCCTATCACCACACAACACCCTCAAAAGTCCCTCCCCAGCTTTCTTGTAGCCCCCTGCAGATACTGAAAGACCACAATTAGGTCTCCTTGGAGCCTTCTCTTCTCCAGACTGAACAACCCCAACTCCCTCAGTCTGTCTCTATAGGAAAGGAGCTCCAGCCCTCTGCTCATCCTCATGGCCCTTCTGTGGGCGCATTCCAGCACATCCAGATCCACGTTGTCCTGTTGCATTTGGCATCCCCCAAAGCTGAAGCCCATTGTGGTCCACAGTGGCCCAGGGCAGCGTGAATTATCACAACCCTTCTCCTGTTGCTATCTGGGATCTGTCAGGATCACCCAGCCCCAGACTGGCTGTAAACCCTCCTTTGGAACAACAGGACGCTCCAACTCCTTCCAGGACCTGGAGAGAGGGCAGCATTTCAGTTCAACAGCACAGCTCGTGTACGATTCCATACCCCTGTAGCTGTTAATTGCTGGAGTATCAGACAGGCTGATACCCTGATTATTTGTGGACATTTACACCATCCCAGGCCCTGTTTTTTACTTTTCTTTTTTTCTTTTTCTTTTTTTTTTTTTTTTTATAACTTTATTTCATTTTCTGCTGTTTACCCAAAGCACCTTTATCATGGCATGCTGATAGTCTGTTCTTTATTGCCCCGGGGTTGATTGCAAGGGAGCCCGAGCAGAGTGCAATAACACACGTATATATATAAATATTTGAACAGGAGAAGAAAGTCTGTCTGATTCGAGCTGTGGAGGGAATAAATTAAAACAAATAATGCCACTAGAGGGACCTTCACTCTGAACGAGGTCACACAGCCCGAGGTGGAAGTCCCACGGCAAACCCCCACCAAGAACTACCCTCGGACCCCTTCCCCCCGCCTCCCAGCAACAAGCGATGCGCCGCTCCGGGCTCATTAGAAACCACGACCACAGCAACCCCACACATGTTTGCAGGACTTGGTGTTTGCTGAGGATCACCCAAATAATTCCACTTGAGCACAAGAAACAAGTTTTTGGTTTTGCAGTTAAACACTGGAGTAGTTTTAATTAGTTTACTCTGAAGGTCTTTCACCTTCACATCCCCACGCAGCCTTGAGGGTTCAAAGAGCCTTTCTGTGTGTTTTCCCTTTTTTTTCTCCTCTGTGTTTTTCCCCTTTTTCTTCTCTGTGTGGGTTTGGTGGGGGTTCCCCCCCACCCCTATTTTCTTCTCTATTTTTCTCTGCCCCCCTCTCTCTCTCTCTCTTTCTTACTTTATTTTGTTTTGTTTTGTTTTAATGCAGCGTGTGAATGGTCGAAGGCAGGAGCGAAAGACGACGGACTTAGAAAGTAAAATCTCCAGGAAGGGAAAAATGGAGGCAAACACAGGAGCTAATTTAGGCAGGCATAGCTGGTGGTGTTTGTGGTTGTCCCTGACAGCACTGCCGACTCCAAAGCACCTGTGTTTGCTCACTAGCTTTCCCCAATCTGCTCGAAAATGGCCCAAGCATGTCACATGGCAGCGAGATAGTCCCAGTGCCATGGGAATCAAAAAGCCGGAGCTTTTAGCGGAGTTAATCATTAATGAGCCTTTTCTTTGTCCCATTCAGGAGTGCTGACAAGCTCTTTGATATTTCATATTTGCCATCAGGTCAGCAGCAGCAGCTCCTAGCCAGGTACTAATGAGCAGCCTGGCTCGCGTCTTCCCATTTCACTGCCCGCCCGCGGAGTTCCCTTTGCCTGCCCTCCGCTCCCCGTGCCTGTACCCAGAGACAGAGGGCAGAGACCCCAAAGGCTGAGATTTGCATGCAGCAGCCCTGGTGATTGTAACCAACCCCTTTTCTAAACACCCCTGCACCTATATGTAACTCCTTCTCCAGCTGACTCAGGCTCCCAACCGCTCCAAACCCATGCAGAAGAATTCTCCTGCTTTTACATTGGCATCCTCCCCTCCAGTCTCAGACCTCCATCCATCTTTTGGGGATAAAATCCAGGGTGATTGAGACACCAACCAGCCCATACGCCCCATATTGCTCATCTGAAGCCAGCACTTTGTATTCCTTCACAGCTGTCAGTTTGTGTGTGAGAGAGCTGAGGGACTGAGCAAATAATCCCCCGGCGAATAATGTATGGCCGAGGCAGAATGCCGACTGCCTCACTCCGCTCCTCTCCCTCTCCTCCCCCCACTCCATGTCACCAAGGGCCACATTTCTGCCTTGAATTTCTCTTTTCCCAGCACCTGCTTCTCCCAAGTGTTGAGGGGGTTTAGGACCTTCACCTTTCCAGGGCGCTGATTTAGGAGGAGAGGGAACGGTCTCCCTTCATGAGCACTCATGGTTCGTCTCTGCTTTCCTCTGACTTAGCAAATAAACTGCATTTGTTTGTGCCCATTTTCAACAGAAACCCCCATTCCATAGCCTAAAGGACAGGTAGGTCCCCAGGCCCCCATAAAGCTGATTTGTGGCAGCTTAAACGAGAAGCACAGTCAAACTTCAAGGTGCTTGAACTTTTCCCTTGACCCCGTCAAACCCTGACAGCCTGCTTTGCTTAGCCACCCTTCAAGCTGAGCCTGCCAAAACCACTTGGAGATAGAGGGAGAACCACACTGAGGGGCTCCCCAGTGCTTTGTCAGAGGCTCACAGGATGTTAGAGGCTGGAAGGGACCTCTGGAGGTCATCGAGCCCAACCCCCCTGCCAGAGCAGGAGCATAGAATCCAGCACAGGTCACATAGAACGCATCCAGATGGGGCTTGAAAGTCTCCAGAGAAGGAGACTCCACAGCCTCCCTGGGGAGCCTGTTCCAGTGCTCTGGGACCCTCACAGTGAAGAAGTTCCTCCTCATGTTGGGGTGGAACCTCCTGTGCTGTAGTTTCTACCCATTGCCCCTTGTCCTACCCCAGGGTGCAGCTGAGCAGAGCCTGTCCCCTCCCTGTGTGCTGGACACACTCTTGTCCCTCCATGGAAACCCAGCTGAACCCTACCACTCAGAGTACAGGTCAGTGTCCTCCTCCCTCTCCAGTTATTCCCAGGTTCAGACACTCAAGTGCATTCTAGGACTTCATGCAAGTGAAATTTTCCTCCAGCAGGTGGAAAAGGTATCAAAGGCCAAGTCTAACAAACAATTAAATGACTCCTGAGCTTCTTTGTCTCCTACTCACATCCCTTTCTGATCTCAGAGGGCTGCCTGAGGAGGCTGGATGGAGAACATGAGGAAAATAGGGTAGGTTCCTCCATTTGCCCCATCAATTTCCATGCTTCTCACCCTGGGATGTCTGCAGCAGATGTTTTGTAAAGGCAGCCAAGGCTTGCAGACCATTCTGCTAGGAAGAGGACGATGCAAGAGCTGTGTCCATGAGCTGCAAAGCAGCCAAGATGTTTCTCCTCAAACTTTTCATCCCAGAGAGCCCTGCCACCATGATCCTTGTGAGCCCCAAAGGCACCAGAGGAATGTGAGGCTGGGCCACCAGCTCCTCTCCCCTTTCTCCCTTCCCTTCCCTTCCCTTCCCTTCCCTTCCCTTCCCTTCCCTTCCCTTCCCTTCCCTTCCCTTCCCTTCCCTTCCCTTCCTTCCCTTCCCTTCCCTTCCCTTCCCTTCCCTTCCCTCCCCTCCCCTCCCCTCCCCTCCCCTCCCCTCCCTTCCCCTCCCTTCCCTTCCTTCCCTTCCCTTCCCTTCCCTTCCCTTCCCTTCCCTTCCCTTCCCTTCCCTTCCCTTCCCTTCCCTTCCTTCCCTCCCTCCCCTCCCCTCCTCCCCTCCCAAACCTTCCCAAACCTTCCCAAACCTTCCCAAACCTTCTCTCTCTTTTCAGAGCAAAGAGGGAACTCCCTTAAGTGTCATAGATTTGCAAAAGGCCAGCTAATGGTGACTCACAGAGATAAGGTTCTCAAAGGCATTGAAGGCACCTGGGAGCCTTGATAGCACAGGATTCTTATGGAACCCAGTTGTATCCAGAGAAGTTGCCAGGGTCACCAACATTCAGAGAGTACTCCATCACTGGCTTAGGTCTCCAGTACCTCATGGGATGAAGCACTTCATGTGGTAAGTTCAGCTGGAGAAAGGAAGGCTTTGGGGAGACTTTAGAGTAGACTTCCGCTACCTGAAAGGGGCCTACAAGAAAACTGAAGAGGGACTTTTACACTGGTTTGTAGTGCTAGGATGAGAGGGAATGGATTGAAGCTTGAGGAGGGCAGATTTAGACTGGAGATTAGGAAGAAATTCTTGACACTCAGGGTGGTGAGACACAGGAACAGGTTGCCCACAGAGGTTGTGGATGATCCTTTCCTGGAGGTGTTTAAGGCCAAGCTGGATGAGAGCTTGAACTATCTGGGCTAGTGTAAGGTCTCCCTACCCATGGCAGGGGAGTTGGAACTGGATGATCTTTAAGGTCCTTTCCAACCCAAACCATTCTCTGAATCTGCACCATTAATTCTACAGATGATGGAGATATTAGAGGTACCACTGGGCTTAGAGTGGGACTTGTGGGCTTAGGTGAAGGAAGAACGTGTGGAAGAGCATAAGCATGACCCAGTTTGGTCAGACCAAAGGAGCAAATATTTCATGCTTGGCCAATAAGAGATATCTAAAGAATGTTAGAAGGACAGGATACATGTAGTGATCTTTTCCCTGAGTGTTTATCTTCACACTTGCAGACTCCAAAGGCTGGGAGAGGGCAGAGAATTCATGCAACAGCCCTTTCTAGGCACCTGTACTATAGGATCAACAGCTGTAGTGTCCTGCACACGTACCTGTAGCATGTCACACAGATACTTCAGCCTGAGGAACTCTGATCTGAGAGCCCCCAGGCCATGATTTACAGGTTGGACTTGATGATCCTTGAGGTCTCTTCCAACCTTGGCAATACTGTGATACTGTGACTTATGCCAGGCACATGGGAACAGGTCCTGAGTTCAGGGCAAGTCTAGGGCAGCACCAGGGTGCACAGCCAGATTTCCCAAAGCCCAGGTAAACATTGCAGCCCCAAGGCTACCAGGAGCTTTGATCTCCACCTGGCCTTTGGAAACCTCCAAGTGGGGGCAGCTATTTCACAACAAGGGCCTAGCAGAGCAGCAATAGCAAAAGAATGCAACTTAAAACCCTCCTGCAAAGCTAAGAGCCAGCTTAGGTTCCTTGGAGGCACTGAAACCACTCATGAGGCCACATCTCAGAGGGTTCTTCTCTCCTTGAGAAATGCCTGCACGCTCACGTCACCACCAAGGGCTCACTGGCAACCAGGAAGGAGTTTAACACACTCAAAGCCACAGTTCCTGCACCCCCAGCTTGTACACAGAGCTAGGTCAGGGTTGGTCCCTTGAGTCACTTGTGCCTATTTACTGCTTCCAAAGCAGCCAAGTAAACATGAGAGATTTAAAGCCAGACCATGAGAAGCACCCAGGCTAGGGAGGACAGCCCTGCCACAGGGAACAAAACCAGAACTCAGCTCTTGCTACTACTCACAGTCACATCTCCCCAGCTGGGGCCACCACACAGGTACCAACTGCTGCATCCCAGGTCGGTGAAGATGGGTGAGCCTCCTTTGTAGGGTGAGGCTCTCCAGCATTGCCCAAGAGAAGGGTGCAAAAGCTCCAGCACTGTGCAGGTGGGGAGCGACCCTCTGGACCACTACACTTGCTCCTACTCAAAAGCTGAAAGAGCCCTTGAGGTGCTGCAGCTTGCTCTGCTCTGCGTTAAAGCTCTCAGAGATAGAGAAGAAATATCTCTGTGGCTTTCTGTAGGCTTCCAGAGCTGGCTCCATCTTCCAGCTGCTGATGTAGAGCTGGGCTCTCCTGCAGGGTTGAACCAGGAGGTTAAAGCAAGGCTGGAACAAGGAGCCAATGAGATTTTCAGCCAGGGACCTGGGCTCTCCACCAAGCTGCTGAGAAACAGTGAGAAATGAGTTGACCGTGGTGGAGGACCAGCCACCTGGGGAGAAAATCCAGGGTGCTAAAAGGCTTTTTAAATCTGCTGGGGAGAAGACAAATGGGAACCAGTCAGCCAGACCTGCTCCCAGCCGTCCCCACACTGGAAAGCTGAGCAGAGCCCTTCCAGTCGCACAAGTGATTAATGAGCACAGCAGACTAATTATGGTCCTCTCTGGCCACAAAGGTCTAATCTAAGGAGGGTTCTTAATGAACTCCTGAGGCTGTGATTTGGGCTGGGAGGGTAAATCACTTAGATTTTGAAGGCGGCCCTAGGAAGCTGCCCTCAGAGTCAGCAGCCAGAGCTCATTCATAATTACTTGGTTAAATATTTTCCCTTCTTGACTGCTGCAGTCCATTTGCTGCCTGCATCCTCCGCAGAGGGTGCAGCCAGCCAAAAAGGAAGCCTTCCTGGAAGGGCAACAACAGCACTTTCAGCCACAGAAATCCCCCATCTCGAATCCAAACAGGGAAGCCTCTGTCCCTTGCCAGCGTGGGCAGGGTTTCCGCCTGCCTGCTGCCTGCCTGCTGTTGGGACGTAGCTGGGGTAGCAGAGAAGGGCCTGCTTCTCCCACTGCAGAGGGTGGAAATCCCTGCCTTTCAAGGTGCTTCTTTCCAGGCTCAAGCCTAGCATCATTATCATTAATCCTTCTATTTCCTTGCGAGGGTGGAGGAGAGCGGAAGGCGACGCAAAGAGCTGGGCAGAACGCCTGGTGGTGGCAGGAGGCATGGAAAAGCCATCTCAGCTCCAGGAACCAAGGCAGGGACGAAAAGCCTGGATCCTGATGCTGGAGGCTTGGGTGCAATCCTTCTGCTGGTATAAGCATGGTTATTTCCTGCCATTTTGGGGTGCAAAGGGAAGAGATGTGAGGAGGTTTAGGTTGGATATTAGGTTTGGGTTGGATATTAGGTTTGGGTTAGATATTAGGTTTAGGTTGGATGTTAGGTTTAGGTTGGATGTTAGGTTTAGATTGGATGTTAGGTTTAGATTGGATATTAGGTTTGGGTTAGATATTAAGTTTAGGTTGGATGTTAGGTTTAGGTTGGATGTTAGGGTTGGGTTATATATTAAGTGTAGGTTGGATGTTAGGTTTAGGTTGGATATTAGGTTTTGGTTGGATACTAGCGGTCACTAGTGGTGTGCCCCAAGGATCAGTGCTGGGTCCTGTGCTCTTTAACATCTTTATTGATGATTTGAATGAGGGCATTGAGTCCATCAGCAGTAAATTTGCTGACGACACCAAGCTGGGGGCAGGAGTTGATCTGCTGGAGGGTAGAGAGGCTCTGCAGAGGGACCTCAACTGACTGGACAGATGGGCAGAATCCAACGGCATGAGATTGAACACATCCAAGTGCCAGGTTCTGCACATTGGCCACAACAACCCCATGCAGAGCTACAGGCTGGGGTCAGAGTGGCTGAGAGCAACCAGGAAGAGAGGGACCTGGGGGTACTGGTTGATGGTAGGCTGAACATGAGCCTGCAGTGTGCCCAGGCAGCCAAGAGGGCCAATGGCATCCTGGCCTGCATCAAGAACAGTGTGGCCAGCAGGAGCAGGGAGGTCATTCTGCCCCTGTACACTGCACTGGTTAGGCCACACCTCGAGTCCTGTGTCCAGTTCTGGGCCCCTCAGTTTAAGAAGGAGGTTGACTTGCTGGAATGAGTTCAGAGAAGGGCAACAAGGCTGGGGAGGGGTTTGGAGCACAGCCCTGTGAGGAGAGGCTGAGGGAGCTGGGGTTGCTTAGCCTGGAGAGGAGGAGGCTCAGCAGTGACCTTATTGCTCTCTACAACTACCTGAAGGGAGGTTGTAGACAGGCAGAGGTTGGTCTCTTCTCCCAGACCACCAGCACCAGAACAAGAGGACACAGTCTCAGGCTGCGCCAGGGGAGGTTTAGGTTGGATATTAGGAAGAAGTTCTATACAGAGAGAGTGATTGCCCATTGGAATGGGCTGCCTGGGGAGGTGGTGGAGTTGCCACCATTGGAGGTGTTCAGGAGGAGACTTGATGGGGTGCTTGGTGCCATGGGTTAGTTGTTTGGGTGGGTTGGATTGGTTGATGAGTTGGACATGATGATCTTGAAGGTCTCTTCCAACCTGGTTTATTCTGTGTAACATTCTATGTAACATTAGGTTTAGGTTGGATGTTAGGTTTAGGTGGATATTAAGTTTAGGTTGGATATTACATGTAGATTGGACATTAGGTTCAGGTTGGTTATTAGTTTTTGGTTGGATATTAGGTTTGGGTTGGAAGTTAGATTTAAGTTGGATGTTAAGTGTGAGTTGGATGTTAAGTTTGGGTTGAATGTTAGGTTTGGGTTGGATATTGGTGAAAAATTCTTCAGTACAAGAGGGGTCAGGCATTGGAAAAGGCTGCCCAGGGAGATGGTGCAGTTGCCATCCTTGGAGAAGTTCAAGGACAGTGTGGCCATGGCTCTTTGGGACATGGTTTAACTACTGTAGTGGTGTGAGGTCAATGGTTGGACTCAGTGATCTTAAAGGTCTTGTCCAACACAAACAACTCTATGGTTCTATCATTCTGGGTTGTAATAGAAGGAGAGGAAATGGATTGAAGCTTGAAGAGGGCAGATTTAGACTGGAGATTAGAAAGAGATTCTTGACAGGGAGGGCAGAGAGACACTGGAACAGGTTGCCCACAGAGGTCATGGATGCCCCTTCCCTGGAGGTGTTCAAGGCCAGGTTGTATCATGCCTTGACCAGCCTGGGCTAGTGGAAGGTGTCTTTGCCCATAGCAGGGCTGTTGGAACTGGATGATCTTTAAGGTAGGATGAACCCAGGGCAACCTCACCCAGAAGAACCTTACTTATGTCCTTGTGATCATTTCAAAGCATTAGATGAAGAAGAGCAGGAATCTAAATGAAGAGTGACAGTCAGGCTGGGATCTTCACAAAGGCTCCTGGGATGAAGATGTGCCAGGACACCTCTTTCTCACACAAAATCAAGAGTTTATTGTAAATAAACCATCCTTGGGGTGCATGTGTGTCCTTGAAGAGCTTCAGGATTTGGTTTCATGATTTCATAGAATCAATAAGGTTGGGAAAGACCTCAAGTATCATCAAGTCCAACCGGTCACTCAAGACCTCATGACCACTAAACCATGGCACCAAGTGCCACGTTCAACCCCCTCTTGAGCACCTCCAGGCATGGTGACTCCACCACCTCCCTGGACAGCACATTCTAATGGCCAACAACTCTCTCTGTGACGAACTTTCTCCTTACCTCAAGCCTAAACCTCCCCTGGCACAGCTTGAGATTGTGGCCTCTTGTTCTAGTGCTGGTTGCCTGGTAGAAGAGACCAACCCCCACCTGGCTACAACCTCCCTTCAGGGAGTTGGAGAGAGCAAGAAGGTCTCCCCTGAGTCTCCTCTTCTCCAGGCTAAGCAACCCCAGCTCCCTCAGCCTCTCCTCACAGGGCTGTGCTCCAGGGCCCTCCCCAGCTTTGTTGCCCTTCTCTGGACAGTCTCTATATCCTTCTTAAATTGAGAGGCCCAGAGCTGGACACAGGACTCAAGGTGTGGCCTAACCAGTGCTGAGTACAGGGGCAGAATGACTTCCCTGCTTCTTCTGGCCACACTGTTCTTGATTCCTAACCAATAATTATCAAACTTCTTGCCTCAACAGTTGTCAGCAACAACTTAGTGGTTTTTATCATGTTCTCACTGAGCTGAAGGTTGCTATCAGAGCAGCAGCTGTAGAAAACTGATATTAAAGAAGGAAAGGAAAAACCAACAAGCCCATCTAGGTAATTGGTGTAACCCTAGCCCATGCTGTTACTAACCAGAAACCCTACTACCAAAAAGCTCTTTGGTGAACAGGGAAGAGGCATGCTCAGGAGCATCCTCAGAATCAACCCCATGCTGAGCCAAAAGAATGAATCTGAGCCCTCCCCAGCATTGTTAGTGACCTTCTCGGTGACCCAGAGCCACTCTGTTAACCTCTCATGATAATGAGATAAGGAGAGCCACTGATGGGTAAATATGCACTTGCAGGGGCTGCTTCAAGAGGGCAGGGATGGCCAGGCAGCCTGTCACACCCACAGGTTGTCCTGTGCATCCCCCTGGCTCAAGTCCTGGGGAGCAAATGCATCTTTGACCCCGTGGGGAGAGGGAGCCAAGCTCTCAGAAGTGGGCCCAGCAGGTACCTCTGAGCAGGTCAGCGGGACAGACATTTGCTTTCCTGTCTTAGAATCATCCAAAAATACCCAAGAGAAAGATTTCTTCTTTTTTCCCTGAAGATTGTTTATTGATATCACCAACACTGTGTTCAGAGAATCGTAGAATTGGGTTTGGGTTAGAAAAGACCTCCAAGATAATCAAGTCCAACCATTGACCTAATATCACCGTGGCCATCCAAGTGCCATGGCTGCAGGTTTCCTGAGCCCCTCCAGGGATGGGGACTCCAGCACCTCCCTGGGCAGCCTGTTCCAATGCCTGACCACTCCTTCCTGAGAGAAACTTTCCCTAATACCCAATCTAGACCTCCCCTAGCACCATTTCAGGCCATTTCCTCTCCTCCTATCACCTGATACTAGGGAGAAGAGACCAACCCCTGCCTCGCTCCAATTTCCTTTCAGGGAGCTATAGAGAGCAATGAGGTCTCCCCTCAGCCTCCTTTTTCTCAAACTAAACAACCTCAGCTCCCTCAGCTGCTCCTCCCCAGCCCTGTTCTCCAGACCCTTTCCCATCTTTGTTGCCCTACTCTGGGCACACTCCAGCCCCTCAATGTCTTTCTTGTAGTGAGGTGCCCCAACTGAACCAAATATTTGAGGTGCAGCCTCGCCCTTCTCTCCCACAGCACTCATTACAGCACAGACATGCTGCAGGGTTTGCTCAAGTAAAGGTTTTCAACTCCTTTCTGCCCTGAGCCCTTGCTGAGATTAGGGAGCCTCAGTAGCAGGGTGAGTCAAGCAGTCAGAGCTGCTTTCTCTGTGCTGCAGCAATCTGAAATGATTCTCAACCACCTCCCAGGGACCCCAGGTCCCATTCATCCCCACACCATAGAGTCACAGAATCATGGGTATTAGAAAAGGCCTTTTAGTCCATCAAGTTCAGCTATTAACCCAGCACTGACAGTCCACTAGTGGGGAACTTTCTAGGGCATCAGAGAGTGATAGGACTGAGGGGATGGAGCAAAACTAGAAGTGGGGAGATTGAGATTGGATGTTAGGAAGAAGTTGTTCCCCATGAGGGTGGTGAGAGCCTGGCACAGGTTGCCCAGGGAGGTGGTGGAAGCCTCCTGCCTGGGGGTGTTTGCAGCCCCAAAGGGGTTGTCAAGCCCTGGAACAGGCTGCCCAGGGGAGTAGTGGAGTCACCATCCCTGGAGGCATTGAAAGACTGCAGAGATGTGGTGCTGAGGGACATGAGTCCAGTTCTGGAGCCCCTATTACAGAAAGGATCTGGAGGTGCTGGAAGGTGTCCAGAGAAGAGCCACAAGGATGATCAAGGAGCTGGAGCTCCTCTGCTATGAGGACAGACTGAGAGTGTTACGGCTATTAAGTCTGGAAAAGAGAAGCCTCCAAGGAGACCTAATTGAGGTCTTCCAGGATCTGAAGGAGGCTACAGGAAAGCTGGGGAGGGACTTTTGAGGGTGTCAGGGAGGGATAGGACTGGGGGAGATGGAGCAAAACTAGAAATGGGGAGATTGAGATTGGATGTTAGGAAGAAGTTCTTCCCTATGAGGGTGGTGAGAGCCTGGCACAGGTTGCCCAGGGAGGTGGTGGAAGCCTCCTGCCTGGAGGTGTTTGCAGCCAGGCTGGATGTGTCTGTGAGCAACCTGCTGTAGTGTGAGGTGTCCCTGCCCATGGCAGGGGGATTGGAACTGGCTGAGCCTTGAAGTCCCTTCCAACCTTAACAATTCTATGATTCTGTGGGTTTGTGGTGACCTAGCAGTGCTGTGTTAATGGTTGGATTTGATGATCTTAAAGGTCTCTTCCCACCCAAATGATTCTGTGACTCTCTAAGGCTGGGGCATCTCTACCTGAAGCCTGTGACCTGCCACCCCTCCGTCGTGAGAACTGGGCAGCACAAACAAACCAGGTTTTGAAATCACACAGTGCTTGGGTGGACCTCAATGCCACGAGATACGGCTGTGCTCAGAGGCATGAATGACCTTCTGCAGCACTTGCAAGGACTGCAGTCACCAAGAGCAGGTCTCTCAAAGGGGCTTTGCTAAGCACCCGGAGACACCAGCAGCTTCTTTGTAGAGCTTATAGCAGCACACCAAATAGCTTAGAGACTTAGTGGGCATGGAAGAGCTGCAGCTGGGGGGCTGAGGTGGGTGCTGTCCATCCCCCCTCCCAGCTGGGCAGGCTGGCTCCCTGCTGCACAAACACAGGCAGGTGAGATAAGGTCTGTGTGCACAGCACTCGGGCAGGAATTCGGGACCTGGCCCCCCGCCACAGCCGCCTTCCCAGCAGCCACCTTCACCTGCCTGGCTCCTCACCACCCTCCCATGCAGCAGGGCTGGTTTCATAGAAGCATAGAATAGCTAGGGTTGAAAGAGACTTCAAGGACCATCCAGTTCTACCCCCCCTGCCATGGGCAGGGACACCTCACACTACAGCAGGTTGCTCACAGCCACATCCAGCCTGGCTGCAAACACCTCCAGGCAGGAGGCTTCCACCACCAACCTGGGCAACCTGTGCCAGGCTCTCACCACTCTGAGGGGGAAGAACTTCCTAACATCCAATCTGAATCTACCCACTTATAGTTTTGCTCCATTACCCCCAGTTCTGTCATCAAGCTGCACCAGGGGAGATTCAGGCTGGATGTTGGGAAGAAGTTCTTCACAGAAAGAGAGATTGGCCATTGGAATGTGCTGCCCAGGGAGGTGGTGGTGTCACCATCACTGGAGGTGTTTAGGAAGAGACAGGATGGGGTGCTTGGTGCCATGCATGGTTAAATTGTTTAGATGGTGTTTGGTGAGAGGTTGGACTCGATGGTCTCAAAGGTCTTTTCTAACCTGGTTAATTCTATTCTATTCTATTCTATTCTATTCTATTCTATTCTATTCTATTCTATTCTATTCATATGCTCAGAGATGCTCCTGCTGCAGCCACCTCAGCCTTGGGATAAACATTGTCAATGGGCAGAGATGGTCCTGCTGCAGCACCCCTGCCACAAGCTGTCACAGAATCATAGAATATTAGGGAGTTGGAAGGGACCTCTGAACATCTTTGAGTCCAACACCCCATGTCAGAGCAGGATCACCTGAAGCACATCACATAGAAACTCATCCAAGCAGGCCTTGAAAGTCTCCAGTGATGGAGACTCCACCACCTCTCTGGGCAGCCAGCTCCAGTGCTCTGCCACCCTGAAAGTAAAGAATTTCCTTCTCATGTTTAGATGGAACTTCCTATGTTCACTACCTCTTCTCCTATCACTGGGGTCCACTGAGAAGTTCTGGCCCTATCTTCTTGACACCCCCTCTGCCCCTTAGATATTTGTGTACATTAATAAGATCCCCCCTCATTCTCCTCTTCTCTAATCTAAACATCTCCAGCTCTCTCAGCCTTTCCACATAAGAGAGATGTTCCTGTCATGCTGAGGTGATGCAGGAGATGACATGGGATGTGCAGCCTCCCAAGAAAAAGCTGATGAGAACATGAGCATCCACGGGTAGAGTCAGGATTTGCCATGATGGGTTTGAGTGTGGGTGGGGGACATGAGTCTGTTGGATGATCAGAGGGCTGGAGCTCCTCTCCTATGCAGACAGGTTGAGAGAGTTGGGGCTGTTCAGCCTGGAGAAGAGGATGCTCTGGGAAGACCTTCCAGTACCTGAAGGGAGCCTATAAGAAAGCCAGAAAGGGACTTCTGGCAAGGGCTTGTGGTGACAGGCCAAGAGGTAATGGATTGAAGCCTGAGGAAGGCAGATTTAGACTGGAGATTAGAAAGGAATTCTTTCCAGTGAGGGTGCTGAGACACTGGAACAGGTTGCCCAGGGAGCTTGTGGATGACCCTTCCTGAGTGGTGTTCAAGGCCAGGCTGGGTGAGAGCTTGAGCAACCTGGTCGAGGGGAAGGTGTCCCTGCTCATGGCAGGGCAGTTGGAACTGAATGAGAAAGAACTTCTTCACTGTAAGGGTCACAGAGTACTGGAGCAGACTGACCAGAGAGGTTGTAGAGTCTCTTTCTCTGGAGACTTTCTAGCCCCATCTGGATGTGTTCCTGTGTGACCTAGCACACCAGGATTTTCTGGTCCTACTCTGGCAGGAGGGCTGGACTCGAAGATCTCCAGAGGTCTCTTCCATCACCCTGTGATCTTCAAGGTCTCTTCAAACCCAAACACCTTCTAGGAATCTCTGAATCTCTGAGTCATTCTGGCAAGCAGGCAAAACACAGAGCCTGGCTTTGCCCCCCCAGAGGCAGCCCCAGAACTGCCTCCTCACCCTCCTGCTACCCCACCCGAGGAGTGGGAACAATAAAAAGCTGGGCTTTCAAATTAATAAAGTGATTCCCCAGGAGATTAATCTCCCTGATAAGCAGACAGCAGCGTGGCTGGCTAGGCCCCGTGGCTCAGACAAAGGTTTTTGTGGAGCAGGAGCAGGTAAAAGACGGATGGTTTGTTAAACATTGCCAGCATACTTTGCTGGTGCCATTCCTCGGTCACAGCTAATGGCAGCCAGGGCATTGTGAGGCAGATGCAGCTGCTCGTTTCAGCCAGCTCCAAGGCCCTTCCTTATCTTTGTTGCTCTTGAAGGGGGTTTCAGGGGTTTTGAAGGCTCTCCACTCCTGCATGGAAAACATTCCTGACGCTCTTGAGATGGGGGAAAAAAAAAACAAAACCCCAACAAATCCCCAGCCAGAGAGAAGCTGAGTTTGCTGGCCCAGCTTTCACAGCAGCAGCAATGGGGAGGGGGAGATGCTGAGCCCCTGTTTTGCCTTCCCCCTCCTAAACACGTTAGGCAAGGTCCAAGGAGTGCCCCAAAAGGTGTTGAGCAACGTGGACTTTGCCCCAGCCTCTCGATAAGGGCTGCTTGTCACAGAATCACACAGAATGTCTGGGGCTGGAAGAGGACCTCGAAAGATCATCTAGTCCAACCCCCCTGCCACAGCAGGATCACCTACCTTGTGCCCCAGAGGCCCAAGCAGCTCTCCCTAAAAGCTGGGAGTGGGGGGGAACACAAACCTACAGGATCAAAATTGGCTCTGGAAACAAAAATCTCTGCAGAACCTCTTTTGTACTTCCCCAGCAAGGCAAAGCTCTTTGCTGCTTTTGTGTCCAGGGAGGCTTGGGCAGCAAAAGCAGAGCTCATCACATCAACTTCCCCACTTCCTCATTAGCTTCTCCACTTCATTGTCTTCTCCAATTTTTCATCAGCTTCTTCACTTTTTCATCAATTCCTCTACTTTTTTTTTTTAATCATAGAATCATAGAACTGCTAGGGTTGGAAGGGACCTCGAGGATCATTCAGTTCCAACCCCCCTGCCCCCGGCAGGGACACCTCACACTACAGCAGGTTGCTCCCCACCTGGCTACAACCTCCCTTCAGGTAGTTGTAGAGAGCAATAAGATCTTTTGTCAACTTCTCTGTTTCTTCTGGGGAAGGCTCCAAGGAGACCTTTTGTGGCCTTCCAGGATCTGAAGGGGGCTACAAAAAGCTGGGGAGGGCCTCCTGAGGGTGTCAGGGAATGATAGGACTGGGGGGGATGGAACAAAACTAGAAATGAGTAGATTCAGATTGAATGTCAGGAAGAAGTTGTTCCCCACAAGGGTGGTGAGAGCCTGGCACAGGTTGCCCAGGGAGGTGGTGGAAGCCTCCTGCCTGGAGGTGTTTGCAGCCAGGCTGGAGGTGGCTGTGAGCAACCTGCTGTAGTGTGAGGTGTCCCTGCCCATGGCAGGGGGGTTGGAGCTGGATGATCCTTGAGGTCCCTTCCAGCCCTGACAATTCTATGTTTCATTTGCTGCTTCTTAAACTTCTCTGCTTCCTCCTCAGCTTTGCCACTTCTTCACCAGCTCCGCTGCTTCTTCATCACCTTCCCTGCTTCTTCCTTCCTCACGTGGCCCACCTAGAAATGAAAACACTAAAGAATGGCATGTCAGGGCCACCCTGGTGCTCTTCAGCATCAATTACCATTACACCAGAGGTCTCAGTGGCTCGTTCTGCTGTAAGAGCCCCATCTATTTTGATTTCCACCCAGACGGGCTCTCTGGTGTCGCCCTGTCTGCGCGTCCCTCCCCTCCTAACCCTTGAACTCCTTGGCTCGTTTCAATCACATTGGGCAAGACAATAGCCGTCTGGAAGCTCATTAAGTCCTTAGCAAGGTTTGTGGACACAGGCATCTGTGTGCAGGCAAGAGCCTGGGGGATGGCTTTAGGGTTAAATCCCCCTGCATGGGATCCCTCTTTCCCCCCTGGGAGTGCCAGAGTCCATTGCCTCACAACCTGAGATGCTTCCCAGGTTTTTCCTTTCATTTTGGGGTGGAATTTTCCACCTCCTTTGAATCCCTCTCAATGTTATTTTTTTTGCTTGCAATATCCTCTCTCTCTTTTTTTTTTGCCTTTTCTTCTTTCTGTAGCAGAGCAGCCAGGATATTTAAGGGGGTGGGGGTGGGGGTGTATAACTAATGGTATTATAACACTTTTTATTACTTTCTTAGGCATCTTAACAATGCTGAGTCACACCAGGGGATCAGGACAGCTCCAAGGATATGAGGCTCTGGGCAACCTGATCTAGTTGAGGATGCCCCTGCTGACTGCAGAGGGGGTTGGACTAGATGACCTTTGGAGGTCCTTTCCAACCCAGACCATTCCATGACTCCATGAAATCTTTCACTGGGGTGGCTCTGCCAAAAGCAGCACGAACATTTCTGGAGGCTAGGATGGGGCCAGGAGCCAGAGGTGTCTTGTGTGACACCTACCTGCTAGGCAGGAACTACTTCAGATAACACAAGTCTGGTTACACAGAGTATGGATATTTCCTGCCTTGCCCAGTGATGCATTGCACAGAGGAGATGGGTGACATACATTTTCCCTTCACCTCCCAACACTTCAGGTCACAGTATCACAGTATCATAGTATCACCAAGGTTGGAAAGACCTCAAGGATCATCAAGTCCAACCTGTCACCACAGACCCATGACTAGATCATGGCACCAAGTGCCACATCCAATCCCCTCTTGAACACTTCCAGAGATGGTGACTACACCACCTTCCTGGGCAGCACATTCCAATGATGAATAACTCGCTTGG
Source organism: Melanerpes aurifrons (assembly GCA_011125475.1). Lineage (NCBI taxonomy): Eukaryota > Metazoa > Chordata > Aves > Piciformes > Picidae > Melanerpes > Melanerpes aurifrons. Next base: position 2,207,118 of record WWNC01000064.1, read on the forward strand.
TGAGGAACTTTCTCCTCACCTCGAGTCTAAACCTCCCCTGGCACAGTTTGAGACTGTGTCCTCTTGTTGTGGTGCTGGGTGCCTGGGAGAAGAGACCAACCCCTTCCTGGCTACAACCACCCTTCAGGTAGTTGTAGAGGGCAATGAGATCACCCCTGAGCCCAAACAATCCCAGGTCCCTCAGCCTCTCCTCACAGGGCTGTGCTCAAGGCCTCTCCCCAGCCTTGTTGCCCTTCTCTGGACACATTCAAGTGTCTCAATGTCCTTCTTAAACTGAGGGGCCCAGAACTGGACGCAGGACTCAAGGTGTGACCTAACCAATACAGAGCACAGGGCACAATGACTTCCCTGCTCCTGCTGGTCACACTATTCCTAATGCAGGCCAGGATGCCCTTGGCCTTCTTGGCCACCTGGGCACACTGCTGGCTCATGTTTAGGTGGCTGTCGATCAGCATCCCCAGGTCCCTCTTCATTTGGCAGCTCTCCAAAGAGAGCTGGGCAGATCCAGGGTGATTAAGCTTCACACATGCCTGGCTCAGGCACTTTGGATGCCTGGAGGGAACCAGTAATTAAATGTAGGATGTCCAAAAATACCCAAGAGAAAGGCTTCTCTTTTTTCCCCTCAGATGGTTTATTGACATCATCATCATCATCATCATCATCATCGTTATCATGATTACGTTCATAGAATCACAGACTTGTTTTGGTTGAAAAAGACCTCTAAGATCCTTGAGTCCAACCATTGACCTAACATCACCAGGGCCATTCAACCCTGTCCCCAGGTGCCATATCCACACATTTCTCAAAGGCCTCCTGGGATGGAGACTCCAGCACCTCCCTGGGCAGCCTGTCCCCAATGCCTGACCACTCCTTCCAGAGGTAAATTTTCCCCTAATGCCCAATCTAGACCTCCCCTGGCACCATTTCAGGCCATTTCCTCTCATTCTATCACCTGATACTAGGCAGAAGAGACAACTCCTGCCCCGCTCCAAACTGCAACGAGGTCTCCCCTCAGCCTCCTCTTCTCCAAATGGAACAATCACAATTGTTGTTATTATTACTACCAGCATTATCCTTCTTTTGGAGCAGAACCCCCTCATTGAGGACACAAATTTGATCTGGTTTTGCCAGGGGTATTGGTATCAATGTGGTTGGTAGCTGTGGCCATCAGCTCCTGGGGTGTGAAGAGCTGGTTGATGAGGAATAGGATAGGATAGGATAGGATAGGATAGGATAGGATAGGATAGGATAGGATAGGATAGGATAGGATAGGGTAGGGTAGGGTAGGGTAGGGTAGGGCAGAATAGAATAGAATAGAATAGAATAGAATAGAATAGAATAGAATAGAATAGAATAGAATAGAATAGAATACAATAGAATAGAATTAACCAGGTTGGAAAACACCTTTGAGATCATTGAGTCCAACCTCTCACCCAACACCATCTAAGCAACTCAACCATGGCACCAAGTGCCTCAACCAGGCTCCTCTTAAACACTTCCAGTGATAGTGACTCCACCACCTCCCTGGGCAGCACATTCCAATGGCTAATTACTCTTTCTGGGAAGAACTTCTTCTTCACCTCCAGCCTGAACCTCCCCTGGCACAGCTTGAGACTGTGTCCTCTTGTTCTGCTGCTGGCTGCCTGGGAGAAGAGACCAACCCCCACCTGGCTACAACCTCCCTGCAGGGAGTTGTAGACACCAGTAAGGTCTCCCCTGAGCCTCCTCTTCTCCAGGCTAAGCAACCTCAGCTCCCCCAGCCTCTTCTCACAGGGCTGTGCTCCAAACCTTTCCCCAACTTTGTTGCCCTTCTCTGGTCACCTTCCAGCATCTCAACCTCTTTCTTAAATTGAGGAGCCCAGAACTGGTCACAGGACTCAAGGTGTGGCCTAACCAGTGCTGAGCACAGGGCAGAATGACCTCCCTGCTCCTGATGGCCACACTGCTCCTGATGCAGGCCAGGATACCATTGGCCTTCTTGGCCACCTGGGCAAGATACCAACTTTCTCCTCACTACAACCTCCTTTCAGGCTTGCTTGTCCCACTGGCTCCTCACCATTTCATTTGAAGGTGCTGCTGGAGTCCCAGTGACAAACCCTTCAGGAGCAAGGTGACCTGAAGGAAGGAGCATTTTGCCCCAGCACAGCTGTGCCTGGGCTCAGTGAAGCCTGTCCCCAGCCTTGGATGAGGGGTCCACAACAGGACATGTCCCAGTAGCTCAACCTAGGATTCAGCCACCTCCAGCTGGTGGTTGAGTGAGCCCGGGCAGTGATGGAGATGGTTCCTCACACCAAGGTACTTTATCTGGTGACAGAGAAGCCTGCAGTAGAAGCATGCTGGCAGCATGTTCCTGCCAGGGGTGTTGTATTTACTTGGAATAAAAGGCAGCAGACTTCAATGGGCAAAGATATTGTTCTGGTAACCCTAATAGAAATGCCTCTGGGTCCTGCCAGGTTACAAAGCTCCTGTGAAGCAGCTCCTGCTGGTGCACTCAATACTTATTGTTAGTGCAGAGCTCCCGTGCAGGATCACCCTGCTTTGAAGTAGGTGAGGCAGGCTCCAGGCTTTCTTCTTCCTCTTCTCTTCTGCTTTTCTTTTTAATTTTTCTTTTCTTTTCTTTTCTTTTCTTTTCTTTTCTTTTCTTTTCTTTTCTTTTCTTTTCTTTTCTTTTCTTTTCTTTTCTTTTCTTTTCTTTTCTTTTCTTTTCTTTTCTTTTCTTTTCTTTTCTTTTCTTTTCTTTTCTTTTCTTTTCTTTCTTTTCTTTTCTTTTCTTTTTTCTTTTCTTCTCTTTTCTTTTCTTTTCTCTTTTTTCTTTTCTCTTTTCTTTTCTTTTCTTTTCTCTTTTTCTTTTCTTTTCTTTTCTTTTCTTTTCTTTTCTTTTCTTTTCTTTTCTTTTCTTTTCTTTTCTTTTCTTTTCTTTTCTTTTCTTTTCTTTTCTTTTCTTTTCTTTTCTTTTCTTTTCTTTTCTTCTTTTCCTTTTTTTTCTTTTCCCTTATTTTGTTTTGTTTTCTCTTTTTTTTTTTTTCTCTTTTCTTCTCTTTTTTTCTTTTTCTTTTTCTTTTTTTTTTTTTCTTTTATCTTTTTATCTTTTTCCCTTCCTTCCCTTCCCTTCCCTTCCCTTCCCTTCCCTTCCCTTCCCTTCCCTTCCCTTCCCTTCCCTTCCCTTCCCTTCCCTTCCCTTCCCTTCCCTTCCCTTCCCTTCCCTGTTCCTTCCTCCCTATCTCTTCCCCCAAGTCTATGATATAGTCTGGAAACAGAACTTTCAATGTGTAATGGGACAGCAACAGGCCCCCTCCCTAAAAAAAATGTGCTGCACAGACATTAGGGAGATATGAGGAGTGTTCACTCTGGTTAGAGAACCTCTGGAGCTGGATTGTTTGCTTTATGGACGGGGCCAGGGAGTGCCTGTGGTGCCTCGAAATGTCAATGCAATGGCTGGTCAGCAAGCTGCTGAATTTCAGAGCAGGGGGTCAACCCATGCTGGGAGGTCTCCATGGGGACGCTCTCCCCCCCTCTTGTCCAGGTGAGGAGGTCTCCCGTGCCAGGCGTCGGGTTTCCAATCACTACCCTACAGCGGATACCCTCCTTCGAGCCCAGGACCCCCTCTCGCACCCGGACCACCTCTCAACACCCCAGAGCACCCTTTGCTCTTCATCCCTCCGGAAGGAGCTGGGGGCAGAGCTGCTCCGCGCCTCCCTCTCACGCTTGTTCCCTCCTCACCGCCTCCTGATTTTTTTTTTTCCCCCCCTTTTATCCAATTTAAATGGCAAGGATTTAAAATGCCACCTGAGTTAAAAGGACCTGATTAAAACCGTAGCCTCATCACGGTCCTTCCACACGCAGTTGCATCGCTGTATTTACATTAGTGTCAACTTTAATTTAAATTCTGCATAACTATATTTGCTCCCCCGCTAAATTCATTCGCCGGGAGCACAGCGCAAATTACTCTGCGCTTAACTGCACTTTTCTCTTTGTCTATGGCGGAGTGGTTCGGAAATTAGCGCCGTTAAGTGAGTGCTGGGAAGTGTCATTCCGCCTCTTTAACGTCTCATTAATTAACCAGTCTGGGCTGTTGGAGCAGCTTGATGCCCTGAGGAGGGCCAGAAGCCGCCCCGCTCCGTGAGCTGCCGGCATTGCTTTGCTCCGGCTGAGCCTCCGGGCTCGGTGCTCAACCTATTTTTTTTTTTTTGGGGGTAGGGGATTTGGCTCAGTTTAGGCACATTTGGCCCTGGTGGGGATACTCCTGGAGTATTGTGTCCGGTTTTGGGCTCTCCAGTTCAAGAGGGACAGGGATATGCTAGGGAATGTCCGATGGAGGCTATGAGGATGGGGAAGGGACTGGAAGATGTGTCTAATGACCTGGGGCTGTTCAGCCTGGAAAAGAGAAGGCTGAGAGGAGATCTTATTAATGTTTATAAATATCTAAAGGGTGGCTGTCAAGAACCATAGAATCATAGAACCATAGAATCATAGAACCATAGAATCACAGAATCATAGAATCAATAAGGTGGGAAAAGACCTCAAAGATCATCACGAAGAAGGGGCCAGGCTCTTTTTGAGCAGTGTCCTGTGATAGGACAAGGGGCAAGGGATACAAAGTGGAAGTTCCACCTCAACATGAGAAGAAACTTTACTGTAAGGGTGATGGAGCCCTGGAGCAGGCTGCCCAGAGAGATGTTGTGGAGTCTCCATCTCTACAGACTTTCAAGACCCATCTGGATGCATTCCTCTGTGATCTGCCCCAGGTGATTCTGCCGTGGCAGTGAGACTGGACCCAATGATCTTTAGAGTTCCCTTCCAACTCCTACCATGCTCTGATTCTATGGTTCTACAATTATTTGATCCTCTTTGGAGGACTTTAATACCTGCCCTGTAGATGCCAGGTGTGAAGGGTCAAGCTGCTGCTGGAAGAGCAAAGCTTGGATGTCCCAAAATGGACACCAGCATCGGTTTTTCCTCAGTGTTGTGCTAGAGAACATGTCAGCCTCAATTTGTGAGCCTCCAGACACACTCCTCACCCTTTCAGGTGGCAAACTGGGCTGAGTTTGGGCAGATTTACTCCACTGTACCCAAGGATGTAGTTGAGGCCCCATCCCTAGGGACATTCAAGATCAGACTTTATGTGGTCCAGGGCAGCCTGATCTAGTTGGAGGTGTCCTTGATGACTGCAAGGGGGTTGGACAAAGTGGCCTTCGAAGATCCCTTCCAACCCAATGGAATCTGTGAATTCGGGGAACTTTAAGATCTTCTCCATAGCTGTCAGGTGTGAGGGTCAAGCTCTGGATGAAACGGGGCCTGAATGTCCTGAGATGACCACCAGCATCAGCTTTTCTTTAGCCTTGTACCTTCAAAGTGACAGTTAAATTGGACTTGATGGTCCTCATGAGCCCCTTTCCAGCTTGAAGATATTCCCTGACATACAAATGCAATTAAAGAAAACAAAGTATCCCAACTGTGAAGAGCGATTTGGCTGTTTGGGGGCAAGAATACCACCGCTGTGAAGTCACAAAAGCTCTTTTCATGAGGGATTTCATAGCCAGACACCTCTAGACCGTGATTGTTTGCTCATGGTAGGTTCATTCCCTTGCTGCAGCATCCCCTGGGTGTGGAGCACGGCCAGGTGCTCAGCGACTTTGGGGACACGTGGGGTCAGCTCTTAAAGCAGGGCAGAGACAATAGGAGCCCTCCTGCTTTTCAGCCTGTCCTCCTGACCACCCACCAGGGAAGAAGGGGGAAAGGGAGGAGATAAAAACCAACCCCACCCCCCAAAAAAAAACAAAACCACCAACCAACAACAACAAAAAGAAGGGTTCTCGGATTTTTGTGGCTGTGTTTTGAAGTCAGTGTTTCCTGCAGGTGCTCTGGGTGCCTGCAAACGCCGAGCATCAGCTCCGACAGGCAGGCGTTTTCCCGAGTCCTCGGCATTTTGCCTTTTCACCTCGTAAAAAGCCCTTTCAAGCTAAACAAACCTGATGACAACAGCAGCCTGGCTCCCAAAACCAACAGCCTAGGGGAGGACAAAGAGTAAAAATAGCAGAGCGTCCCCCTCAGCGGCAGGGCTGAGCTCCAAGGGTGAGCCCAGCCCACGCCGGAGCGGCCGACCTTGATACCTACTTATTTTTAATTACAGCCTCTACCTGCCTGCCTGCTCAGCGGTGACACCGGCAAGGAAGTGGCCCCGGGTGGTTTAAAAGAGGGAGAGTGATCTTCAGGGAGGGAAAGGGAATGGAGGTGGCTGCCTGAACACAGCAGGACTTGCCCCTGCAAGGGTATTGCCCCTGACGCTTGTGTCCGGGTCGCAGGAGATGTGGTCCCACCGCTGCACTGCAAGGACAGCGAGTGTTGAGGCTAATAAAACCCTGCAGGCTGGTTGGGACTTGCAGAAATATGCAATGTGGTGGGGTTGCAGCTCTGTCTCCAGCCCCGTGATGGCAAAGCCCTTTGCCTTTTTGCAGCTCTGCAGCTCCAACCCACGAGGTGAAAGCCCTCTGAATTTTTGCAGCCCCGGCCCCAGCCCTTGAGGACAACGCCCTCTGCATTTCTGCAGCTCTGTGTCCCCAGTCCACAAGGGCAATGTCCTTTTATCTTTCAGAGCATGGCACTTCTGCAGCTAGGGCAGCGTGCTCCGAGGGAGGAAGTGGAGGTATGCAGAGGGATGTGGAAAGGGATGGATGGGGACACACAGAATCATGGAAGTGTTTAGGGTTGGAAAGGACCTCAAGGATCATCTAGTTCCAACCCCCCTGCCATGGACAGGGACAGCTCTCACTAGATCAGGTTACTCAGAGACACATCCAGCCTGGCCTTCGTGTACTGTTGGTGCCTTGGTTTCCTTGCCTCCTGAGGCAACTCAGTAGGACACCCAAGAAGAGGACAAGGGGATAGTACTGGCACGAGCAGGTATCCCAAAAAGGGTTTCCCAGCCGTCCCCAGCAAGCAAAATCAAGCTGCAGGAGGCAGCTTGCCCCCAGGCATTAGTGAATGGCCCCGGGGGTGAATCCAGCATCCAGTAGAGTGAGGAGGGGGTTTCACAGGGAGGACATACAGTAGAGGCGAGGCGAGATTTGGGTGGATAAGTCAAAGGCCTGCCTTAGCTGCAGCTGTGCTCTTATCTGGCTGGAGGAAGAGGCTGAACAACAAAAGAAGCTAAGAAGCCTGGTTGATGCATGGGAAAGCCATTGGCCGAGCATTGTGACTGCCCTTCTGCTGAGCAAATAGTTCAAACTGTTCATTCCCATCTCCTATTCTCTCCCTGGTACATTGTTTGTGTCCTTGCATTTCATTCTGCGAGGAAGATTGCTCTCTGGGCCTATAAGCAAACAGTCCAGAAAAGAGCCAACTATCCTCTCCTTTTCCCTGGAGAACTAGCATTTTTATTTCAGCTCCAAGCTGTCAAAGAGCTGGAGAGTTTATGTCAGTATCCTGAATTAATTGCTTTAAGCTGGAGCAGCCTCCACCAGCCACCAAATGTCCAGAAGATGTTTATTAATAATGTTTCCTCTAGGTGGTTTTTTTTTGGTTGGTTTTTAGTGTTTGGTAGGGTGGTTGTTGTTTTGGTTTTTTTTTTTTTTGGCTGGGGTTTTATGGTGGTTTGGATTTGTTGTGGGTTTTTTTTGTTTTGTGAGGGGTTTTTTTTATGTGTGTGTGTGTGTGTGTGTGTGTGTTCCAAGCTGTCCTCTCCTGTACAGTGCCCTCTGCTCAACATCAGGCAAAATGAAGGCTTGCTTGTAGGGAATGAATAAAAAGCTCCTGAGGTACTGCCAGCCCAGCAAGCACAGAAACTTCCCATCGGGACTTTTTGGGGGCAACGTTGTGTGGGAGGGGAGGGGGTGCAAGAGGAGGAAGATGAATTGCTGGAGGGATGGAGAGAAGGAGCAAGCCCTTGTTTAAACACAAATATCTTGGGTAATTAACAAAAGTGGTGAGGAAATTACTGATGGAAGTTGGGGTGGGGGAAAAAAACTACAAAACCCCAGGAACAAAACCACATCGTGGAAGGTAAATGGTCCTGTGTTTAAAGATGATCTGTTTTAAAGTGTTTCCCCTCCCCACCCCTTCCCCGCGGTGTGAGAGTCCCTGTTTAAGGGAATGAAGTAATAAACCAATTTATATACCAATAGAAAGTCGAGATCCTGAGTGCCTTTGTGTAAATTTTTCCACTTGACTTTTCATTATCTACCTGAAGAAAAAAATCAATCTATATGTATGGGATCAACATGCAATATGAGAGATAAAAAAAAAAAAAAAAGAAGAAGAAGAAGACAAAATAAATGTGCTTTGCATATCCTGCAGATAAAAAGCCACCCGTGGGGGCCTCCGGGGAGCTGCCTCCTTCTTCAGGCAGATGCATGCTGGAAAAGAAAAGTAATATATATGTATAAAAATCATTTTGCAAAAGGGAAGGGGGGTAGGAAGGGCGGGGGGGAATAAAAAAGAGCAAAGCAGAGTGGTGCTTCTTAAGTGTTTACTCCCTCGCTTGAAATATCGATCCTGTCAAATGAGCAGTGGTTAATAAGTAACTCGGGGAAAAATATGCAGGCGCTCTCTTTGCTTCCCTGCTGAAGCACGGAGCTGTCTCTCATCCATCTCCAGGCTCCTGGGCAGAAGAGCTGAGATGAGGCAGGACCTTCCCTGACACAGCCCAAAGCCTGGCACAGCCCAAGCCTCTTTCTACTTCCTCAGGGTCTCTTTGCCTGCAAATAGAGAGAGCGTCCCAAGGCATCGTCTGCCTGCACGCTGCCTTGGCTCCCCCTTGCCTCACGCCAGCAGGAGCCAGTCCTGACCCCAAATCTCCCATATCACCTGAGAGAGGAGTGCTGTTATTAGTGGGACAGGACCACCTCTGGCTGAACTCCATAATGTTTCTGAGGCATTGGAGAAGAGAATCATGGAATCATCGAATCATAGAATCATAGAAGCATAGAGTCATCGAATCATAGAATAGTGGAATCATAGAGTCATAGAATCACAGAATCAGAGTCATTGAATCATAGATTCATAGAGTCATAGATTCATAGAATCATAGAGTCATAGAGTCATGGAATCATAGAATCATAGAATCATAGAATCATAGAATCATAGAATAATAGAATCATAGAATAATAGAGTCATAGAATCATAGAATCACAGAATCATAGTCATAGAATCAGAGTCATAGAATCAGAGTCATAGAGTCAGAGTCATAGGATCATAGATTCATAGAGTCATAGAATCATAGAATCACAGAATCAGAGTCATAGAATCATAGAGTCAGAGAGTCACAGAATCAGAGAATCATAAGATTGTTATGGTTGGAAGTGACCTCTAGGATGACCTAGTTCCAACCCTCCCTGCCCAGGGCAGGGACATCTCACAGTAGAATGCAGCTCGGCAGAAGGAAAATGCTGCCGATTGTGAGAACACAGCTCCTAAAGTACAGATTTTGCTCAAGCAGCCCCAGCACCCTCAACGAAACCAGCAGTTGCTGTTGTTGTTAACACCACCTAAAATACCCGTACAACCCAGAGCCTAAGTGAGCCTGGAGTTTGGGTGCTTTCCCCCTACAACCCCCACTCCTCCTCCCCTCTCCCAAGGACCTGGCTGGTGCTTGACTTTTTGCTATGACAAAACCTGCCATGCTCCATGGTTCCCTACATCTTGCAGAGCTGGGTAATAGCATCTTCTCTTATTCCTTTCTTCCCCCCCCACTTTATGCTCAGGTGAAGAGGCAGGAACTCCTCATGTGGGTTTTTTTGTTGGTGTTCCTCACCCCCCTTTAGTAACAGGATACAGAAAAGGTTAAGAGGCACTTCATCAGCTCCAACCCCCTCCCTGGATGGGGGTTCTGCTCTCTGCAGAAAGCCCATCCCTGTCTCTGCAGCAGCAGAGCCTGTCACCCTGCTTGATGTATTCCTCCTCTTAGCATCCTTGTGCCAGGGGAAAGCAGCCCTGCTCAAGCCAGCGGGCAGGGAAGCACCTGCCTCCTGCTGATTTTATTGCTTTGAGGGTCCCTACACGTCTCCAGGCTCTGGCAGCCCTACACTAGGATTGGATGTGGTCATGAGATTTTTACCTTTCCCTCTGCAAAAGGCCCTTTCCAGCCTTTCCCCTTCTCTCCTTAAAAATCCAGGCAGGAGGGAAGCGGGGGAGGGGTGGGGGGTAGGAGGTGGGGTGGAGGGAGAAGGCAGAAAAGGAGACAAAACAGAGAGAAGCAGGGGTGAGATGTTGACTTTCCAAACCAGAGTTTGTCAGGATGCTCTGCCATGGTCTCAACATCTGCAGCTACTTTATTAGTTTGCTAACGATGCCTCAGATTGGACCCAGGGGTGACAGAAAGTCCTGGCAACCCTTTTTGAAATCAGCTTCAACTTCTGCCCCCTGTCCAGCTGCCTGGTTGGTTTCATGCCCTGCCATCTCCCAGCCATCAGCTTAGGAACAATGCAGAGCCCCAGGCAGGGCTTTGAGGCAGCTCTTCCTGAAGAAAATGGGGTTCACTCATCCCCACACCTGCCCCTTCCCATGGGAAACCTTCTTTTCTTGTCACTAGGAATAGAAATAGCCACAGTGGTGGTGAAGGAGGAAGCAGACAGAGCCCCAAAGCCAGGAATGGTAGGAATGCTGAGGCATAAGAAGAGGTTTAGTTACCATTTTGAGGGTATTTTTGGTTGCTGCCATTTGTTCTCCACCCCAAAGCCCTTCCTGAGCTCACTGTTAGCACTGATGCACCAAGGTGCATCCCTCCAAAGGGCTCCACAAACTAATTCACTCCTCAACTTTCTCAAGAGTGCTGTTATAAGGTGGTGTTTGTTGAGTTTGGGGTGGGGTGTTTTTTTTCCCCCGTCCCCTGAATCCCAAACCACCCCGGGCAAAGTCCCTTCTTCAGCTTCCTCCAGGCCAGGATCATGCTTCTGCCCATTCCCGTTGGGAACTGCTGGAGCATGAGACAGGTATCACACACCAGGACAGACACAAAGAGATGGGAATCTGTGTCTTTAATAGGGGATGTGTACACGGCAGCAGCACACACAAGCCCAGGAGTTTGCCCCAGCCACCCCTGCCACTGATTCTTTCTGCCATTAAAACAAATACAGGAGAGCAAAAGGAGGGGAGTTAGGATGCAGGAGGTGACAAGCAAATTGTTTCAGTGTCTCCAAAATCCTCCATTATTGATAGTTTCACTACAGGTATGGGAAGTAAAACCACCTCAGCTCACACTCCTCTGTGCTGTTGGTGACTCTTTTCCAGCTGTGGAGAGATGAGGCTCATTCTTTTTGCTGCTTATTGAGGTAAAACCCTGTAGAAAGCCAGTTCCTCCCTAGCCAGGGGTGAACATCTTGTTCTGGCCTTATTAATGTGTGGCCTGGACAGGTAGATGTGGACAGATCTCCCAGCAACAAGGACCTGACAGCAGGAATCTGCTTTTCTTCCCCCATGGTTTATAAAGTGTCATACCCTAGGAGGTGGAGGAGAGCAGGAGGGTCGTGTTGCTGTGGTCCTCACCATAGTGCCCATCCCCACAGCAGCAAGGCTGCCCATAACCTCAGCTGGCTGCTCTGAGCTGAGCTCTGGGAAAGGGGCTATGTGCCCATAGTCCTGAGCCCCTGGAAAAGGGATCTGTGGGTGGAGGGGTTTGCAGAAGATGGAGTGGGAATTGGGAGGGCTGTAAGGAGAGGTGAAGCATCGGCACTGTGGGGAGGAAGAGGGAAGGAAAAATGGGGTAAGGAGAGAAAGAGGTGAAAAGGAAAGGGAAAAAAAAAGACAGAAAGACAGGAAAGAAAGACAGAAAGAAAGACAGAAGGAAAGACAGAAGGAAAGACAGAAAGAAGGAAAGACAGAAGGAAAGGCAGGAAGAAAGACAGAAAGACAGGAAGAAAGAAAGAAAGAAAGAAAGAAAGAAAGAAAGAAAGAAAGAAAGAAAGAAAGAAAGAAAGAAAGAAAGAAAGAGGAAAGAAACTGGGGGAAGTTTAAAGAATGGGAAAGAGAAAAAATGAGAAAGAGGGGAAAGGGAAAAAATCGGGGAAAATGAAAAAGAATTGGAAAAATGAAAATGGTGAAAATTAAACGGGGAAAGGGGAAAGAAAAGTGGGGAAAAGAAAAAGAGAAAAATGAAATTAAGGGGAGAAAGGGGAAAGAGGAAAAGACAAGGAAAGGAAGGGAGGAAAAGGGGTGGAAAGGAGGAGAAAGAAAAGGGGAAAGGGGAGAATGAAAAGAAAGAAGGAATAGGAAAGAACAGGGAGAAGGGTAGAGAAAGGTGTAAAAGGAAAGAATGGGGGAAACTGAAAGAAAGCAAGAAAACTGAAATAATTGTGAAAAGAGGGTAATTAAAAAGAGGAAAAAAAGAGGGGAAAGGAAAGAAAGGAGGAAAAGGGAGGAAAGAAGGAAAAGGGAAGAAAGGAGGAAAAGGGCAGAAGGAAGGAATGGGAAAGAAAGGGGACAAGAAAACATATATTAAAAAGGAGGAAAAGCTATTTTAAAAAGGAAAACCGAGAAAACGGAAATGGGAGAATGAAAGCATGGGAAGCAATGGGGAAAAAATAAAGGGAAAAAAAAAAAAGGGGGAAGGGAAAGGGTAAAAAAGGAAAGAAACTGAAACGGGAGTAAGAAAATAAGGAAAAGAAGGAAGAAAAGGAAAGAACATGAAAGAAGGGAAATGAAAGAAGGGGGAAAATGTGAAAGAAATTGAAAGAAGAGGGGAAAAAAGTGGAATAAATTGAAAGAAGGGAAAAGAAAGAAAAAGAAATTGAGAAAATGGGAGGAAAGGGAAAAGAAAATGAACGGAAATAAAAGCAAATATAAATAAAAGCAAGGGGAATATAAGGGCAGAAGAGAAAAGCCCGGGAAGGAGACGAGTCCGCTGCGAAAGGAGCATTTTCCTTCGCGGGACACAGCCCCGCACATCCCCGCAACGGACCCTGCTGTGGGCAGGTGGGGTTGGAGCCGGCACCCCCCCAGACACCCCCTGCCACGCTCCCCCCTAGGATTCGCCTCGGCCTCATTTGCGTTTTTTGACAACTTTTACTCTTTTTCTTTTTCCATGCAATTTCACGCCCGGCTGCCCCTGCAAACATAACGTGCACCCCCGCCCGCCTTTCCTACCCACCCCTCCCCGGACCCACCCCCACCCCGCGCCTCCTGTCGCCTTCCCGGTCCGTTCGAGGCGCTTCCCGTTAGCCCGGTGCCGCTGCCGGGCTCGCCACGCCGAGCTACACAGCCTGGGGCGGGGTACCGGGCCCTATGTGCGGCAGCGGCTAAAGGAACCGCTCCATCCATCCCTCCACCAAAACAACATCCATCCATCCCTTCTTCTGTCCATATATCCATCCCTTTCTCTGTCAGTCCATCCATCCACTAATCCCTATGTCGACCCTTGCATGCATCCCTCCATCAAACCAACCATCTCTCCATTTATCCATCCATGCCTTCTGCTCTTCATCTATCCAACCATCCATCAATCCCTCCATCGATCTCTGCTTGCATCCCTCCATCTCAGCATCCATCCCTCCATCCCTGTTTCTATCTCTCCATCCCTATTTCTATCCCTCCATCCCTATTTCTATCCCTCCGTCCATTTGCTCTATCCCTGCATCCATCCCTCCATCCCCGTATCCTTTCCTCAGTCCCTCCTTTCATCTCTTCATCCACCCCTCCAGGGATCCCTGTATCCTTTCTTCCATCTCTCCATCCTTTTACCCTCCCAAACCCAACATTCCCCTGCGGTTTATTTCGTCCTCATCGCCCCCAATCCGCAACTCGGGGCTCTATCCGGTCCACCTTCTCCACGGCCGGGTTGGCTCCGTGGGGCCCCCCTCGGTGCCCTTGACCGCTCAGGTGTGCAGCAGGACGGCGAGTCGAGCCGCTTCGACCGCCAAAAATACCTCCTCTGTGTTGTTCGGAGCCGGACCCCGGTTTATAGGGGGGGTCCGGTAGCCCCGAGGCTCGGGGGACAGCCCGAAGCAAGGGACACGAGTGACGCTTGAAAAATAATATGGGGAAAAAGCCTTTATTTTGGTGCCCGGCCGCCACTGCGAGAGAATTTGGGGTTTGGTTTAATTTGTTTTCACTTTTTTTCCCCCCCTTCATTTTATTTGTTTCATTTGGGTTTGGGGGTTGAGTTTATTATATTTTATTTTATTTCTCTCTCTCTTTTTTTTTTTTTCTCCCCCTTTTTTTTTTTTTTTTTTTTTCTTAATAAAAATAAACCTAACCAAATAATTGCCTTCGGCTTACTCGGGCGAGAAGAAATTTTTCGCTCGCCACCGTGAAAGCCTGAGACTGAAAAAACAACCTACAGCCAGAGAACGAGAGAAAACAACCCCAAAAAACCTCCTCCCGAGACCCACCGGGTTTAGCGACGAAGCCTCCCCATAAACCAGGAGCTGTCAGACCTCTCCATCACCCTTTCATATTTACTGTCTGTAGGTCAGGGAGAAGAAGGAGCAAAGTTGGAACGATTCTTTTTTTTTACTGTGGCTTGGATTTGTTGGGGTTGGTTGTTTGGGTTTTTTTTTTTTTTTTTTGGGGGGTGGGGGTAGGGTGGGGTGTCTTCCTCCACTTTTCCAGCTTTTTCCCCACCTGATTTTATGCGGTTTCTGGATTTAATCTAGCGCCGAAGCGGGACCTTCCTTCCTTCCTTCCTTCCTCGACCGAAATATAGGATTAGGACTATTTCTAGAAGAAAGAGGAGAGTGTGAACTGCCTTTTGGTCTAAAGCGGAATCACAGCTTGGAAAATAGGGCTCCATCAGTTGCCCAGGAGACGAGTTAAGCCCTACTTGGGTGTTCCAGCTCTTTTTAGACCCAGCAATAATTAGACTCATCTCACCCCCGAGCTGTCCCGTCTTGGGTTTGGTTTCAAAATCATCAATAAACTCTACTTTCCTCCCCATAATCCTAGGTGCGAGCAGGGCAGGCAGGACGGGGACCTGCCCGTCTCGCTGCTCTCTCAGGGAAGGCGGCAGGGTCGGGGTGGGGTGGCAGGGAGTGAAGTACGGGGGGAGTTTAGGGGCGAGGGCAGAGAGCCCTTGGTTGCCCAGCGTGGCTAGCGCGGGGCTTCCTTATCGAACTGCTTGGCCGTGCCATCTTCTTTGTGCTTTGATGTCTTTTGAGACATCGCTGCATGTCATTAGGGGCCCGGACAATTAAAAAGAAGTGACTTTCCCTCCCCCTCCCCCTGCACCCCTTACCCTCCCACCTCAGGAAAAAAAAAAAGGAAAAGCGTAGCATATATAACTGGGAAGTCCTGGAGAGGATAATTAAATAAATAACTGGGAAGTTAAGGGGGAGTGGAAAATAAGTACGTAAATAACTGGAAAGTCGGGTTAAAAATAAAACTCAATGAGGGCAAAGTGAGTGGCTCGACTTGGGCCGATTTGGGGCGGCGCGGGGGGGAGCAAATCGCGCTCGTCCTCCCTGGGCCCTATCCTGCTCAATCGGTGCCACGGGATGTCCCTTGGTTTTCCCCGGAAAAACAAACTTGAAATGAAAATGAACGGGGGAAACGGAGCCCAGATTTCTGTCCCTGAGCGGAGGGAGCTTAAGGAAGCTGCGGATGCTCGGCTGCAGAAATTGGGGGGGAAAGGTAGTGCTCCCCCCCGCCATGAACACACCCCGGGTGCATCGGACATCGCGGGGCTGAACCGCTCTGTCCCCGGTCAGGCCTGGGGTAGCGCGGTTCCCCTTCCACCCTCACCTCGGGGAAGAACCCCCCTGTATGCTGCGGGGGTGGACCTGGCTCCTTCCCACTCGCGTCTTCCTCCCCGCGCGGGTGACAGGCGTTTAATGATAAGTAATTAGCGAGCGCGTAGCGCTGCATTACGAGCGGGATGGGCTGTTATGAATTATTGAGAGCCCATTAACGGCCCGGCTCTTGCAGGCGAGATATCACTTGTCACCGCACCGCGGGGATGGGGACACCCGCACCCACCCGCTCCCTCCACCGCCAGCACGGGGCTCGGACACAGCAGCCGGAGCCGGGACACGGCCCCGCGGCCGTGTTCCCTTCCTAATCTGAGGCTATATCCCCTTCCCAGACCCTCCACCCCACCGTGGGAGGCATCCCGGGACCCGTTATCGCTGTGTGGGCGATGTCACTCGTGTCCGTGCCTGGTGTCCAGTCCGGCGACCCCCAGTGAGGGCCACTGGCCCCGCCGAAACTCACTCTTTCCCCTTTACCAAGGGGAAAAAACAAAACAACCTAAAAGAGGGGGGAATTATTTTCCCCCCTCCCCCCAAATTGTTTTGCACAGGCGGCTGCAAGCAACGGGGCAGGGTCCTGCCGGCAGCGGCACCGGCTGCACGACCGGTACCGGCTGCGGGCAGCGAGTACGGGCAGGGAGGCATTCCTGGCATCACAGACACGGGAGAAATGTCCCTTCCTTGAGGTACAAAGCTGCCAGCCCGGAACAAAAGATGCCACGGAGCAGGGGCGGGGAGAGGGTGGGAGAACGTTACGGGGGATAACATAAAATGATTGAAAATAATATAAAGTAAAAAAAAAAAACAAGGAAGGAACAGGGGAAGGACGTCCCCGTCCCTCTCCTATCCTCTTCCGACCGGGACACAACGACTCCCAACCTCAGCAAAGGGGTTTTGGGACAGAAACTGGCAGAAACGGCGCTGGCAGCCAGCCCGGCCCCGTCCGCACCCCGCTCCTGCGCGGGCTGCCCCCCGCCCCCTCAAATAAGAACCTTTCCTCCCCTCTTCCCCTGCTAGGCATGGCGGGTTTTCCCTGCTTAAAACGACTCCTAGATTGGGAGGGGTGACAGTAAGGTCAGGCTTCGCTCCTTCAATATCCCTCTCCCCGAAACCCAGCTGGGAGCATCCATCCCCCATCCCGCGCCCCCTGTACCCCGCCGGCGAGCTAAGAAGGAGGAGGAGGGAGGGAGGGAGGGAGGGAGAGAAGGAGGGAGGGAAGGAGGGAGGGAAGGATGGAGGAGAAGGTGAAGGTGGGAGTGAAAAGCAGAGGAGAAGGAGGAGAAGGAGCGGCGGGTGTTACCTACCTGCGCCCCGGCCCGCCGCGCCCCGGCTCTGCGGGAGCTGCCTGGGAGCATCCCGGCATTTATTGGAGCTGGAACCGGGCTGCTGTTGACTTTAGCACAAAGCAAAGATTTCGCTGCCCGCTAGTTTAAAAATGAATATTTTACCAAGATATCGATCAGCTTTATAAAATTCAGTTAAGCACAATGGCTCAAAAGGAGAAAGGGGGAGAGGAGGGAAGCGGGGCGGGGGGAAGGAAAGGGACGCAATATAATATCTGTGTAAATTTGCTGAAGTATGACGTGGTGTTGAAAGTTTACCCTCCTGGAATTTGGATCTAGATCCCCCCTTCCTCCCTTCCCTCCCCCCCCTCTTCTCTCCCCCTTTTTTTTTTTTTTGTTTACTGACTTTGTTTATTCACAGATCGCTGTTGCAGGAGCAAAATGCGCTTTGCAGCAAGGCCGGGGGCGGGAGAGTTGTGTGAGGAGTCGGGGGAGGCCAAAATAAAAAATTAAATGCTGGGGGAATGCAAGGAAAAAGCAATAACGCTGAGAGCGTGGGGATTTGTTTCCTTCCCCCCCTCTCCCCGTCCCCCGGCTAAAGTCTCCATCCTTCCACTTCAGCATGAGTAAAGGGAAAAGAAAAATAGAGGGGTAGGTGTAGGGATGGAAGGGGAGAGACTGGCTGCTAGAGGCAGCATCCAAACGGCTCCGTGTACCGGGGCCCGAGCAGCGCGGAGCAGCAGCCCAGGGTAGGTGCAATCGGAAGAAGGGAAGAAGCGGGGAGGTCACCCCCAAACCATGGACACCCCCTCGCCCGTGCTCCTTCCCCGCGGGAGCCTTTTATGTGCTAATGAAACACATTTCATGCCTCGGGTTCACAACGTGTGTGTCCTTGCCCGACAGATTTCTGGCTGGATCCGTGTTTTGTTTTTTTTGGAAAGGGGGGGGTTGGTGTTTCACACCCCCACCCCCCACCCCACCCCCCTTTCTCCCCTTTTCTCTTCCCGCGGACAATGCGGCATTTTAAGAAGGATTTGGATGTTGTTTCGCAAAGCAACATCTCTGACCGCGCCGTAAACGCGTGGGAAAACAACAAGTGGTTGGGAAAACGGAGCAGGGTATTTACGAGGTGGGGATGGGGGGCGACGGAAGAAGGAGAGGCGGAGGGGAGAAATAAATGCGAATCAACCCGATCGGGCTGGCCGAGGGTGTCAGCGGAGCGAAGGGAGGATTCTGTGAGGATCCTAGAGGACGGGAAGTTTTTAATGGCAAAATAAAAAGCTCTCCGGTTATTTTTTTCCACCGTCGATTTATCCCCCGCGGGATGCGCTCCGTTTCCGAGCCCATTCCCCACCACTCCTCCCCAGTTAACACTGCCTGGTAATTTCGGGGAGAGGGGACGCGATGCCTTTTGTGCCATCCGGCCTTGGAGAAGAAGGGGATACTCGCTCCCTACCCCCAGGCTTTACCGGGGGCGGCCCACGGGCCGCCTCTCTCCTACCCATCCCGAGGAAACCGTCGGGGCAGCCCAGACCGGGATAGAGGGGGTCCCGGCGGTGGGGATCCCGGGACGAGATGGAAGGGAATCCCTGTGGCGGAGGTCCAGGGAGAGGATGGAGAAGATCCCGGTGCCAGGGATCCCGGGAGGGGATGGAGAAGGTCCCCGTGGCGGGGATCCGGGGACGAGATGCAGAGGGTCCCGGGAAAGGTTCCGGCCAGGGATGGAGGGGATCCGGCGGCGGCGGCGGCGGCAGCGGAGGAGACTGGCGAGTCCCGGCGGAACAGAGATGAAGGGGGGAAAAAAAGAAAACCGGCCAATAACACTTTAATATAGTTCTGTGAAAATCTGGCTAGTCGCTACCAGAATACACATTTATCAGCCATAAATAAAGCGTACAGAAACGATAAATTAATCAGATCCAAGTAGTTTTACTCTCCCGGTAACATCAAGCATTTGTTTCAATTACAACAATCTACCCTGACTCTTTTTTTTTTTTTTTTTGTCCTTTTTAATATAATTTTTTCACAGTTTTTTTTTTTCTTCCTTTTATTTTTTCCTCTTTATTTTTCCCCCCTTATTTTTTTTATTGTTTGTTTTTGTTTCCCTTTCTTCCCCCCCCCCCCTCCCCTCCCCTTTTTTTTTTTTTATTTTTTTTTTTTTACAACGTTAAGAGACTTTTGGTCCTCGGCTTCAAACCCTTAGGGTGGGTTTTCACGATGAAGGAAAGGGTTCATTATGTTTATGGGTTGGGGTTGTTTGTTTTGTGTTTGTTTTTCTCCCCTCTCACTGCCACACAAAAAAATAGATATATTTATACCCTCTGGTGGTGACAACAACGAAAAGAAAATAATAACAATAAAAATATAAGCCCCCCCCCCCCCTCCAAAAAAAAACCACCTCAAAAAAAAAAAAATCCTACCCTTTTTCCCCTATCCCCTTTACTCCACCCCCAACCCGGCCCTTTCCCCACCACAACAAACCACCCCACGAGGGAATCGCAGCCCCTTCCCCGGCCACGGGTGGAGTTGGGGGGGCATAGGGGGGTGCTGAGAAATCCCCCTGCCCTTGGCGTGGTGTCGAGATGCTTGCAAGACACAGGGCAGCTGTTTCCCGGAGGGATGCAAACATCTGGAGCCGATGGGAAAGAAAAAGAAACCCCAAAAATAGATATAGTTATATATGGATAGGTACCGTGCTCGACAGAGTTCATAGTCCATCGCTCTGCTAAAGGGACTGCTCGGGAAAATGGGGGGGTCAGGGGGGTTCAGGGAGGCTTTTTTTCCACACCCCGCTCGCCATGGGGGGGAGAAGATTTCCCCTTGCCCCCTTTTAGGAGGAGTTCATGATGGGCCGGGAATACACACCTTGGTAGTAAGAAGTCTCTCCAGCTAAAGGGGAGGACTCTAAGCCGTTTTTGTTCGTTACGGGCCCCATGGCCAGGCTACCGGGCATGGGCGAGGCGTAGCCTGAGTAGTGCATCACCTGCTCGTAGGCCTTCAGGTCCATTTTGTGGTGGTGGTGGTGGTGGTGGTGAGGGTGGTGGTGCTGCTGCTCAGAAGAGGACATCAGGTTGTTGATGGAAAAGGGGTGGTTGAAAGCGTAGTGGTGCTCAGGCTTAAGGTGGGCGTCGTGGGGCAAGCCAGCATGTGGGGGGGCCAGGAGGTGCTGGGCCGGTGAGGCTGAGGGTTCCCCTGGGCTCAGCCCCGGCGTGCCCTTCAAGTCAGCCAGGGCACGCTTGTGGTCCTGGCACGGCGAGGAGCTGGCCGGGGACTCGGCGCCGGCTGAGCCCTCGGAACCCCCCGAGGAGCTGCCTTCTCCCAAGGGTTGGCTGGGGGGCTGCCCTGGCCCCTTCTTGCCCCCACCACCTGCTCCACCTCCTGCCCCACTGCCCTCCTTGGCGGCCAGCTGCTTCTCGCACTTGAATCGCTTCTGGCGGCGCAGGTAGCAGCCATTCTCGAACATGTTGCCCGAGTCGGGGTGCAGAGTCCAGAAGGAGCCTTTGCCTGGCTTGTCCGGGGAGCGGGGCACCTTGAGGAAGCAATCGTTGAAGGAGAGCGAGTGGCGGATGCTGTTCTGCCAGCGCTGCTGGTTCTGGCGGTAGAAGGGGAAGAGGTCCATGATCCACTGGTAGATCTCGCTCAGGGTCAGCATCTTGTTGGGCGACTGCTGGATGGCCATGGTGATGAGGGAGATGTAGGAGTAGGGTGGCTTGGCGTGGGTGTAGCTCCGCCGGTAGGTCTTGGGGTCCCGTGAGCGGTTGAGGTTGGATTGCCCATAGATGGGGCTCATGGAGTTCATGTTGGTGTAGGGGGCGAGGGCGTTCATCGAGCCGGCTTGGCCCCCCATGGGGCTCATGCTGGGGCTCAGGTGGGCGCCCATCCCTGCCACACCGGCTGAGCCCATGCCGGGCATGGCCCCTGCACCTGGGGACATGCCAGTGAGAGAAGGGCTCATGCCTGTGTTGGCATAGGACATGTTCATGGAGGTGGCAGCTGTCATGTTGGCTGTGGTGCTCATGGCTGACATAGTCATGTATGTGTTCATGCTGTTCATGCCCAGCCCTGCGTTCATGTTGCTCACCGAGGAGTAGCTCTGCAGGGACAAGCGAGAGAGAAGAGGGAGATTGAGGAGGAGGAAGGCGAGTAGGTAGGTAGGTGGCTGGCTGGCCCCGTCGGGGACAAGGGTAGCCCAGAGAGCAGGCAGTGTGTGTGTGGCCGCTACTAGCCCAGCCCGGATCGCCGCCAGCCCCGGTGCTTAGCGCCCGGCGGGGTGGGGAGGGTTAAATCCCGGGGCGGGGGTGGGGAGGGATGGTGGTGTTTTCCTCGTTAATGAAAAACAAATACATAAGTGCATATATATATATATATATATATATGGGGGGGGGAGGAAAGGGAAAAAATAAAAAACAACATAAAAAAACAGAGACGGGATGGCAGTAGGACCCGCGGCTCCAGGAGTTGGAGGGAGAGGGAAGGAAGGGAGTCACAAAAATACCTGGAGAGAGGAAGGAAAAAAAGCCGCGAACGGCCGTTCGGCAGCACCCCCTCGCCCGGCACCCCCCCGCCCCGGGACCCCGCACCTTGGCCGCAGCGAGCGCTGCCGAAAACCCCCGGCTCGGGGCTTGATGCCAAAGTTAACCTCATCCCCGGGGGAATGGCAGAGCGAAGGGGACCCCGGTGAGAAACCAGGGAAGGCTCCGGGGTGGGGCGGGTGTCGGAGCTCCGGTTGCTTTTTTGCCTTACCTCGGGTTCCCCGTAGTAGTTGCTCCAGTCCGTGTGCTCATGGCCTTCCATTTTCACCGCTCCCAGCATACTGGAAGTGGAGTGCATGGCAGTTTAAAATTTAACAGCCACAACAAACGACGACAGAGAGCAACCTCCACCCCCCCTCCCAAAAAAAAAAAAAAGGAAAAAAAAAGAAAAAAGGAAAAAAAAAAAAGGGGAAAAAAAAATCCCCGTCCCCAGCCCTCCCTCCTCTCCGCCGGAGCCTCTGGAGGAGGAGGAAGAGGAGGGAGGGAGGAAGAGGCGGGAGGGGGGGGTGTGGAATCGAGCGGTGCTGGGGTTGGGGTGGGTGGGTGTTTTTTTTTCGCTGCCTGCTCCTTGGGTGGGTTTTTTCGCAGCGCTTCCACGGCGAAGAGTTGCCCGGAGGCTATGGAGGAGCCGGAGGAGGAGGAGGAGGGAGGAGGGAGGAAGAAGAGGAGGAGGGAGGAAGAGGAGGACAAGTGCTGCAGTGACGTGGGTGCCCAAGTGATATAGCACGGAGCGGCCGGGCGAGCCTCCAATCCCCAGGTCCTCGGCTGCCCATTTGAATAATCAGCTCACACCTAGGCGGGAGCTGCTCCTTCGCGGCCCCCCGCGCACCTACCCGCACCCCGACGCCGTGCACGGGGAGACCGGCGGCACCCCTCGCTCTGACACTGCGGGGGAATCCTGAGAGAGACCATTTCCCTGACCCCTCCCCGCGGTGCAGCCCCGACAGGAGCCAACTTCCCCACCACAGCATCCTGATGGGAGTTGCTTTCCAGACCCACAACGGGAGCGGCTTCCACCTCCCCTCCAGCACCCCCACGGGAGGCAGCTGCCAGCTCCCCACTACGCGCGACGAAACCTGCCAGCCCCCCTGGCACCCCCGTCAGAACCATTTTCCACCCACCCCCCACTTCAGCACCGCGGGGCATCTGCCTTCCGCATCCCTGGTGGGATCTACCAGCCCCCTCCAGCACCCAGGACGGGAGTTGGTTCCCTCCCCAGCCCCCGCACCGGGACTTGTCCCCCCCTGCCCAGCATCCCCCCGAAGGGAGCTGTTTTCTTCCCGCCCCCCTCCCCCCTCCAGCACTGCAGAGAGGAGCTGTTTGCCCCCTCTCAGCACCTACTCGACGATATGCAGCCCTCTCCTCGCCCCCCAGTCCCACTCACCTTTCCTCCCCGAGGTGTTCGGAGGAGCCCCCGGCCCCGGAGCTCACCCCGCCGCCCTCCCGGCCGTGAGCCGGCTCTGCCCCATCGAAGGCCGGTACCCGACGCTCTGGCTCTTCCCCGGGCGCCGGCTCAGGTACCTACAACAAAATCGTAACTAAAACAAACAGAGGAGGAGCGGAGTGGGGGTGTGGGGGCCGACGGGAGAACCGCTGTCGGGGGCCCTAGGGGCTCTTTCGGCGCCGGCCTGGGGTCCCGGTGGACGCCGTCGGGGCAACGTTGCTTCTTCCCAGGCAGCCCCGGAGAGGGAGCGAGGGGGAGGGGAAGGAAAGGAAGGAAGGAAGGACAGACGGGCGACAAAAAAAATCACCCGGCTCCACACCCCTACCAGCTCCGCCGCCCGCCCCATCGGGCGCGTCGGCTCCTGGCGCGGTCTGGCCGGTGGAGGGGGACGGAGTGGGGCTTCCCCCTCCCTCCCTCCCCGGGCTGGGGCTAACCTCACCGGGCACCATCCCGGAGTGACCCCGCTCCCCGGAGAGCGGTTCCCCTGCCCGCACCGCGCCTGCTTCAGGGATCCCCACCGAGATCTGCCCACCACCAAAAGCTCAGAAACCGCCTGTTTGGGTTTGGTTTATTTTGTTTTGTCTTATTTTATATTATTTTATTTTACTTTATTTTCTCCCTCTTCTTTTCTTTTCTTTTTTCTTTTCTTTTCTTTTCTTTTCTTTTCTTTTCTTTTCTTTTCTTTTCTTTTCTTTTCTTTTCTTTTCTTTTCTTTTCTTTTCTTTTCTTTTCTTTTCTTTTCTTTTCTTTTCTTTCCTTCCTTCCTTCCTTTTCTTTCTTTCTTTCTTTCTTTCTTTCTTTCTTTCTTTCTTTCTTTCTTTCTTTCTTTCTTTCTTTCTTTCTTTCTTTCTTTCTTTCTTTCTTTCTTTCTTTCTTTCTTTCCTTCTTTCCTTCTTTCCTTCTTTCTTTCTTTCTTTCTTTCTTTCTTTCTTTCTTTCTTTCTTTCTTTCTTTCTTTCTTTCTTTCTTTCTTTCTTTCTTTCACTTTCTTTCTTTCTTTCTTTCCTTCTTTCTTTCTTTCTTTCTTTCTTTCTTTCTTTCTTTCTTTCTTTCTTTCTTTCTTTCTTTCTTTCTTTCTTTCTTTCTTTCTTTCTTTCTTTCTTTCTTTCTTTCTTTCTTTCTTTCTTTCTTTCTTTCTCTTTCTCTCTCTTCCTCTCTTTCTTTTTATCTTTCTTTCTCTTTCTCTCTTTCCCTCTTTTCCCACCTTTCTTACCCTCCTCCCTTCTTTTTTTCCCTTTTACCTTCTGTGATTCTTTCCCTCTTCCCTTCTTTCCTCTTTCTTTTCCCCCTTTTTTAATTTATTCTCCTCTTTCCTTCTGTCTTTCTTACCCTCTTGCCAACTCTTTTCCCTCCCATGTTACTTTGCTTCTTTATACTTTATTTTATTTTACTTTTTAGAAAAACACGTATTAATTAATTAATTAATTAATTACTCCCGAGAGAGGGGGAATCTTTCCCCCTTTTACTATCCCCCAGTCAGCGAAGGCTGAGATGGATTTTAAAATAAATATTAACCCCAAACTCACCAGAGAAAAGGACTTCACTCCACCGGCACCCTCAGCAGGTCCCTCCTCAAACGCCAACCACTGCACCACCCGCGGGATGGGCACGTTCCTATTGCGATAGTCGCTGCGACAGCGGCACCCCGCCTCCGTCCCTCCCACCCCAGCTCTTGTTTAGGGGATCTGAAGGTGGGCTGGGCTATGACCTGAGCTGGGGGGTACCCCCAAAGCAGGGGAGTTCCCTGGTGTCCCCCCGCAGGGACAAGTCCGACGGTTAAACACGGTGGTGGGGCGCCCCCTGTCGCCTGCTGTAGGTCCTCAGGGCTGAGGGGTGAAAGGGTGAGGTAGGGGGAGGGGACTCCCCTGGGGATCCCCTTGGTGGCTGCTGCATCCCCAGGGTGGTGCAGTGTCTTACCTGAGGTGGGGAAGGCACTCGCCAGAGACACCTCGTTGGACAGCTGAGCTGAGCAAGACCTGGGTGTGCTGGAGGACAGCAAGCTGCCCCTGAGCCAGCAATGTGCTCTTCTGGGCAAGAAGGCCAAAGGTCTCCTGAGGTGCATCGAGAAGGGTTCTCCTCCCCTTCTACTCTGCCCTGGTGAGGCCACATCTGGAATACTGGGTCCAAGTAGGGGCATCAAGAGGGACAAAGAACTACAGGGAGGAGTCCATCAGAGGCTACAAAGATCATGAGGGAACTGGAGCCGCTCTCTAAAATGCCTGGAGCTGTTTAGGCTGGAGAAGAGCAGACTGACAGTGAATCTTCTCAATGCTTATCAGTATCTGAAGGGTGGGGATCAAGAAGATGGGGCCAGGTCATTTTCTGTGGTGCCCAGCAAGCAGGCAAGGGACAATGGGCACCAGCTGGAACCCAGGAGGTTCCATATGACCTAAGGAAGTTCCTAAGGAAGAACTTTTCCCCCCATAAGGGTGCTGGAAGGAACAGACTGCTCAGAGAGGTTGTTGAGTCTCCTTTTATGGAGAGATTTCAAACCCACCTGGATGCAGTCCTGGGCAACTTGCTCTGAGTGCTATAGCAGAGGATTTGAACTAGATGATCTCCAGAGGTCACTCCCAGCCTCCACCATGCTGACACTCTTGGATTCTGTGAAACCACTCACTCTGGACTAGATGCATCCCAAGTCTGACCTGGCATAGCCTGAGCCAGGGCTCTTTAACCTCATGCATCTCCACAGAACTCTTTGCTCCTTCAGAGCAAAGGCTCAGGAAGGGACAAATTGGGGAGAATTCAGTAAAATGAGCATTGTTGCTGCTGGGCAGGGTGGATTTCATCCATCCAATGACCCTGTCCACTCCTCAGCTTGACTTCAGACATTTTGGGTGAGGTGTGGTCAGGGTCAGCATCGGCAGTAAGACAGCAGGAAACAGCCTCAAGTCGTGCCAGGGGAGGTGTAGGTTGGATGTGAGGAACAATTTCTTCCCCAAAAGGGTTCTCAATCCCTTGGAACAGGCTGCCCAGGGAAGTGAGGGAGTTGCCATCCCTGGAGAGACTGAAAAGCTGTGCAGATGTGGTGCTGAGGGACATGGGTTAGTGGTGACCTGGCAGTGCTGCCTGAAAGCCTTTTACCAACCAAACAAGTCCATGATACTTTTTCCCCCCCCTGCACAAGAGGTGAAGATTGAAGCTTCCACCATAGCTGCAGCTGGTACAGAAGGTCCTGGTGGGCTCCACAGGAGAAGAGAGGCCATGATGACCATTTCCTTGTGCAATAAACTCATTCACCTTCAGGCCTTCATCCTGCCGCAGCACAGGTGATGGTGTGCTTCCAGACGTGTCTGGCACCTTGGCACCTCCATGGAAAAAGGCTCAGTGTGGCATAGCCAGAGCTCCACGGGCCCCAGTCTCACACCACTCTTTCTGAAGTGCTGTTTCCTCCTTAGGTCAGCAGGATTTCTTTTTTTCTGCCACCAGGATGAGGTTTTTCTACCTCTCATCAGCCCTTCATGTGTTCAGTGGAAGCTGTGGAGCAGCAAAGGCCCTCACAAGAGTCATGCTCACCTGGGCTTTGACCCCAGAAGGTTTACTTGAGGCCACTCCTCCACTACAGAGGATGTTTCTGCTCTTGCTGCTCCAGCTTAAGCCTTCTTGCATCCTGCACTTCTTGCTTAAATCCAGCTTTGCCTTCTTGCATCCTTCACTGCCTGTCCCATGTTCCAAGCCTCTCGCCCTACCTGGGGCATGAGAGACCTTCTACACAGCATGTGTGGAATGAGGAGAGCTCCTCACTCCCTGTGAGGGATCCATCCCATGAAGGAGGTGATGGATGAGGAAAGCTTCTCCTTTCTCCCTGTAGGTGATCCATCCTACAAGGGATGAGCTGGATGATGAGAAGTTCCTCACTTTCCTTGTGAGGGATCCATCCAAAGAGGGATGTGTTGGATGCCAAAAGCTTCTCCTTATCCAACACAGCCCCTAAATCCCTCTCCACCCAGAGCACTGGTGGTATCACAGTACATAAGAGATTGGGATGGACCTCAAAAGATCATCCAGTCCAACCCCCCTGGCCAAAGCAGCATCACCCAGGGGAGTCTGCACAAGAATGCATTCAGGTGGGTCTGGAAAGTCTCCAGAGAAGGATACTTCACAACCACTCTGGGCAGCCTGCTCCAGGGCTCTGTCACCCTCATAATAAAGTTTCTCCTCATGTTGAGGTGAAACCTTCTATGTTCAAGCTTAAACCTGTTGTTCCTTATTACTGTGCACCACCAAAAAGAGCTTGGCCCCCTCCACTTGCCCCCCACCCCTCAGTTATTGATAGATATTGGTCAGATCTCCTCTCGGGCTTCTCTCCTCCGGACTAAACAGCCTCAGGTCTCTCAGTCTCTCTTTGTAGGGGAGATGCTCAAGCTCCCTAATCACCCTCGTGGCTCTCCATTGGATTCTCACCAGCAGGTCTCTGTCCCTCTTGAACTTCTTGGAGATACAACACTGAAGCTGAGCTGGAGTAGCAACAGAATCACAGAATCACCAAGGTTGGAAGAGACCTTTGAGATCATCAAGTCCAACCTGTCACCACAGACCTCATGACTAAACCATGGCACCAACTGCCACATCCAATCCCCTCTTGAACACCTCCAGGGATGGTGACTTCACCACCTCTCTGGGCAGCCACGTCCTCAGACAAAAGCTTTCTCTCTCCAACACAAGGCAATGAACCTTGGGGTCTCTCCAAGCATTTGTGTTCATCACTGCAGGGCCTGCAGCAGTGGTGGCATCTCTGAAGGTGGCCCTTCAGGCAGCACTGGGGACCTCTTCTCCACCTCCCTCATCTCACAAGGATAGAACCTTCCGTGCTTGAGGAACCCTAAGGACATTCATGTCTCTGAAGGGTGCAGACAAAGGAGCAGGGACACAGATGCAAGACACATTGATACCTCAAATGATCAAAAAAAAAAAAAGGAAAATAAAAGAGAAGGGGAAGATTTTCAGTTGTGTCTTGTTTGAACAGAGCTGGAAGGGGTTACCGAGAGGCCCTCTGGCCATTTAAAATATTCTTCCTTCTCTTTAATATTTAACTAATATTTATTTTCAATTTAATTTTTAAAATGGTGCTCCTCTTCCCCAGAGCAGCCAGGGGCAGAGGAGCCACCTCTGCCTTGCCAGGAGTGGGAGGCCACTGGCAGGAGTCAGGACACTTGCTGGTCATCCCCAGCACTCCCAGTGGGGATGGTGGCAGCGAGTGCCCCCCACTTGCTCTTAGAATCATAGAATCAAGAAGGTTGGAAGAGACCTTAAAGATCATCAAGTCCAACCTCTCACCCAACACCTCCTGACTGCTAAACCATAGCACCAAGTGCCACGTCCAATCCCCTCTTGAGCGCCTCCAGGGATGGTGACTCCAACACCTCCCTGGGCAGCACATTCCAATGGACAATCTCTTTTGCTGGGATGAACTTCTTCCTCACCTCCAGCCTAAACCTCCCCTGGTGCAGCTTGAGATTGTGTCCTCTTGTTCTGGTGCTGGTTGCCTGGGAGAAGAGACCAACCCCCTCTTGGCTACAACCTCCCTTCAGGGAGTTGTAGACACCAAGAAGGTCTCCCCTGAGCCTCCTCTTCTCCAGGCTAAGCAACCCCAGCTCCCTCAGCCTCTCCTCACAGGGCTGTGCTCCAGACCCCTCCCCAGCTTTGTTGCCCTTCTCTGGACACCTTCCAGCAACTCAACATCTTTCCTAAACTGAGGAACCCAGAACTGGACACAGGACTCAAGGTGTGGCCTTGTCCCAGGGGTGGGGATTGGCTGCCTGAGCAGCGAGAGTCCTGGTTAGGAAAGCCAAAGCAGAGTTTGAATTGAATCTAGCCAGGGAGATTAAAGGGAACACTAAGAACTTTCACAGGTATATTAATGGGAAGAAGAAGACTAGGGAAGGTGTGGGCCCCCTCAGAAAGGAAAATGGTGACATGGTCACAAGTGATGAGGAAAAGGCTGAGGTACTTAATAACTTCTTTACCTCAGTCTTCACTGCAAGGGCCTCTAGCCACACTCCTGATGTTATGGAAGTCAAAGCCAGGGATGGGGAGGAAGAACTGCCCATTGTAAGTGCAGATCAGGTTCGTGATCATCTGAAGAACCTGAAAGTGTCCAAGTCCATGGGACCCGACGGGATACACCCACGGGTACTGAGAGAACTGGCAGAGGAGGTTGCTAAACCCCTCTCTATTATATTTCAAAAGTCATGGCAATCTGGTGAAGTCCCCACAGACTGGAAAAGGGGAAACATTGTCCCCGTCTTCAAAAAGGGTAAGAAGGAGGAACCAGGGAACTCCAGGCCAGTCAGTCTCACCTCTGTGCCTGGAAAGATCATGGAGCAGATCCTCCTGGAGTCACTACTCGCTCAAAAGAATAGTGAAGAGGTGATTGGGAACAGTCAGCATGGCTTTGCCAAGGGCAAATCCTGCCTGACCAACCTGGTGGCCTTCTATGACCAGGTGACAAAATGAATAGATGAGGGGCGAGCAACTGATGTCATTTACCTGGAGCTGAGCAAAGCCTTCGACGCTGTCCCGCACCACATCCTGGTCTCCAAACTGGTGACACATGGGTGTGATGGGTGGACCACTAGATGGATAAGGAACTGGCTTGATGGCCGCACCCAGAGAGTGGCTGTCAATGGCTCCATGTCCCAGTGGAGGCCAGGGACAAGCGGAGTCCCTCAGGGATCAGTCCTGGGATCTGTCTTGTTCAACATCTTTGTGGGTGCCATGGACAGTGGCATTGAGTGCACCCTCAGCAAGTTTGCTGATGACACCAAGCTGTGTGGTGCAGCAGACACGCTGGAGGGAAGGGAGGCCATCCAGAGGGACCTGGACAGGCTGGAGAGGTGGGCACAAGCCAACCTCATGAAGTTCAAGAAGAGCAAGTGCAGGGTCCTGCATCTGGGTCGAGGCAATCCCAGGCACAAATACAGGCTGGGCAGTGAGTGGCTGGAAAGTAGCCCTGAGGAGAGAGACTTGGGGGTGCTGGTGGACAAAAAGCTCACCAGGAGCTCCCAATGTGCACTTGCAGCCTGCAAGGCCAATCAGATCCTGGGCTGCATCAGGCAAGTGTGGCTAGCAGGTCGAGGGAGGTGATCCTCCCCTCTGCTCAGCCCTGGTGAGACCCCACCTGGAGTACTGTGTCCAGTTCTGGAGCCCCTATGACAAGAGGGATGTGGAGGTGCTGGAATGTGTCCAGAGAAGGGCCAGGAGGATGATCAGAGAGCTGGAGCACCTCTCCTATGAGGACAGACTGAAGGAGTTGGGGCTGTTCAGTCTGCAGAAGAGAAGGCTCCCAGGTGACCTCATTGTGGCCTTCCAGTATCTGAAGGGGGCTACAGGAAGGCTGGGGAGGGACTGCTCAGGATCTCAGGTAGTGATAGAACTAGGGGGAATGGAGTGAAGCTGGAGGTGGGGAGATTCAGGCTAGATGTGAGGAGGAGGTTCTTCCCCATGAGAGTGGTGAGACCCTGGAATGGGTTGTCCAGGGAGGTGGTCGAGGCCCCGCCCCTGGAGGTGTTTAAGAGCAGGCTGGATGAGGCTCTGTCCAGCCTGATGTAGTGTGGGGTGTCCCTGCCCATGGCAGGGGGATTGGAACTAGATGATCCTTGTGGTCCCTTCCAACCCTGAATGAAACTATGAAACTACGAAACTATAAATGCCCGTATGCTAGGGGTTGGAAAAGACCTCTGAGGATCATAGAATCCAAGCATCACAGAATGCCAGGGGCTGGAGAGGACCTTGAAAGACAGTCATAGAATCATAGAATTGTTAGGGTTGGAAGGGACCTCATGGATCATTCAGCTCCAACCCCCCGGCCATGGCCAGGGAGACCTCACACCACAGCAGGTTGCTCACAGCCACATCCAGCCTGGCTGCAAACACCTCCAGGCAGGAGGCTTCCACCACCTCCCTGGGCAACCTGGGCCAGGCTCTCACCACCCTCCTGGAGAACAACTTCTTCCTCACAGCCAATCTCAATCTCCCCATTTCTAGTTTTGTTCCATTCCCCCCAGTCCTATCACTCCCTGACACCTTAAAAAGTCCCTCCCCAGCTTTCTTGGAGCCCCCATCAGATACTGGAAGGCCACAATAAGGTCTTCTTGGAGCCTTCTCTTCTCCAGACTGAACAGCCCCAACTCCCTCAGTCTGCCCTCATAGCAGAGCACCTCCATCCCTCTGCTCATCCTTGTCCAACCCCTCCTGATAAAGCAGGTCCACCACAGGACCACATCCAGCCGCATTTAGAACCTCTCCAGAGGAGGAGACGCCACAGCCTCTCTGGGTAGCCTTTTCTTCAGGACCCTCATAGGAAAGAAGGTCTTCCTCAAGCTCACATGGAACCCCCTGGGTTTCATTGCCCATTGCCCCTTGTCCTGTTGCTGGGTACCACAGAGAAGAGCCTGACCCCATTCCCTTTCCCCCCCCCCCCCAACTCTTTAGCTCTTCCTTGCCAATGGATGTTGTGAGGTGGGAGGAGCTGGAGCTGCAGTGCTGGTGTTCACCTCCTCTGTGTCCCCTCCTCCCACCTGATTGCCAGGCTGGTCTGTGCAAAAGGAAATAATAATTAAAACAAACACACACACACACACAAAAAGAGAGCCTCTTACCTCCTTCTTGACAACAAACAGGGTAATTATCTCCCTCCTGCTGATAATAATCGTAATTAATCCAATATAATGAACTCTCCCCATTGCACTATTGTCTCACCACAAATGTGGTGGCTTTTCTCTGGGCCTGTAATTGAGGAAGAGGTTCTCCTGTGAGACAAAAGCAGGCCTTGCCCTCCTGAAGAGAGGTACCAGATCTTGACTGAGACAAGAGGCAGGAAAGGAGATATCCTGGCATGCTGGGATGATGCCACCAGGATTGCCATCAGAACTCATCACAGAGAATGGGATGGAACGGAACAGAACAGAACAGAACAGAACAGAACAGAATAGAATAGAATAGAATAGAATAGAATAGAATAGAATAGAATAGAATAGAATAGAATAGAATAGAATAGAATAAGAATAGAATAGAACAAAAATGAATGGAATGGAATGGAATGGAATGGAATGGAATTGACCAGGTTGGAAAAGACCTTTGAGATCATCAAGTCCCACCTCTGACCCAACACCATCTAATCAAATAAACCATGGCACCAAGTGCTTCATCCAGGCTCTTCTTAAACACCTCCACTGATGGTGACTCCACCACCTCCCTGGGCAGCACATTCCAATGGTCAATCTCTCTTTCTCTGTGAAGAATTGCTTCCTAACATCCAGCCTAAATCTCCCCTGGCACAGCTTGAGACAGTGTCCTCTTGTTCTGGTACTGGGTGCCTGGGAGAAGAGACCAACCGCCACCTGTCTACAACCTCCCTTCAGGGAGTTGTAGACACCAGTAAGGTCTCCCCTGAGCCTCCTCTTCTCCAGGCTAATCAACCCCAGCTCCCTCAGCCTCTCCTCACAGGGCTGTGCTCCAGACCCCTCCCCAGCTTTCGTGCCCTTCTCTGGACACGCTCCCGCAACCCAGCATCCTTCCTAAACTGAGTGGCCCAGAATCAACAGATGTAGTTCCTGGAGGAAGAGAATGATTTGGTCTGAGCCAAGGACAGCAAAGGGTGAAGGTGAAACATTCCCATTCCTCAGCCAAGGATTCAGGTGGGAAGCACTGGACCAAGTGACATTCTGTGGTGGGGAGAGCTCTGTCCTCAGCTGTGGCACTGCTGGGGCATTACCACAATTACACAGTGTGGTATTGACTCAACTAGTAGAAGAACTCCACAGCCAAGCCTCTCCTAGCTGGATTCAACATCTCATGGATCTTCTTCAATCAGGAAAACACTTCCCAAGGCTTTTCAACAAGTCTGACAATGGAAGAAGCAGAATCAAGAGCCCAAGGATTGACTCCTCCTTCATACTGGCATGGTACTTTCTCACCCCAGCTTTTCGGGGATTCCATCTCAGGCCAACTTCATATTAGAATAGATAGAATAAACCAGGTTGGAAGAGACCTTCAAGACCATCGTGTCCAACCCATCAACCAATCCAACCCACCCAAACAGCTAACCCATGGCACCAAGCACCCTGTCAAGTCTCCTCCTGAATACCTCCAATGACAGCGACTCCACCACCTCCTTGGGCAGCACATCCTAATGGGCAATCACTCTCTCTGTGTAGAACTTCTTCCTAACATCCAACCTAAACCTCCCCTGGTGTAGCTTGAGACTGTGTCCTCTTGTTCTGGTGCTGGCTGCCTGGGAGAAGAGACCAACCTCTGCCTGTCTACTACCTCCCTTCAGGTAGTTGTAGAGAGTGATAAGGTCACCCCTGAGTCTCCTCTTCTCCAGGCTAAGCAGCCCCAGCTCCCTCAGCCTCTCCTCACAGGGCTGTGTTCCAAACCCCTCACCAACTTTGTTGCCCTTCTCTGGACTCGTTCCAGCAAGTCAACCTCCTTCCTAAACTGAGGGGCCCAGAACTGGACACAGGACTCGAGGTGTGGCCTAACCAGTGCAGTGTACAGGAGCAGAATGACCTCCCTGCTCCTGCTGGCCACACTGTTCCTGATACAGGCCAGGATGCCATTGGCCCTCTTGGCTGCCTGGGCACACTGCAGGCTCATGTTCAGCCTACCATCAACCAGCACCCCCAGGTCCCTCTCCACCTGGCTGCTCTCAGCCACTCTGACCCCAGCCTGTAGCACTACCTGGGGTTGTTGTGGCCAATGTGCAGAACCTGCACTTGGATGTGTTAAATCTCCTGCCCTTGGCCTCTGCCCATCTGTCCAGCCTGTCAAGGTCCCTCTGCAGAGCCTCTCTACCCTCCAGCAGATCAACTCCTGTTCCCAGCTTGGTGTTGTCAGCAAATTTACTGATGATGGACTCAATGGACTCAACTTGCTTCATCCACAAACATGGTGGAGGACCTGGCCTGTCAGGACAGAGCTGATGTGGTTATTTTTGGGGGGATTCAGGTTCTATTGTGATATTCCTCCCCACTCTGTAATTATTCAATGTGCCAGTGAAGGTAAGGAGTTGTTGGAATCAGTGGTTGGCACCACAAGGTAAAATAAACCCTGGAAGTGCCTGAAGAATGGTGGGTTGGGGTGGAAATAAAGTCCCATTATTGTCCTCTGTGGAGATAGAGGAGGTCCTCCTGGCTCACCAGCATCCACAGGGAGGTGATAACAGCCTCCTGAGAGGCAACTGGAAAACCTGGGAGCATTTGCTGATGGTCCCTGGGTGCAATGAGAGCTCAAGGTAGGGACCTTGCTGGTCCATAGCACCCAGGAATGGTTGGTGAGTGGTGGAGAGACCAAATTAGGGACCTTAGAATTGAATCATAGAATCATAGAACTGTCAGGGTTGGAAGGGACTTCAAGGAGCATCCAGTTCCAACAACCCTGCCATGGCCAGGGACACCTCACACTACAGCAGGTTGCTCACAGCCACATCCAGCCTGGCTGCAAACACCTCCAGGCAGGAGGCTTCCACCACCTCCCTGGGCAACCTGTGCCAGGCTCTCACCACCCTCCTGGGGAACAACTTCTTCCTCACAGCCAATCTCAATCTCCCCATTTCTAGTTTTGCTCCATCCCCCCCAGTCCTATCACTCCCTGACACCCTCAGAAGTCCCTCCCCAGCTTTCTTGATCCCCCTTCAGATACTGGAAGGCCACAATTAGGTGTCCTCAGAGCCTTCTCTTCTCCAGACTGAACAGCCCCAACTCCCTCAGTCTGTCCTCACAGCAGAGCAGCTCCAGCCCTCTGCTCATCCTCGTGGCCCTTCTCTGGACACCTTCCAGCACCTCCAGATCCTTCCTGGCACAGAGGCTCCAGAACTGGATGCAGTACTCCAGGTGGGGTCTCACCAGAGCTGAGCAGAGGGGGAGAAACCTTGCTGGGCAGACACCTGAATTGATGTCCAGGTGCCAATCTTTGGTGTGAAAACCCTGGAGTTACAGGCTTCATCATGGTGCTTGGGTCTTGTTCCCCTGCTTTCACATGGCAGAGAGAGAAGGAGGTGCTGAGGGAGGTGCTCAGCAATGCTGGCTTTCCAAATGAGAAGTGAAGGAGGTCTTCCTCATCCCTGCCACAGACATTGTCATCAGCTCAGCCCCCAAAGGTCCTGGCAGGGAGAAGAAGTAGTACCTGGATGACCTAAACATTCAGGTTTTGGGTTCATTCAGGGGAAATATTCCCTTTTATTATTTCTTTTTCAGTGTGTAATGATCAGTTTCTGAAAACTGCAATGGCTTTGGTTTTACAACAAGAAAACACACAGGCAAAATGGGATATGGAGACTACTCCCAAAGCCTTCTGTTTTCAAAACCCTCTGTTATTTCCTAGCAGGCACACTCCTTTCTGCTGGAAGCCTTCCAGTCTGGCCCAGTTTGAAGGTGCTTCTGTTCCCTCAGGGGCTGAGCAAGGAGGAATGCAGCAGCTTACATTAGCCACTGCAGTCCAAGCTGGTTCAGTGCATCACCCAAAGCGATCCAGTGCATCACCTAAAGGGGCTCAGTGTATCACCCCAAGGAGCTCAGTGTATCATCCAATAGAGTCCAGTGTATCTGCCAAGGCTCAGTGTATCACCCAAGGCTCAGTGCATCACCCAAAGGGGCTCAGTGTATCATCCAATAGGGTCCAGTGTATCTGCCAAGGCTCAGTGTATCACCCAAGGCTCAGTGTATCACCCAAAGGGGCTCAGTGTATCACCCCAAGGGCTCCAGTGCATCACCCAAGGCTCAGTGTATCACCCAAAGGGGCTCAGTGTATCACCCCAAGGGCTCCAGGGCATCACCCAAGGCTCAGTACATCACCCAAGGCTCAGTGTATCACCCAAAGGGGCTTACTGCATCACTCAAAGTTCAGCACCTCATCCAAAGTCAAATGCATCACCCAAAGGGGTCCAGCACATCCCCAAAGTCCAGGGCACCACCCAGGGTAGAGTCCTGGTGGTTCAGCATCTTACTCAGGGTGGTCCAGCACATCACCCAAGGCTCAGCACATCATCCCCATCCCTTTCCATGGGGATGCAGTTACAAAAGACTTGGCACATCCCATCAGGCTGAAGAGATGAGACCAGCCAAACCAGTCACTGGGGTAGCCCTCTGGGCCTCAGCCCACCAGGTGCTTGTGCTGCTCAGCCCATGGCAGTGATGTGGCTGCACAGACCCTGACTGGAGGACAGAGATGGGAGGACCACAGGGTCCAGACCCACACAGAGCCCAAGACAACAGTGGAGGAATCACATCTATGAACCCTGAGGACATGTACCAGATGAAGCATTGGACTAGATGATCTTGGAGGTCTCTTCCAACCTAGTTTATTCCATGAGTCTATGAAAAGAAGTGTGGCCAGAAGGTGAGGAGAGGTGATTCTGCCACTCTGCTGTGCTCTGGTGAGACCTCACCTGGAGTGCTGTGTCCACCTATGGGACCCCCAACACAAGAGGGACATAGACCTGATGGAGTAGGTCCAGACAAGAGCCACAAAGAGGACAGGTGGAAAGAATTGGGGCTGGTCAGCCTGGAGAAGACTCCAGAGAGACCTGGAGGGGACCCATAGGAAGGCTGGGGAAGGACTGGTTTGAAGGGCTTGGAGTGATAGGAGGAGGGGCAATGGTTTGAAACTGGAGCAGGGTGAGGGTTAGGTTGGACATGAGGAGGAAGTTCTTTACCATGAGAGTGGTGAAATACTGAAACAGGTTGCCCAGGGATGTGGTTGAGGCCCTGTTCCTGGAGACATTCAAGATGAGCCTGGATGTGTCCCTGGGCAGCCTGACACAGTTGGAGGTGTCCCTGATGCCCAGAGTGGGGTTGGACAAGATGACCTTTGAGGGTCCCTTCCAGCCCAATGCAGCCTCTCAACCTGTGAATCTGCAAATCTCTGAAGCCTGAGGAGAGGAATGAAGAGAGGCTGAAGGGTGCTGGTGGTGGGGTGGGTGTTGGGGCAGGGGGGCTCTGCCTGCTCTTTCACACCACTGCTCGCTGAGGGGATCAATCCCCGACAGCTTCCCTGAGGCTTCTGACAGACATTTATAGCCCTCTGAGTCATTACCGGCCTTGTTTAAACCAGTTATACCTGGCCAAGACCTTTAAAATAGCTTCATTTATACTGAAAGGCTCCTCTGGAGCTCGCTGGGTATAAATAGCAGAGCGAACCTCTCGCTCAGCACCATGGCTCCGCCGAGCGCTGCGCTCGCAGCCCTTGCCTCACCCTCCTCTGCGGCACCCCTCCCACCCCGGGGTGGTGTGTGGGGGAGGGGGGAGGTGCAGGGGGAGCCTGATGCTCCCAGAGGACCCCCATCTCCCCAGGTGACCCATCTGGAGCCTTCTTGGGTACGAGGTGTCCCTGGCAAAACCGCCCGGCGAAAACAGCCGGAGCGGAGATTTTTGCCCCGAAAGAATAACACAGGAGCTTGCCTGGGACTCAGACCCTGTCTGTGAGTCTGCGGTTCCCTGACCACTAATAACAGCCCAGGATCACCCAATAAATCTGCTCAGGCACACACAAGCCCGTCCCTGTGCCCTGAGTGCAAGCAGGACACGCAGCGTGTCCCAGGGCGAGGGGGTTGGTGCCACCCTAAAGGGGTGCCCAGGGTCTGCTGGGGCAGCCAGAGCCCTCCCCTGCCACCTTCGGCTGTGCACTACCAGGTGTGTCAGGTTTTGTGTGGTTGGCACCACCCCCACCACCCTCCCCCTGCCCCAGGGCACCCACCTCTGTCATGGGCCAGCGACACCCAAGTGCTAGAGGCTACCTGTAACGATGTTTTCATTCCACCCAGCTGATTTCCAGGCTCAAAGCAATTTCATCTCAGCCTGGGCTGTTAGGATCTGGGATAGCTCTAACTGCACGATTGGCTTAGCTCCTGCCAATCAAACCTTCCTCTGGCCCAGTAATCCTTTGTTTCTGCTCAAAACCCCCTTTCTGATGAAAAAAAACCCCACCCACATCTGGACTTGAGGACAAGCATTCAGCACCTGCTCTTACCCCAGACCTGAAGCTGAGGGAAGTTCAAAGACACTCCCAGTCTTTAGGAAGCCCAAGAGCTGAAGCTGCCTGGCCCAGGTGGGATGTGCTGACCAAGCTGCAGGGTTCACCAGCACAGTTCATCCCACCCAGGCTTTCTCCCTGCACGCTGCTGAGCTCCTTTCCCCTCCTAAAACTGAGCCAAGTGTGTCCCTGCAACTAAAGGTGATGTTACTCAGGGATTCATAGAATGGTTTGGACAGTAAACAACCTTAAAGAGATCATCCAGTTCCAACCCTCCTGCCATACACAGGGACACCTCCCACCAGCCCAAGTTGCTCAAGGCCTCATCCAGCCTGGTCTTGAACACCTCCAGGGAGGAGGCAGCCACGACATCCCTGGGCAACCTGTCCCAGGGTCTCCCCACCCTCCTTGTCAAGAATATCTTCCTAATCTCCAGTCTAAATCTGCCCTCCTGAAGCTTCAATCCATTCCCTCTCAACCTATCACTACAAACCCTTGTCCAAACTCCTTCCCCAGCTTTCTTGCAGGCTCCCTTCAGGTGCTGGCAGCCTGCTCTAAGGTCTCCCTGGAGCCTTCTCTTCTCCGGGCTGAACAGCCCCAGCTCTCTCACCCTGTCCCCACAGGGGAGGTTCTCCTCTGATCATCTTCGTGGCCCTCCTCAGGAACTGCTCCTGCAACCTGGAGAGGGGAAAAGAGGCAGCAGGAGCATCCCCAGCGGGGACCAGCCTTTCAACCAAGCCTGCAGCGGCCGCCGCCGTTTTACCCCCTGCGAGGGGAGCACGTTGCAGGCAGCAGGGCTGCTAAATAGAGTGTTTTTATGCTGCTAAACCAAGTGCTTTTCAGGCTGCTAAATAAAGAGCATTTTTCAAGGCAGAGCCCTTCTGCAGTGGGGATGGAAAAGCTCTGCTGAAGGTGGCGGTTCTGGCTCTCTCCAAACATTTCTCTCTCCCCCCTCTCCTTCAACCCTCCTCCACCCCCCACCCCTCCAAATCCCTCACTCTGATCTTTTTCTTCTTCCTTTTTTTTTTTCCCCCTGCTTCTCTCTGAGAGGAAACCTTGCCCAAACCAACACATGATTTTACACGGGTCAGACAGGCACTTTTCTGCTGGAAGGCCCTTTCCAATCAGCTGCATTCAGAGCCCCGGGGTTTATTTTTCCCGGGTTTCTGAAGCACATTTTGTTTTGTTGCCAGAGTAAAGACCTGGAGGGACATATTTCAGCCCAACCTGTAACACCATCACCGTCACTGGGTTTCAATGAGGGTTTGACCTACATTTCCCAGCCTGGGAAGCAAGCTGGGACATCCCCCCATCCCCTCCCCTCGAAGAGACACAGGAGCCTGCTTCTCCTGGAATGTGATGCTTGGGCGGGCAGGCAGGCTGGGGGGGGTGGGGTGGCTAGGGGGTGGGATTTGAGCATCCTGGGCAGACTGGTGGAAGCCATCAGCTCCCCTCCGAGCAGCCGCTGGGGTGTTTTGCAGCCCCGCTGTAGATGGGGAACAGGACAGGCAGGGTGGAACAAACTTAACCAGAGCTTTTTAAAGCTCTCCCACGTTCTCCTCCTCTCTTCCTTTCGGGTAGGTGTCCCGGCGGCGGCAGAACAAGACGGCTACAGAGGGCTGCTGGAAGCCGCCAGAGTGAAATACACTGGGAGGCCTTTTTTTTAACCTCTCCTTTTTTTTTTTTTTTTTCGCTTTTTGGGCTTGGAAAATATTTCCTCGGCCGCAGGCTGCGGTGACAGCAAACATTCCTACCCAGGGCTGGCGTGGCACGGCTGGGGCCAGCTCCGGGGCTGCCAGCACCCATCCGCTCTTTGCCGGGGTGCAGCCGGCAGCCAACAACTTCCCCCTCCCGACCCCACACACCCCGGCCCCAAGCGCTGGCTGCTTCTCTCGGGGGTGCAGCGACCACTGCAGGCAAAGGTCCTTTGTGCTCATGGGAAGATTTGGGGTTGTTTTTCAAAGGGAGGATGAGAGCAGCTCGTCTGCATCCCCAGGATGCAGGGTAAAGCCCTCCCCTCCCCCAGCTCCCCAATTTGAGGAGCTAATGGGTTGCAAACCGTGGTGTGCGGGGGTGTGTGGGCATTGGGGTGTGTGGGGATTGGGGGGGGGGGTGTGGGGGAGGGGATAAAAAAGAAAAGAAGGAGATTTGTTAAAGAAACAACACAACCACCCAACCCCCGAATCTGGAGCTGTCAGGAAGCAAAACCACCCCGTTAAAGCCAGGGCTGTGGTTGTAAACCAACAGAGCTGCTGCTATTTCCATCTCCCCCTCCCCATCTCCACCCCAGGTGTGTGCTTGGGGGGGGGGGTGGGGAGAGGTGGAGGAAAGGGTTTTGGCAGCCAGCGGGCCAGCAGCACGTGGCACACACGTGGCCAGCCAAGGGGCAGCTCCACGCAAGGTCTGGGAGTTTCTGTGGGCAACAACAGCAGCCCTGTGGAGGTGAAACCATGGGTCTGGATCTCAGGACTGCTCCTCCTGATGGCACCTGAGCAGCCCAGAGTTGTTCTGAATTTCCCTCTTTTTCTTTCCCACTTTTAAAATGAAGTACAAAATAGTTATTTAGAAGAAGGACCTGGAGGTGCTGGAAGGTGTCCAGAGAAGGGCCATGAGGATGAGCAGAGGGCTGGAGCTGCTCTGCTGTGAGGATAGACTGAGGGAGTTGGGGCTGTTCAGTCTGGAGAAGAGAAGGCTCCAAGGAGACCTAATTGTGGCCTTCCAGGATCTGAAGGGAGCTCCAAGAAAGCTGGGGAGGGATTTTGAGGGTGTCAGGGAGTGATAGGACTGGGAGGAGATGGAGCAAAACTAGAAATGGGGAGATTGAGATTGGCTGTGAGGAAGAAGTTGTTCCCCAGGAGGGTGGTGAGAGCCTGGCACAGGTTGCCCAGGGAGGTGGTGGAAGCCTCCTGCCTGGAGGTGTTTGCAGCCAGGCTAGATGTGGCTGTGAGCAACCTGCTGTAGTGTGAGGTGTCCCTGCCCATGGCAGGGGGGGTTGGAAGTGGATGCTCCTTGAGGTCCCTTCCAATCCTGACAGTTGTATGATTCTATGATGACAGTTTGGGAAAGAGATATAGAAAAGAGAAAGTAAAAAAAAAAAAGGTTAAAAAAAGAAAAGAAAAGAAAGATGACATCTGAGGCAGGCAGTTGTGAACATTTTTCCTCCAAATATTTGCAGATGCAAAGCTGCAGGAGAGAGAGAGAACTTCTGAAGCACCTTGACCGACTGTTTGGGAGACAGCCAGAGCCAAGGAGCTGGACTGGTGATGGTCTGAAGGGCTCAGCTGGATGGGCTCAGTCCTAGCAGCTCAGCAGGAACACTCAGTCCAAGGGACTCAGTCTGAGGGGCTTGGCTGGATGTGCTCTGTTTGAGGGGCTTGGAGTGGTGGTCAAGGCTAGGAATGCTCAGTTTGAGGGACTGGAACATCTGTCTGAGGAGGAAAGGCTGAGAGACATGGGACTGTTTAGCAAGGAGAAAACAGAGAGGAGATCTTATTAATGGTTATATGGATTGGTGTGATGGAGAAGGGGCAGGCTCTTTTCAGTGGTGTCCTGTGATAGGGCAAGGGGCAATGGACACAAACTGGAGCACAGAAGTTCCACCTCAGTGTGAGGTGCTGGAGGTTCTTTGGTGTGAGGGTGCTGGATCCTTGGAGCAGGCTGCCCAGAGAGGTTGTGGAGTCTCCTTCTCTGGAGAATTTCAGGACCAATCTGGATGTGTTCCTGTGTGGCCTGCCCTAGGTGATCCTGGCTTGGGAGAGGAAGTTGGACTTGATCCTCAGAAGTCCCTTCCAACCTCTACCATTCTATGCTTCTGTGATCCTCTAAAGATCCTCAGCTGGATTTGTTTGGTTTGAGCTTAGCTGGATTTGCTTGGTTTGAGCTTGGCTGGATGTGCTTGGGCTGAGGGGCTCAGCTGAACAGGCTCAGTCTGAGGACCTTGGCTGGACAGGCTCAGTCTGAAGGCCTCGACTGGACAGGCTTGCATACAACAGGAGGGAGCCAGCCAGCCAAGGGGTTGGTTTCCCTTCTCTTTTCAAGCTATTGACTCATTCCCTGGGGCCATACAATGATCCAGTCCCACCCAACCCTCATCCCAGGCTGGGAAGTGAAGGCACCACTTATCTCCAGGAGCAGCCTCACTGTCTCCACGTCCTGGCCCTTTCCTTCTGTCTGCAGCCCCATGGCTCAACTAATTCAATCTCTGTGCAGGAGACAGAGCTCCTCAAAGTTCTGCCACAAGGAGGGAAATCTACTCTTGTGGGCACACAGGAGCACTACACACCTCATCAGACATGGCTCCACATGCTAAAGCAAGGCTTGCCCTTATCTCTGCAGATAGCCATGTGTAGCTGTGCCTCCTGGACAGCCTTATCCACCAGCACTCACTAGATGAAGTAGAATAGAATAGAATAGAATAAACCAGGTTGGAAGAGACCTTCAAGATCATCACGTCCAACCTATCACCCAACACCACCCAATCAACTAACCCATGTAACCAAGCACCCTGTCAAGTCTCCTCCTGAACACCTCCAGTGACGGTGACTCCACCACCTCCCCAGGCAGCCCATTCCAATGGGCAATCACTCTCTCCGTGTAAAACTTCCTCCTGACCTCCAGCCTGAACTTCCCCTGGCGCAGCCTGAGACTGTGTCCTCTTGTTCTGGTGCTGGCTGCCTGGGAGAAGAGACCAACCTCTGCCTGTTTACAACCCCCCTTCAGGTAGTTGTAGAGAGTAATGAGGTCACCCCTAAGCCTCCTCCTCTCCAGGCTAAGCAGCCCCAGCTCCCTCAGCCTCTCCTCACAGGGCTGTGTTCCAAGCCCCTCACTAACTTCGTTGCCCTTCTCTGGACTCGTTCCAGCAAGTCAACCTCCTTCCTAAACTGAGGGGCCCAGAACTGGAACTGAGTACACGGCTTAGGGTTTATAGATCAAGCTTTAAACTGTGGGGACATCCTTATACATCAGGAACAAGTGTCTGGGCACGCCACTCACCTATTTTAATACCAAAAGATGACCAATTGTGCTCTTTAGGCAGAGAACAAAGGTCAGAGGGGGTAGTGATGGGGCCAGCAACAAAAACATACAAAAAGACCAGAGCAGAAAAAGCTCCAAAAGATAAAAAGGAAAGCAAGAGGCATGGTTTCCCCTTTGCTCTTGCACTTGGGATCTCTCTGGTGCCTGCTGGGGAGGGGAGAGGAGAGAGCCTATGGACCCTCCTGGGCAAGACACCTTCCCACCAGCACCTGGCACTGCCAAGGGCTGGTTGTGCTGGTCCCAGTGAGGCCCTTGCAGGTGGCTGCACTCCGGTCCCTGTCCCCATCTTGGCCTGCTCTCAGCAATGGGCTCTGCTTTCAGAGCTGTTCCTTTCCCATCAGCAAAGCTCTTGTCCATGTTTGCACTGCCACCACTGCTGATAGGAGCCAAACCACCCTCCTTTGCCTTCCCAGGCCCCATTCCCCCATAACTCAGGTGGCTTTGAGCCATGCCCAATGTGGGCAGTTGGCCAAAGCCATTGGCAGCTCCTACCTATGGCTGCCCCATCAACCTGAGCATTCCCTGCCCTTCAGGGAGGCTTTGGCCAGTCCCAAACCTCCACTACCTTTCTGCCGATGAGGGTACTCAAGCATCGCATCAGAGAATAATTGTTGCTGGAAGAGGCCTTTAAGATCTTTGAGTCCAGCTGTTAACTCCGCACTGCCAGGTCAACACCAGGTCAATA
This sequence comes from Melanerpes aurifrons, assembly GCA_011125475.1. Taxonomy (NCBI): domain Eukaryota; kingdom Metazoa; phylum Chordata; class Aves; order Piciformes; family Picidae; genus Melanerpes; species Melanerpes aurifrons. The sequence goes on from WWNC01000064.1 coordinate 2,250,739, forward strand.
CCAAACCATGTCCCTCAGCACCATATCTACACATCCTTTAGCCCCCTCCTGGGCTGCTGACTCCACCACTGCCCTGGGCAGCCTGTCCAGGGTTTGACAACCCTTCTGGGGAAGAAATTGTTCCTCATGTCCAAACTAAACCTCTCTTGGCACAATTTGAAGCTGTTTCTTCCCTCTTGTCCTATCACTTGTTTCCTGGGAGAAGAGACTGAGCCCCACCGGGCTCCAATCTCCTTTCAGGGAGTTGCAGAGGGCAAGAAGGTTTCTCCTCAGCCCCTTTTTCTCCAGGCTGAACAACCCCAGCTCCTTCAGCCACTCCTCGCAGGAGCTGTGCTGCAGACCCTTCCCCAGCTCCCTTGCCCTTCTTTGGGACACACTCCAGCAGCACAACTTTCACCGCAGCACACAACTTTCACTAACCCCTCTTTTTCCATCACAAAAGACCCGCTTACAGGACAGCTTTCCCAATCCACAGAGCCTTTCCCAGCCCCAGCATCCAAGCCCTCCTCGGACTGCCATCCCGCTCCAACCCTTGCCTCCGGACACAGCCGACTCGCCCCCCGTCCCCCCCTGCCCTGCACCGGTTCGGAGGCTGAAAAGCCCCTTGCAATCCTCTCATTAACACCTCATCAGCACCCCGGGGTCCCCGGCAAACACAACCCGCCCTGCCGAGGAAATACCCGCAGCCTTGTGATGCAGAGCTCCCGTGGTGGGAGGAAGGGGAGGATGAGGAGGAAGAAGATGCTTCCTGGCCCGGAGGGGCACAGCTGCCTCCTGAGCCCCAGCTTCTCGGGTGGGCAAACAGCACCTGGGAGGGCAAGGATGTGGATTCAGGAAGCCTCCCACCCCCACTGCACCCCGCTGCTCCCCATCACACACATAGAAATGCTAATGGGCTCCCTCCTCGTCCCCATCCCCTCGCTGCACAAGGGGCTGCTTCCCCTCTTCTCTCAGCCATGGGATTAAGCACAGGGAGCATCCCCACTGCCAGGCACCCGACAGCCTTGGGAGGAAGGTTCCCCGCTGCTGGTGGTGATGGGGCAGGCACAGGATTTATTCCTGGCTGGCAGCTTGCAGCCATGAACGAGGAGGTGAAAAACGACCCAGGCTTTGTTGGGGATGCTGCAAGGAGCAGCCTTCTGTGGCTGCAGAGGAGATAAAGCAGTGCTGGCAGTGCAGCAGAGGTCAGGGCTGGAGATTTAGCATGCTGCTACCTCCTCTGCTTCACGGGGCCAGCAAAGGCAAACAGGCACTGGGAGGGAGCAGGAGAAGCCGCAGGAATCACACGGCTGCTGCTCAGGCAGGAACGTCAGCCTGGGGCTGGAGAAAAGAGAAAGGCACCCCCAGCCCTCCCTGCAGCACTTTGTGCTGCTCCTCCAAGCCCCCTCTGTTCCCTTCAGACCCCCTCTGCCCACCCAGAGGTTATGGAGAATTTACAGACTGTCAAGCCCCATCTGGATGTGTTCCTGTGTGACCTGCCCTGGGTGATGCTGCTTCGGCAGTGGGGGTTGGACTTGATGATCTTCAGAGGTCCCTTCCAACCCCTCTGCCTTGCCTACACATGTCCTAAGCCACTTCTGGGCACCTCTCTGGCTGCCCAGAGAAGGCTGAGAGGGAACCTTATTAATGTTTGTAAACATCTGAGGGGTTGGTGTCAAGAAGAAGGGGCCAGGCTCTTTTCAGTGGTGTCCTGTGATAGGGCAAGGGGCAATGGACACAAACTGGAGCACAGGAAGTTCCCTCTCAGCATGAGGCAAAACTTCTTTGGTGTGAGGGTGCTGGATCCTTGGAGCAGGTTACCCAGAGAGGTTGTAGGGTTTCCTTCTCTGGAGACTTTCAGGACCTACCTGGATGTGTTCCTGTCTGACCTGCCCTGGGTGATCCTGGCTTGGCAGGGAAGTTGGACTTGATGATCCTCAGAGGTCCCTTCCCACCTCTACCATTCTTTGCTGCTGTGATTCTCTAAAGGGACTCATCTGGATTTGCTTGGTTTGAGCTTGGCTGGATGGGCTTGGGCTGAGGGGCTGGATCCTTGGAGCAGGCTGCCCAGAGAGGTTGTGGAGTCTCCTTCTCTGGAGAACTTCAGGACCCATCTGGATGTGTTTCTGTGTGACCTGCCCTGGGTGACTCTGCTCTGGCAGATCTCCAGAGGTCCCTCCCCAATCCCCTTCCATTTGATGATTCTCTGATGGCTTTAGATTGATTTCTGGGCAGGGTCTTGATGCCTGCACACACTTGAGACTGGAGACTTTCAAGACCCACCTGGAACTGGCTTGATGGCCACACCCAAAGAGTGGCTGTCAATGGCTCCATGTCCCAGTGGAGGCCAGGGACAAGCAGAGTCCCTCAGGGATCAGTCCTGGGACCAGGCTTGTTCAACATCTTTGTGGGTGCCATGGACAGTGGCATTGAGTGCACCCTCAGCAAGTTTGCTGCTGACACCAAGCTGTGTGGTGCAGCAGACACGCTGGAGGGAAGGGAGGCCATCCAGAGGGACCTGGACAGGCTGGAGAGGTGGGCACAAGCCAACCTCATGAAGTTCAACACGAGCAAGTGCAGGGTCCTGCATCTGGGTCGAGGCAATCCCAGGCACAAATGCAGACTGAGCAGGGACTGGCTGGAAAGCAGCCCTGAGGAGAGAGACTTGGGGGTGCTGGTGGACAAAAAGCTCAACATGAGCTCTCACTGTGCACTTGCAGCCTGCAAAGCCAATCAGCTCCTGGGCTGCATCAGGAGAAGTGTGGCCAGCAGGTTGAGGGAGGTGATCCTCCCCCTCTGCTCAACTCTGGTGAGACCCCACCTGGAGTACTGTGTCCAGTTCTGGAGCCCCTATGACAAGAGGGATGTGGAGGTGCTGGAATGTGTCCAGAGAAGGGCCACAAGGATGATCAGAGGGCTGGAGCACCTCTCCTATGAGGGCAGACTGAAGGAGTTGGGGCTGTTCAGTCTGCAGAAGAGAAGGCTCCGAGGTGACCTCATTGTGGCCTTCCAGGATCTGAAGGGGGCCTACAGGAAGGCTGGGGAAGGACTTCTCAGGATGTCAGGTAGTGATAGGACTAGGGGGAATGGAATGAAGCTGGAGGTGGGGAGATTCAGGCTGGATGTGAGGAGGAGGTTCTTCCCCATGAGAGTGGTGAGACCCTGGAATGGGTTGTCCAGGGAGGTGGTCGAGGCCCCGCCCCTGGAGGTGTTTAAGAGCAGGCTGGATGAGGCTCTGTCCAGCCTGATGTAGTGTGGGGTGTCCCTGCCCATGGCAGGGGGGTTGGAACTAGATGATCCTTGTGGTCCCTTCCAACCCTGAATGAAACTATGAAACTATGAAACTATGGATGTGTTCCTGTGTGAGCTGCCCTAGGTGATGCTGCTTGGGCAGGGGATGTTGCTTTCAATGAGCTTCCCTTCCAACCCTTACCCTTCCATGATTCTGTGGTTCAGACTCTCCAGAGGTGACATGGCACAGCTGACAGTGGTGACATGATGCAATGTGCCTATGGAAACTCTTTCTCCCAGCCTTTGGAGTAAAGAAAGGTTTGTGGCCTTTCCAAAAAGCAAACCCCAGGCCAGCTGGGCTGCTGGGAATACTGGATCTCCTTGCTGGAGCCCTGGAGCTGGTGGTCATCCCCCCTCTTCCCAGAAATGTGATTATTATTCCTTTTGCTCCCTGGGGAAGGTGGAAAGCAGTGTGCTCTTCATCAAGAGCAGGTTAAGGGAGGTGATTCTCTCCCTCTACTCTGCTCTGGTGAGACCTCTGGTGAGCTCTGGTGAGACCACACCTGGAGCTCTGTTTCCAGTTCTGGAGCCTCTATTACAGGAAGGATCTGGAGGTGCTGGAAGGTCCACGAGGATGAGCAGAGGGCTGGAGCTGCTCTGCTATGAGGACAGACTGAGGGAATTGGGGTTGTGCAGTCTGGAGAAGAGAAGGCTCCAAGGAGACCTAAGTGTGGCCTTCCAGGATCTGAAGGGAGCTCCAAGAAAGCTGGGGAGGGACTTTTGAGGGTGTCAGGAAGGGATAGGACTGGGGGGGAGATGGAGCAAAACTAGAAATGGGTAGATTTGGATTCAGATTGGCTGTTAGGAAGAAGTTGTTCCCTAGGAGGGTGGTGAGAGCCTGGCACAGGTTGCCCAGGGAGGTGGTGGAAGCCTCCTGCCTGGAGGTGTTTGCAGCCAGGCTGGATGTGGCTGTGAGCAACCTGCTGTAGTGTGAGGTGTCCCTGCCCATGGCAGGGGGTTTGGAACTGGCTGATCCATGAGGTGCCTTCCAACCCTGACAGTTCTATGATTCTAATAAAGAGAGGCTGGCTAACCATCTGAACTTGTGAAGAGGGAGAGGTGGCAGGATCATAAAGGGGGTGGGGAGGATAAAAATCAACAAATTTGGAAGCAGAGTAGGTGAGCAATCCTGCACTTATCTGCAAGTCAGGAGCCCTGCTTCGCCGGGTGCCAGCTGATAGCATCTCTAAGGTGATATAAGGCGCAGAGCTCTCCACCGCGGCTTCGGCTGAGTGATGTAATCAGGAACAATCCCCAGCTCTGAGCAGATAAAAACCTTTCCTTGTCCCTCAGAGGGCTGAAACCCACCCCTGCTGCCGGTGCCTGCCCAATGGTCCAACGCTGGCCTTTGGTAGGGCTGAGGGGGCTGCCTCCAAAGCCTGATGCCGGGAGCTGGGGGACCCACTTGGGGAAGAGCCCCAAACGGAGCTCCTGTGCCACAGAGAGAGACTGGAGCCTGTGGGATCACAGGGCTGGGAGCCCGGCAGGGATCAGTGTCTGCTCCAGAATCTTTGCTATCTCCCTCTTTAAGGTGTTGCTTAAATCAAGGCACTGACCTTGTCAGAAGGGCTGTTGCCATGCCCCCAAGGCAAACCTCTCCAGCCTGTGTGGAACCAGGGGTCTCTGGTCCCAGAGGCACCTTGGCTACCTGCAGCATGTGTTGGGGTGATTCATAGAATGGTTTGGGTTGGAAGGGACCTTAAAGATCATTTAGTTCCAACCCGTATGTCATGGGCAGGGACACCTTGCACTAGCCCAGGTTGCTCCATTCCTCATCTAGCAGGAGGGGGGGTTGGGCTAGATGGACTCCAGAGACCTGGCTGGATGTGAGGAGGAGGTTCTTCCCCATGAGAGTGGTGAAACCCTGGAATGGGTTGTCCAGAGAGGTGGTTGGGGCCCCATCCCTGGAGGTGTTTAAGCCCAGGCTGGATGAGGCTGTGGCCAGCCTGATGTAGTGTGGGGTGTCCCTGCCCATGGCAGGGGGGTTGGAACTAGATGATCCTTGTGGTCCCTTCCAACCCTGACTGATACTATGATATTATAACAGGGATATGAAGCACATTGCCACTGGGAAAACCAACCCTGGGGCTGATTCTGGTCATATCGACACCACTCACAGATGTAGTCTAGATTCTGAGTCAGATAAAAACTTCAAGGCCAAGTGCCAGGTCCTCCACCTGGGTCACGACAACCCCATGGTCAGCTATAGGCTTTGGGGATGTGTGGTGGGAAAGCTGAGACTCAAAGAGGGACCTGGGGGTTCTGTTTGACTGTCAATTAAATATGAGTCAGCAGTTGGAACTAGATGATCCTTGTGGTCCCTTCCAACCCTGACTGATACTGTGATACTATGATACTATGACCCTTTTCCACCCCTCACCAAGCTGTACCTGGGGCAGTGTGGGGTTCACCAGCAGCACCGTGGTGCCAAAAGGCAGCCAGAGGTGTTGTGCAGCAGGCAGTGGCAGCAGGCAGCTCCCCCAGGCAGGCAGCAGCAGTGGGTGAGAGCTGCTGGCAAGCCTTGTTTGACTGAAATAATTTTATTTGAAGACAATGCACTATTTCAACAGTTTTAAGTTGCATGGGGTTATTTAAGATGGATTCAGTTTTAATCAGTTTAATGGGATTTTATGTTTTTAGATAAAGCCCCTTCCAAATGGGGCTGATTAACTTTTCAGAATCAATACACTTAAGAGCAAAGCATACAATTACACAGGCAAATGATCTCCTCCCTGCCTCCTGCCTGAGCAATCACCCAGCTCCAGCTAGAATGACGGGCGGGGTGTGTGGGGGAACCAGATCAGATCCCTGTAACCCCCTCTGCTGGTTTACAGCCTTGAGGAGGAGGGCCTCTGGGGTGACGCAGCAGATGGGATGCTCAGGAAGGTCATCAGCCAGTTGGTTTTGCTTTCACACACCAGTGTTTGCCTACAACACCTTAAAGACCCAAAGCATCCCTAGAAGATCTGGGCTGGGAGGCACCTACTGCAGGGTCAGCTCAGCAAGAGCATCCCAGGAGGCACCCCACCTCAAGCCTAAACCTCCCCTGGCACAGCTTGAGACTGTGTCCTCTTGTTCTGGTGCTGGTGGCCTGGGAGAAGAAACCAACCTCCACCTGGCTACAACCTCCCTGCAGGTAGTTGTAGAGAGCAATTAGATCTCCACTGAGCCTCCTCTTCATTTCATGTTATGGAATTAACAGCAGAGTTGAGTCAGTTCATTAAATGAGTGATGTCCTAAGAGGTGATGCTCAGAAGACCTCATCTCCCCAGGCATGTGGTCCTCTGAGGGTCCACACAGTAAGAGCATCCCATGTCAGAGAGGCTGGTGAGCAGCAGTGGTCCACCTGCAGTTCCTGCATCTTCCTGATCAGAAGGAACAAGGTGTCTGAAATAGCCTCACTGAAATGAAATGTCCATTAAAGCAATGAAATCCAAACACAAGTTCTGAGCTTCTGGGTTCAGAATCATCATAGAATCATAGAATGGTAGGGGGTGGAAGGGATATTTAAAGACCATTGAGTCCAAAGCCCCTACCAAAGCAGGATCACCTAGGGCAGGTCACACAGGAATGCATCCAGAAGGGTCTTGAATGTCTCCAGGGAAGGAGACTGCACAACCTCTCTGGGTAGCCTGCTCCAGGGCTCTCATCCTCACAGTGAAGAAGTTTTTCCTCCAATTTGGATCCATTGCTCCTTGTCCTATCATAGAACACCACTGAGAAGAGCCTGGCCCCTTCTTCTTGACCTCCCCCCACTTCCCCTCTTCATTAATCAGATCTCCTCCCAGTCTTCTCCTTGCTAAACAGCCTTTCCTCATAAAAGAGATGCTCCAGTCCCTTAGATGCCCTCATAGTCTTTTGTTGAACTCTCTCCAGCAGTTCCTTGTCCCTCTTGAACTGGGGAGCAAAGAACCGGACACAATACTCCTGGTGTGGTCTCCCCAGGGCAGAGTATAGGTGAAGGAGAACCTCCTTCAACCTGCTGGCCAAACTCTTCTTAATGCACTCCAGTTCAGCACTGGTTAGGCCACACCTTGAGTCCTGTGTCCAGTTCTGGGCTCCTCAGTTTAGGAAAGATGTTGAGCTGCTGGAAGGTGTCCAGAGAAGGGCAACAAAGCTGGGGAGGGGTCTGGAGCACAGCCCTGTGAGGAGAGGCTGAGGGAGCTGGGGTTGCTTAGCCTGGAGAAGAGGAGGCTCAGGGGAGACCTTCTATGCTCTCTCCAACTCCCTGAAGGGAGGTTGTGTCCAGGTGGGGGTTGGCCTCTTCTCCCAGGCACCCAGCACCAGAACAAGAGGACACAGTCTCAAGCTGTGCCAGGGGAGGTTTAGGCTGGAGGCGAGGAAGAAATTCTTCCCAGCAAGAGAGATTGGCCATGGGAATGTGCTGCCCAGGGAGGTGGTGGAGTCACCACCCCTGGAGGTGTTTAAGAAGAGCCTGGATGAGGCACTTGGTGCCATGGTTTAGTTGATGAGATGGTGTTGGGTGATAGGTTGGACTTGATGACGTCTGAGGTCTTTTCCAACCTGGTTAATTCTATTCTATTCTATTCTATTCTATTCTATTCTATTCTATTCTATTCTATTCTATTCTATTCTATTCTATTCTATTCTATTCTATTCTATTCTATTCCATTCCATTCCATTCCATTCCATTCCATTCCATTCCATCCTATCCTATCCTATCCTATCCTATCCTATCCTATCCTATCCTATCCACTAAGCCCCAGCAAAGAGCCCCAAGTGGCCTTCTGCTGGCCCAGAGGAGCAGCTCCAAGCCATCCCCTTCCCCCTTTCCCCCTCCCCAGCCCCCTTGGTGTAGGCGCAGGAGCTGGCTGAGCTCCCAGCATCATCGCCCTTCCCCAGGGCACGGGTCACGGCCTGCCTCCAGCTCCCAATTTATTCCACCAGCCTCCCCCCTTCCTTCCCCCCCTCCCTCCTCCTTGCTTTTTGTCAAGTTGCATAATTTGTGAACTTACATACTTGAAGAATTCTTGTAGAAATGTCAAGGTGACTGGCGTATTAAACCTGAGCCCGAGCAAACACCAGTGACATTATTTTAATTCTTTCAGTGCCAGGTCATCTCCTCTGCAATAACACAGCTCAGGCACCAACCTCCTGCCCCCTTTTGCAGCATCCTCCCCACCCTCCCACCCCCGCCCCCACTCCCTCTTGTTTGTACAGCATCACAGAATTAACCAGCTTGGAAACGACCTCAGAGATCAGCGAGTCCAACCTAGCACCCAGCACCGTCTAAGCAACTAAACCCTGGCACCAAGGGTCTCATTCTTGGACAGCTAGGAAGTTCCCCATCCAGTCTTATTTTAAACACCTCCAGGGATGGTGACTCCACCACCTCCCTGGGCAGCACATTCCAATGGCCAATCTCTCTTGCTGGGAACAATTTCTTCCTCACCTCCAGCCTGAACCTCCCCTGACGCAGCTTGAGACTGTGTGCTCTTGTTCTAGTGCTGGCTGCATGGGAGAAGAGACCAACCCCCACCTGGCTACAACCTCCCTTCAGGGGAAGTTTAGGCTGGAGGTGAGAGAAAGTTCTTCACAGAGAGAGTTGTGGGCCATTGGGATGTGCTGCCCAGGAAGGTGGTGGAGTCATCATCCCTGGAGGTGTTCAAGAGGGGATTGGATGTGGCACTTGGAACCATGGTTTAGTCATGAGGTCTGTGGTGACAGGATGGACTGGATGATCTCAAAGGTCTCTTTCAACCTTGGTGATTCTGTGATTCTGTGATTCAAGTAGTTGGAGAGAGCAAGAAGGTCTCCCCTGAGCCTCCTCTTCTGCATGCTAAGCAACCCCAGCTCCCTCAGCCTCTCCTCACAGGGCTGTGCTCCAGACCCCTCCCCAGCATTGTTGCCATTCTCTGGACACCTTCCAGCAACTCAACATCTTTCCTAAGCTGAGGAGCCCAGAACTGGACACAGGACTCGAGGTGTGCCCTAACCAGTGCTGAGCACAGGGCACAATGACTTCCCTGCTCCTGCTGGCCACACTGTTCCTGATGTAGGCCAGGATGCCATTGGCCTTCTTTGCCCCTGGGCACACTGCTGGCTCATGTTCAGCTTACTATCAACCAGCACCCCCAGGTGCTGGTTTTTATTTAGTTAATTCATTCATTGCCTAGGCAAAAGCAAGAGGAAGAAAAGCCACCTGAGCTGTGGAGAACACTTCTTTGAGGTTTTTTTTTGGGGGGGGTTGGTATTTAAGAGATTTGTTTCCCAAATCCCACTGAGATTTGGCAGGGTTTGGGCAAATTCTAACTCTCTACAAGGCTTGGACCTAAGGCAGCAACTTCCCATGGTTTTCTTTAGTGTCTGCCTGGTTTCATAGAATCATAGAATGATCCATGCTGAAGGCACCTCCAGAAGTTCTCCAGTCTGACATTCCTGCACTCAGCAGGGACATCCCCAACTAGATCAGGTTGCCCAGAGCCCTGTCCAGCCTCACCTTGAATATCTCCAGGGAAGGAGCCTCAACCATCTCCCTGGGCAACCTGTTGCAGTGTTCCACCACCCTCATAGTGAAGAACTTCTTCCTCACATCCAATCTCAACCTGCTCTGCTCTAGTTTGAAGCTATTGTCCCTTGTCCTGTCCCTGCAGGCCTTTGTACACACTCTCTCTGTATCCTTCCTGTAGCCCTCTTCAGGTACTGGCAGGCTGCTATTAGGTCTTCCTGGAGCTTCCTCCTTTCCAGGCTGACCACCCCCAGCTCCCTCAGCCTGTCCTCACAGCAGAGCTCCTCCAACCCCCTGATCATTTTCATGGCCCTTCCTCTGGACCCTCTCCACCAGGTCCATGTCCTTCCTATACTGAGGGCTCCAGACCTGCACACAGTGCTCCAGGTGAGGTCTCAGCAGAGTACAGTGTCAGAATCACCTCTCTGGCTCTGCTGGCAATGCTGCTTTGGATGCAGGCCAGGCTGTGATCTGCCTTCTGTGCTGCAAGCTCACACTGCCTGCTCCTGTCCAGCTTCTCATCCATCAGCACCTCCAAGTCCTTTCCCTCAGGGCTGCTTTCTAAGATAGATAGCATCATAGTATAGTATCACAGTATCAGTCAGGGTTGGAAGGGACCACAAGGATCATCTAGTTCCAGCCCCCCTGCCATGGGCAGGGACACCCCACACTAGATCAGCCTGGCCAGAGTCTCAGCCAGCCTGGCCTTAAACACCTCCAGGGACAGGGCCCCAACCACCTCCCTGGACAACCCATTCCAGGGCTTCACCACTCTCATGGGGAAGAACCTCCTCCTCCCCTCCAGCCTGAATCTCCCCACCTCCAGCTTCATTCCATTCCATTCCATCCAGATTCATAGAATGGTTTGGGTTGGAAGGGACCTGGAAGATCACCAGTTCCAACTCCCCTGCCATGGGCAGGGACACCTTCCACTAGCCCAGGCTGCTCAAGACCTCATCCAACCTGGCCTTGAACACCTCCAGGGAGGGATCCTCCATTACCTCTCTGGGCAACCTATTCCATTTTACTCCAGGGAAGTCTCCAGAGTTACAGCAGACCATGTAATAATGTCTAGCAGCAATACCCAGCCTGTTCTCAGCTGGTTGGGGGATGACAGGACCAAGGCATGGAGAAAAATCAGGGTCAGGACCAACTGATGCCCAAAATTCATGGATTCAGAGAGCACACTGGGTTGGATGGGACCCTGAAGGGTCATCTTGTCCAACCCCCCTGCAGGCAGCAGGGACACCCTCAATTAGATCAGACTGGCAAGGGCCACATCAAATCTGATCTTGAATGCTTCCAGGGATGGGCAACCTCTTGCAGTGTTCTATCACTCTCAGTCTTCCCTTTCCACTGGGCTCTGCTGCTCCTGGAGGTGGCCAGCAAAAATGCACACCAATATCACTCTGCCTGTGCTGCCCTTCCCCTGGGGCTATAAACACCTTCCCACCTTTCTAATGAATGCACCACAGAGGGCAAGTAGCCCTGGGAGGCCTCAAGGCACAGCCAGAGCCATGTGGTTAAGAGAAGTCAAACCACAATACATCACACCTCCTTCAGTTCACGAGCACCAAGCCCTGCAGCAACCTGAGGCTGGGCAGAGGGGGATGCTCCTGGCTTGCTTTTAGCATAGAATAGAATAGAATTGACCAGGTTGGAAGAGACCTTTGAGAACATCAAGCCCAACCTATCACCCAACACCATCTGATCAACTAAACCATGGCACCAAGTGCCTCAGCCAGGCTCTTCCTAAACACCTCCAGCCATGGTGACTCCACCACCTCCCTGGGCAGCACATTCCAATGGCCAAGCTCTCTTGCTGGGAAGAACTTTTCCTAACATCCAGCCTGAACCTCCCTTGGCACAGCTTGAGACTGTGTCCTCTTGTTCTGCTGCTGGTTGCCTGGGTGAAGAGACCAACCCCCACCTGGCTACAACCTCCCTTCAGGGAGTTGTAGAGAGCAAGAAGGTCTCCCCTGAGCCTCCTCTCCTCCAGGCTAAGCAACCCCAGCTCCCTCAGCCTCTCCTCACAGGGCTGTGCTCCAGACCCCTCCCCAGCTTTCTTGCCCTTCTCTGGACACCTTCCAGCATCTCAACATCTTTCCTAACCTGAGGAGCCCAGAACTGGACACAGGACTCAAGGTGTGGCCTAAGCAGTGCTGAGCACAGGGCAGAATGACCTCCCTGCTCCTGCTGGCCACACTCTTCCTGATGCAGGCCAGGATGCCATTGGCCTTCTTGGCCCCCTGAGCACACTGCTGGCTCATGTTCAGCTTACTGTCAAGAAGTTCCCCCAGGTCCCTTTCTGCCTGGCTGCTCTCAGCCACTCTGACCCCAGCCTGTAGCACTGCATGGGGTTGTTGTGGCCAGTGTGCAGAACCTGGCCCTTGGATGTGTTCAATCTCCTGCCCTTGAACTCTGCCCATCTGTGCAGCCTGGCAAGGTCCCTCTGCAGAGCTCTCCTACCCTCTAACAGATCTACTCCTGCCCCCAGCTTGGTGTCATCTGTCCCTTTCCTTGCCCCACCTCTCTTCAGCCACCAGCCTAGCTGCTCCAGCTCACTAAGCCAGCAGGAAAGTCACCTTTCCCAGTGGAGTTTGTTTTCTCCTGGATCAGTAGGGTTGAAGTGGTTCCTGGAGGAGCATCAGGGCAGGAGCGGCAGCAGGAACGTGTCTTAGGGACCAGAGCAGGACCTTCCCCTCCCAAACGGAGCTGCATGGCAAGCACTCAACCTTCCTGCACAGACCACAGGGCTCAGGAGGGCTTGTGGCTCGGAGGTGACACATTGTGAAGCTTCACCAGGTGAAGAAAAAAGAGCTCTCTTAAGAGTCAGTCATCCTCCTGCCCCCCTGGGGCAGGGACAGCAGGAAGGCAGGCAGTCCTGGACCACAACATTACTCCCTTGGACTACAGCATCTCCCCTCCCCTGGACCACAGCTTCCTTCCTCCCTACACCACAGCATCTCCCCCTTGGACCACAAAATGCCCTCCTGGACCACAGCATCCCCCCTTGGACCACAAAATGCCCTTCTGGACCACAGCATCCCCCACCTTGGACCACAAAACACCCTCTTGGACTACAGCATCTCTCCCTTGACCACAGCAATCCCTCCACAGACCACTGCATTCCCTCTTGGACTATAGCACCCACTCCCTGGACCTCTGCATCTCTTTTCTGGGCTGCAGCTTATCCCCTTGGATCACAGCACCATCCCACTGAACTACAGCATCATCTCCCAGATGACAGCATGCCCTCCTCAACAACTGCATCCCCTTCTGGACCCCCTTGGAACAGGGCATCCCTCTGATGGACCGCAACATCCCCTATCTGGACCACTCCATTCCCCTCTGGACCACTGCATCCCCTCCTTGGATCACTGCATCCCTTCCCTGGGCCACTGCATCCTCTCCTTGGCTCACATCATCCTCCTCCAGACCACTGGATCTCCTCCTAGACCACTGCATCCCCTCCCTGGACCACTACATCCTCCCTTTGGATCACAGCATCCCTCTCCAGACCACTGTATCCCCTCCCTGGACCACTGCATCCCCTCCCTGGACTACAACTTCCCTCCTTTGGAGATGCTGATGCTACAGAAACTACCGACTATCAAAAAGTCGAGGAGAAGGCAGCTTCTCTGCCTTCCTGACCGGCACAGGGATGCTGAGAAGCAACGGGGAAAGCTGGGAACGTCCAACACTGCCCCAGCTGCTCGCTTGAGCAAACAGCAGCCCAAACTGCTGCTGCTGGGTTGGTGTTTTTTTTCCTGCTCACCTAGCTGCCAGACCTCGCTCCCGGGTTTCGGGCAGGAAAAAACATTTCCTTGGGCAGGGCATTAACTACCCGACTGAACCAGGGAGTGATTTTTCCCTCCAGCTGTGCACACAGTGAGTAAAGGCCGAGTAAAGCTCACACTTCAACACTAAGCCGGCGCCGAGGTGTTGCATGTTCTCGGGCACTCCTTCGGAGCACGCAGGCAGAGTAGGGCAGGGAGGCTTCCAGCTGCACCAGTAGCACCAGCAGCCCTGGGAAAGGGAGGGGAACTTCCTCTCTCCCAGCCCAGTTTGCATGTTCCTCAAGAGCACAGCTGGTCTGCTGCCTGCCACTGAAGATAAGCAGGGAGAAAAGCCAGGTTTAAGGAACAGAATCACAGAATCACCAAGGTTGGAAGAGACCTCAAAGGTCATCAAGTCCAACCTGTCATCACAGACCTCATGACTAGACCATGGCACCAAGTGCCACGTCCAATCCCCTCTTGAACACCTCCAGGGATGGGGATTCCACCACCTCCCTGGGCAGCACATTCCAACGACTAACAACTCTCTCTGTGAAGAACTTTCTCCTCACCTCCTGACTATATTTCCCCTGGCACAACTTGAGACTGTGTCCTCTTGTTCTGGTGCTGGTTGCCTGGGAGAAGAGACCAATCCCCACTGCTGGAAGGGAGCCCAAGGACCATGTGGTCCCACGTTCCTAGGTGACAGGGGAGGTGAAATGAGCTGGCCCAGCACCCTGCCAAGATGGGTCTTAAAACTGCCCAACGTAGGGGAATCCACTGCTTCCCTTGGGACAGGATTCCAAGCTCTAACTGAGCTGATGGGGAAACACTTTCTTCTGGAGGCTGATCAGAAGCTCCCCAGGAGTAGAATCATAGGTTCATAGAGTCATGGAGTCATAGAATCATAGAGTCATAGAGTCATAGAGTCAATCATAGAGCCATAGAATCATAGAGTCATAGAGTCATGCAATCATAGAGTCATAGAGTTATAGAATCATAGAGTCATAGAGTCATAGAGTCATGGAATCGTCATAGAGCCATAGAGTCATAGAATCATAGAGTCATAGACTCACAGAGTTATAGACTCATAGAACAAGGGGACACAATCTCAAGCTGCACCAGGGAAGGTTTAGACTCGAGGTGAGAAGGAAGTTCTTCACCGAGCGAGTCATTCGGCATTGGAACGGGTTGCCCAGGGAGGTGGTGGAGTCATTGACCCTGGAGGTGTTCAAAGGGAGATTGGACGTGGCACTTGGTGCCATGGTCTAGTTATGGGGTCTGTGTTGATAGGTTGGACTCCATGATCCTCGAGATCCTTTCAGCGGTGAGCTCCTTCGGGGACACACATCAACCAGGGGCCTCGGAAAAGCACGGACTGCTGCTGTTTTTGACCAGAAGGACCCGCACACAGCGTCTCTGCGCTCGGCAGGAATCGGCTTTCATCGCTTCTCCACGTGCTCGGGATCGTTCGGGTCCCTGCGTGCCGCGGCAGTTTCAAAGCCCGCGGCAGCTCGCGGACGGTTCCATTTCAGCGGTGAGCTCCTTCGGGGACACACATCAACCAGGGGCCTCGGAAAAGCACGGACTGCTGCTGTTTTTGACCAGAAGGACCCGCACACAGCGTCTCTGCGCTCGGCAGGAATCGGCTTTCATCGCTTCTCCACGTGCTCGGGATCGTTCGGGTCCCTGCGTGCCGCGGCAGTTTCAAAGCCCGCGGCAGCTCGCGGACGGTTCCATTTCAGCGGTGAGCTCCTTCGGGGACACACATCAACCAGGGGCCTCGGAAAAGCACGGACTGCTGCTGTTTTTGACCAGAAGGACCCGCACACAGCGTCTCTGCGCTCGGCAGGAATCGGCTTTCATCGCTTCTCCACGTGCTCGGGATCGTTCGGGTCCCTGCGTGCCGCGGCAGTTTCAAAGCCCGCGGCAGCTCGTGGGCAGTTTCCATTTCAGCCCGGTTTCTCGCTCGGACGCGCGCGCCGCCACACTTTTTAAAAAAAAAACAAACATTCTCCAGTAGGTCCCGTGGGCAGGGCAGGGCAGGGCAGGGCTAGCCATGGTGGTAACGCGCCGCAATAACTCCTTTAAAAAGTCAGTCTCGACCCAGACTGAGGGGGAATATAAGCAGATAGGTAGGTGTCATAAGCAAGAGGTAGGTGTCCAGGCATCTAGCTGCAGACAGTGCTGGAACCTGGCACTTGAGATGCAGGGTAGAGAGGACGGCTCCTGCTTTAGGTGTGAGCAGATTGACTGTCTGCTTAGCCTGGTGGCTGGACTGAAGGATAAGGTTGCTAGATTTAGAGATGTATGCAATTGCAGAAGGGTGACGAACCTGAGTAACCAGGCTCTGCAGGCCCATCCAGCAGAGGCCAGTCATCCAAAAAGAAGAGGGGAATGGATGCAGGTTCCTATCAAAAGATGCAAGGTTAAACCTCCTTGCCCCCTCACCCCCCACTGCCCTTGGAAAACAAGTACGGGGCATTGGAGGTTGAGGGTGAGGTGATTCTGATATCGGAGGGCACGCCATCTGGGGTTTTCCCTGTGGCAAAACAGCCTAAGGTGAAACGACCTAAGGTGAAACAGCCTAAGGTGAAACAGCCTAAGCTTAAACAGCCTTCCCCGGCATCAGGACTTGCTCCCTTAAAAAAAAAGAGGAGGGTAATTGTTATTGGCGATTCCCTCCTGAGGGGAACAGAGGGCCCCATATGTCGGCCAGACCCTACTCACAGGGAGGTTTGTTCCCTTCCCGGAGCCATGGTTGGAGATGTTACCAGAAGACTGCCCGGTATGGTGCAGCCCTCTGACTATTATCCCTTGATAGTTATGCAGTTAGGTAATGATGATGTTGCAAGCAGAACTCCCAGGGCTATCAAAGATGACTTCAGGGCCCTGGGAGATCTGGTTGAGGGATCAGGGGCACAAATAATTTTTTCGTCTATACCCTTAGTTGCAGGTGGGAATACCATAAGGAACAGGTCAGCAGCTGAAGTCAACAAGTGGCTTAGAGGCTGGTGCAGGCAAAAGAATTTTGGGTTTTTTGATCTTGAAAAACTTTCTGCTGCACCAGGCCAGCTGGCAACAGATGGAGCACATCTGTCCCAGAGGTGGGGTAAGATCAGAGTGTACGAGAATGGCCTATCCCTCAAAGGGAAAAAGATTCTGGGGAGGGAATTGGCAGGTCTCATAGATAGGGCTTTAAACTAGTTTCGAAGGGGGAAGGGGTTGAAACCAGTCCCACCAGGCTGGGGTCTGGGGGTGATAAGCCAGAGCAAGAGGTGAAACCAGCAGCCCGGCTGAAGTGCATGTACACTAATGCACGAAGCATGGGTAACAAACAAGAGGAGCTGGAAGCCTTGCTGCAGCAGGAAAGTTATGATGTAGTTGCCATCACAGAGACGTGGTGGGATGACTCACATGACTGGAGCGCTGCAATTGATGGCTACAGGCTCTTCAGGAGAGACAGGCAAGGAAGAAGGGGTGGAGGGGTGGCCCTGTACGTCAGGGAGACACTAGATGCCATTGAGACGGAGATTAGGGACGATCGGGTTGAGTGCCTGTGGGTAAGAATTAGAGGAAGGCCAACAGGGCTGACATCCTGGCTGGAGTCTGTTATAGACCACCCAACCAGGAGGAGGATGTTGATGAGTCATTCTATAGGCAGCTTAAGGCTGTCTTAAGATCGTCTGACCTTGTTCTCATGGGCGACTTCAACCTGCCTGATATCTGCTGGGATCTTAACATAGCAGAGAAGTGGCAATCTAGGAGGTTCTTAGAATGCATGGAGGGCAGCTTCTTATCCCAGGTGCTGCGAGAGCCTACCAGGGGCAAGGCTATGCTTGACCTCCTCTTCACCAATAGGGAAGGGTTGGTGGGTGATGTGGTGGTCGGAGGGTGCTTAGGGGCCAGTGACCACGAGATAATTGAATTCTCATTATTTGGTCAAGCTAAGAGGGCAGCAAGAAGACCTCCACTCTGGATTTCCGGAGGGCGGACTTCAGGCTACTCAAGGAACTAATTCAGAGGGTTCCTTGGGATAAAACCCTTAAAAACAAAGGGGTCCAGGAGAGCTGGTCCTACTTCAAGGAAGAACTGTTGAAGGCTCAGGGACAGGCTGTGCCAATGTGCCGAAGATGAGCCGCCCGGGGCAGACGGCCAGCCTGGATGGTTAAAGAACTTTTAATGGAACTAAGGGAAAAAAAGAGGGTGTATCACCTTTGGAAGAGAGGAGAGGCAACCCGTGAAAATTTAAGGATGTTGCTAGGTCTTGCAGGAAGAAAATTAGGGAGGCAAAAGCGCATTTGGAGCTTAGTCTGGCCTCTGCTGTGAAGGACAACAAAAAGTCCTTCTATAAATACATTAATAGTAAGAGGAAGGGCAGAGATAACCTCCACTCCTTGGTGGACATGGAAGGGAAAGTTGTGATAAGGGATGAGGAAAAGGCAGAGATACTTAACACCTTCTTTGCCTCAATTTTTACTAGCAGGACAGAATGTCTTCCAGACAGCTGGCCTCCAGAGCTGGCAGAAGGAGCCAGGGAGCAGCATAGTTTTCCACTGTTTGAAAATGGGGTAGTTGGTGATCTGCTCAGCCGCCTGGATCCCCACAAGTCCATGGGACCAGATGGGATCCATCCTAGGGTTCTGAGGGAACTGTCAGAGGAGCTGGCCAAGCCGCTCTCCATCATTTTTCAGCAGTCCTGGCTCACTGGCGAGGTCCCAGAGGACTGGAAGCTGGCCAACGTGGTGCCCATCCACAAGAAGGGCCGGTTGGATGAGCCAGGAATTACAGGCCAGTCAGCCTGACCTCAGTGCCAGGCAAGATCATGGAACAGGTCATCCTGAGTGCATTAACACAGCACTTAGAGGATGGCCAAGGGATCAGGCTCAGCCAGCATGGATTTAGGAAGGGCAGGTCCTGCCTGACCAACCTGATCTCCTTCTATGATCAGGTGACCCGCCTGGTGGATGTGGGGAGGCCTGTGGATGTAGTTTACCTGGACCTCAGCAAGGCCTTTGACACCGTCCCCCATAGCAAACTCCTGGCCAAGCTGTCAGCCCATGGCTTGGACAGCAGCACTCTGAACTGGGTTAGGAACTGGCTGGATGGCCGAACCCAGAGAGTGGTGGTGAATGGTGTCACATCCGGCTGGCAGCCAGTCAGTAGTGGAGTCCCCCAGGGATCAGTGCTGGGCCCCATCCTCTTTAACATCTTTGTTGATGATCTGGATGAGGGCATTGAGTCTATCATCAGTAAATTTGCTGACGACACCAAGCTGGGGACAGGAGTTGATCTGCTAGAGGGTAGAGAGGCTTTGCAGAGAGACCTCGACAGGCTGGACAGATGGGCAGAGTCCAACGGCATGAAATTTAATGCATCCAAGTGCCGGGTTCTGCACATTGGCCACAACAACCCCATGCAGTGCTACAGGCTGGGGTCAGAGTGGCTGGAGAGCAGCCAAGCAGAAAGGGACCTGGGAGTGCTGGTTGATGGTAGGATGAACATGAGCCTGCAGTGTGCCCAGGCAGCCAAGAGGGCCAATGGCATCCTGGCCTGCATCAGGAACAGTGTGGCCAGCAGGAGCAGGGAGGTCATTCTGCCCCTGTACACTGCACTTGTTAGGCCACACCTCGAGTCCTGTGTCCAGTTCTGGGCCCCTCAGTTTAGGAAGGATGTTGACTTGCTGGAACGAGTCCAGAGAAGGGCAACGAAGTTAGTGAGGGGCTTGGAACACAAGCCCTATGAGGAGAGACTGAGGGAGCTGGGGCTGCTTAGCCTGGAGGGGAGGAGACTCAGGGGTGACCTCATTACTCTCTACAACTACCTGAAGGGGGGTTGTAAACAGGCAGAGGTTGGTCTCTTCTCCCAGGCAGCCAGCACCAGAACAAGAGGACACAGTCTCAGGCTGCGCCAGGGGAAGTTCAGGCTGGAGGTCAGGAGGAAGTTTTACACAGAGAGAGTGATTGCCCATTGGAACGGGCTGCCTGGGGAGGTGGTGGAGTCGCCGTCACTGGAGGTGTTCAGGAGGAGACTTGACAGGGTGCTTGGATAGATGGGTTAGTTGATTAGGTGGTGTTGGGTGATAGGTTGGACGTGATGATCTTGAAGGTCTCTTCCAACCTGGTTTATTCTATTCTATTCTATTCAACCTAAGTTATACTGTGACACTGTGATAGAGTCATAGAGTCAATCTTAGAGTCATAGAATCATAGAGTCATAGAGTTATAGACTCATAGAGTTATAGACTCTTAGAGCCATAGAATCATAGAGTCATACAGCCATAGAATCATAGAGTCATAGACTCATAGAGTCATAGACTCATAGAATCATAGAGTCATAAATTCATAGAGGCAAATCCACTGCTTCCCTTGGGAGGTGATTCCAGTCTCTAATTGCTCTCACAGTGAAACAGTTTCTTCTGAAGGCTGATCAGAAGCTACCAAAGAGTAGAATCATAGATTCATAGACTCATAGAGTCACAGACTCACAGTCATAGAATCACAGAATCATAGAATCACAGAATCATAGAGTCACAGAATCATAGAGTCATAGAATCATAGTCATAGGATCATAGATTCCTAGAGAGGAAGCCACTGCTTCCCTTGGGAGATGATTCCAATCTCTAACTGCTCTCAATGGTGAAACAGTTTCTTCTGGAGGCTGATCAGAAGCTCCCCAGGAGCAGAAACATAGATTCATAGAATGGTTTTGGTTGGAAGTGACCTCAAAGATCATCCAGTTTCAACCCCCCTGCCATGGGCAGGGACACCTTCCACCAGACCAGGGTGCTCAAGACCTCATCCAACCTGGGTGCTCCCTGGAGGGGGCATCCATGACCTCCCTGGGCAACCTGTTCCTAAATGGAAAGAATTTCTTCCCCATCTCCAGTCTAAATCTGCCCTCCTCAAGCTTCAATCCACTCCCTCTGGTCCTGTCAGCTCAAGCCTGTGTCAAAAGGCTCTTCCCAACTTTCACAGTATCACTAAGGTTGGAAGAGACCTTGAGGATCATTGAGTCCAAGCTGTCACCACAGACCCGTGACTAGACCATGGCACCAAGTGCCACATCCAATTCCCTCTTGAACACCTGCAGGGATGGTGACTCCACCACCTCCCTGGGCAGCACATTCCAATGACCAATGACTCTTTTGCAGCCCCCCACCCAGGCACCCATCACCCCTTGTCTTTTCCATGTGACTCCCTGTCCAAAGGGATTCTCCATCCTCCTGGCAGCCACTCTTTATGCACTGCTCCATGGTGATAAGGTCTTCCCTCAGCCTTCTCCTCTCAAGGCTGGACAAAGCAGGCTCCCTCAGCCTTTCCTCATATGGCAGGCACATGGAGAACATCTCTGGTGGAAAACCTTCTAGAGCTGTGGCAGCAGGCTATTAGAGAGAGTGCTGAGCAGCACCTGGGGCTGAGCTTGAGCTGAGAGGGCAAGGAACAGGCTGCTGCAAGGGGAAAGAGGGAAAAAAAAAAAAAAGATGTATTTTTTTCCAGTGTTTGCCTGAGCAAACAGAAGCTATTTGCAAATGGTTTTGAGGTGGTAGCAGCCTTCCTCTGAGAGTGCCAGCAGCTCAAGAAAGCACAGGAGGTGTTTCCTTGCTCAGTGCAAACAGGGAGATGCTTTGGGCACCCCTGCAGCTTCTCCTCCTGTTGGCAAGAGAGCCAGGATGGGATGAGGATGGAAGAAGGGAGATCCCTTTCACCTGAGCATGAGAAGCCAGAGGAAAAAAAGCCATGAGAAAGCAGCAGTGGGTGGGTGCCCAGCCCTGCAGCCACAACTTTCCAGATACTATCCAGCTAGAAGACCCATAGGCCATCTGGGGACATTGCTGGGTGCCAGAGCCCATCCCTGTGGCCACTAGCCCCAACTCCTGCAGGATGGTTTGGCCATCCAGAGTGCAAAGGCAGGAGATTGAACACATCCAAGTGCCAGGTGCTGCACATTGGCCACAACAACCCCATGTAGTGCTACAGGCTGGGGTCAGAGTGGCTGAGAGCAGCCAGGCAGAGAGGGACCTGGGGGTGCTGGTTGATGGTAGGCTGAACATGAGCCTGCAGTGTGCCCAGGCAGCCAAGAGGGCCAATGGCATCCTGGCCTGCATCAGGAAGAGTGTGGCCAGCAGGAGCAGGGAGGTCATTCTGCCCCTGTCTACTGCACTGGTTAGGCCACACCTCAAGTCCTGTGTCCAGTTCTGGGCCCCTCAGTTTAGGAAAGATGTTGAGATGCTGGAAGGTGTCCAGAGAAGGGCAACAATGCTGGGGAGGGGTTTGGAGCACAGCGCTGTGAGGAGAGGCTGAGGGAGCTGGGGTTGCTTAGCCTGGAGAAGAGGAGGTTCAGGTGAGACCTTCTTGCTCTCTCCAATTCCCTGAAGGGAGGTTGTAGCCAGGTGGGGGTTGGTCTCTTCTCCCAGGCAACCAGCAGCAGAACAAGAGGACAGAGTCTCAAGCTGCACCAGGGGAGGTTCATGCTGGATGCTAGGAAGCAATTCTTCATAGAGAAAGAGAGCTTGGCCATGGGAATGTGCTGCCCAGGGAGGTGGTGGAGTCACCATCACTGGAGGTGTTTAGGGAGAGCCTGGATGAAGCACTTGGTGCCATGGTTTAGTTGCTGAGATGGTGTTGGGTGGTAGGTTGGACTCAATGATCTCGAAGGTCTCTTCCAACCTGGTTAATTCTATTCTATTCTATTCTATTCTATTCTATTCTATTCTATTCTATTCTATTCTATTCTATTCTATTCTATTCTATTCTATTCTATTCTTTCCATTCCATTCCATTCCATTCCATTCCATTCCATTCCATTCCATTCCATTCCATTCCATTCCATTCCATTCCATTCCATTCATGCAACATGGGGACCATGGGCAGGGTGAGCTGCTTTCCACCCCTCTGGATTCCTCCAGCCAGAGCCATTCTGCAAGGCTCCAGGGTTTTCCATTTGTGGGCTCTGTTCATCCCCAGCAGGGTTTTGGTGGTTGCCTGCCATGAAAGTTGCCTCCTTCTCTGTCCTGGCAGCCAGGAAACCTCAGCCAGCTTGAGGAGCCCATAGGAAATGGGAAAGCCTCCTGCTCCAGCTCTCCCAAACAAGGTGCAGCTAAATGAATGTGGTGTGAGCAACTGGAGAAGTGAGGTCACAGCAGCCTGACAGCGAGTGGGGGGTGTGTGTGGAGGGGGGGATAAATGTATCCCTCTGTCCTGGCTTCATCCCTCTCTTCCCACAAATACCTAGGCTGGGATGAAGGTAAGTCACAGAGAAAAGCTGTGGCCAGGGATGGAGAAGTGGGGAAGAGGAAGGGATTCAGTGGCAGGTGGTCACTGCTTTTCCTTCAGAGCAGGAAAATCCTGGATGGGAGGGGTTGGAAGGGACCTCCAGAGATCACTGAGTCCAACCCCTCCTTGCAAAGCAGGATCACCCAGGTCAGGTCACCCAGGAACGCAATCAGATGGGTTTTGAGAGCTTCCAGAGGAGGAGACTCCACAACCTCTCTGGGTAGCCTGCTCCAAGGCTCTGTCACCCTCACAGTGAAAATTTGTGTTCTCATGCTGAGATGGAACTTCCTGGGATTGAGTTTAGGTTCATTGCTCCTCATCCTATCACTGAGTATCACTGAACAGAGCCTGGCTCCATCCTCCTGACAGCCACCCTGCAGATATTTGTAGGCACTGATAAGGTTTCCTCTTAACCTTCTCTTCTCCACACTAAACAGCCCCAGGTCTCTCAACCCTTCCTCATGAAAGAGATGCTCCAGGCCCTCAATCGTCCTCATAGTCTTTTGTTGAGCTCCCTCCAGTAGTTCCTTGTCTCTCTTGAACTAGGAAGCCTAGAACTGGACACAATATTCCAGATGTGGCCTAAATAAGGCAGAGCAGAGAGGGAGGAGAACCTCCCTCAGCCTGCTGGCTGAATGCACCCCAGGATCCTCTTGGCCTTCTTGGCCACCAGGGCACATTGCTGGCCCATGGATAACTTAGCATCAACCAGGACCCCGAGGTCCTTCTCTGTGGAGCTGCTCTCCAGCAGGCCAGCTCCTAAGCTGTGCTGGTGCATGGTGCTGTTCCCCCCCAGGTGCAGGGCTCTGCACTCATCCTTGCTGAACTTCACTAGGCTCATGTTTGCCCAGCTCTCCACTCTGCCCAAGCCAGCACAGCCTGATGGGCTATCAGCCACTCCTCCCAGTTTGGAACCATCAGCAAACCTGCTGAGGGTCCACTCTGTCTCTTCACAGGTTTTTGATGAATACACTGAACAAGACTGGACCCAGCACTGACCTCTGGCTGCAATCTCCCCTTTCATTTGGCTGTCCTGACCTGAATCCCTCACACCACAACCAGGGGCTCTAAGAACCATCCTCACAGAATCATAGAATCAATAGGGTTGGAAAAGACCTCAGAGATCATCAAGTCCAACCTGTCACCCAGCACCTCCTGACTAACTAAACCATGGCTCCAAGTGCCACGTCCAATCCCTTTTTGAACACCTCCAGGGATGGTGACTCCACCACCTCCCTGGGCAGCACATCCCAATGGCCAATCTCTCTTTCTATGAAGAACTTTCTCCTCACCTCCTGCCTAAACCTCCCCTGGCACAGCTCTCAGTGTCCTCTTGTTCTGGTGCTGGGTGCCTGGGAGAAGAGACCAACCCCCACCTGGCTACAACCTCCCTTCAGGGAGTTGGAGAGAGTAAGAAGGTCTCCCCTGATCCTCCTCTTCTCCAGGCTAAGCAACCCCAGCTCCCTCAGCCTCTCCTCACAGGACTGTACTCATCATTTCTAGTGAGGCACTTTGGAGAGCTGGGGGTCACAAGCACCTTCTGAGTTTCATTTTCATTGCTTTCTCCTTCCAATAGCTAAAGGGCAAGGCCCAATGTGGGGGTTGAAGGAGGGCCAAGAGGATGGGGCCAGGCTTTCTTTCCAGTAGTTCCCCACAACAGCACAAGGGGCAACAGGCACAAACTGGAACCCAGGAGCTCCCATCTGACCACGAGGAGAAAATTCTTTGCTGTGAGGGTGCCAGAGCCCTGGAGCAGGCTGCCCAGAGAGGTTGTGGAGTCTCCTTCCCTGGAGAGATTCCCAGCTCACTTGGAGGTGATTCTGGGCAACCCGCTCTAGGTCACACTTCTTAAGAAGGAGGAGGGACTTTTGGGGGTGTCAGGGAGGGATAGGACTGGAGGGGATGGAGCAAAACTAGAAGTGGGGAGATTGAGATTGGATGTGAGGAAGAAGTTGTTCCCCATGAGGGTGGTGAGAGACTGGCCCAGGTTGCCCAGGGAGGTGGTGGAAGCCTCCTGCCTGGAGGTGTTTGCAGCCAGGCTGGAGGTGGCTGTGAGCAACCTGCTGCGGTGTGAGGTGTCCCTGGCCATTGCAGGGGGTTGGAGCTGGCTGAGCCTTGAGGTCCCTTCCAACCCTGACAACTCTATGATTCTATACCAGGAGGGATGAAACATCCCTGTGAGCCCTCAAGCCTCTCATGGGGAGCTTTAAGTGTCCTCCTCTCAGGACAGGTTGGGAGAGTTTGGGCTGTGAGGAGGAGGTTCTTCACCATGAGAGTGGTGAGACCCTGGAATGGGTTGTCCAGGGAGGTGGTCGAGGCCCTGTCCCTGGGGGTGTTTAAGAGCAGGCTGGATGAGGCTCTGTCCAGCCTGATCTAGTGTGGGGTTTCCCTGCCCATGGCAGGGGGTTGGAGCTGGATGATCCTTGTGGTCCCTTCCAACCCTGAATGAAACTATGAAACTATGAAACTATGAAACTGCTCAGCCTGGAGAAGAGAAGGCTTCAGGAAGGCCTTAGAGCAACCTTCCAGAACCTGAAGGGCCTCCAGAAGAGCTGGGGAGGGACTTTGGAGGGCTTTGAGCTGGGAGAGGTGAAATGGAGAGTGGAGATGAAGAAGAAATTGGTCTTTAAATGAACTCCAGAGGTCCCTGCCAGCCCTCATCATGCTGGCATTGTGTGACAGACAGCTCCAACCACAAAATGAGACCCACCATGCCCAGGTGCATCAGCATCTGGACCCAAGCCTGAAGGCACCGAAGCTCTGAGCAGTCCCTTGGCTGCTTTCCCTCTCCTGCACAGCTCACCACCACTTCCATCAGCAGTTCAAGCTCATCCATGACCATGCCTGCATTTAATCCAGCAGGATTTAGACAAATTCCACTGCACTATTTAAATATTAATTAAGATTTCCAACTCAGTGCCTCCTGCACAGCCTCTCTAAACGGCTTTCATGTCTCCAAACCTGGGAGATGCTTTGGAGCAGGTTTATGGCAGACAAGTAAGGCCTGGCAGGTGCCAAGCTGGCTGTGCTGGCATCCTCCAGACCCCTCAAGAGCTGAGAGTCTGGCAAACCCCTCACTGGGAGGCTCATAGAGTTGTCAGGGTTGGAAGGGACCTCAAGGCTCAGCCAGTTCCAACCCCCCTGCCATGGGCAGGGACACCTCACACTACAGCAGGTTGCTCACAGCCACCTCCAGCCTGGCTGCAAACAGGCCTGGCAGGAGGCTTCCACCACCTCCCTGGGCAACCTGTGCCAGGCTCTCACCACCCTCCTGGGGAAGAACTTCTTCCTAACATCCAATCTGATGAGAGAAGAGCAAGGAGGTGAATTATCAGCTCCCTGGGTTAAAAGGTTATGTCCAGCTTTGGGTGAATCATAGAATGGGTTGGGTTGGAAGAGACCTTAAAGATCATCCAGTTCCAACCCCTCTGTAGTGGGGCAGGGACACCCTCCACCACCCAGGTTGCTCAAGGCCTCATCCAACCTGGTCCTGAACACCTCCATGGAGGAGGCTTCCACAACCTCCCTGGGCAACCTGTTCCAGTGTCTCACCACCCTCCCTGGAAAGAATTCCTTCCTCATCTCCAGCCTCAATCTGCCCTCCTCAAGCTTCAACCCATCCCCCCTCATTCTATCCCTACAGGCTCTTGTACAAAGTCCCTTCCCAGCTTTACTGGCAGGACCCCTTCAGGTACTGGAAGGTTTGGAACAGCCCAAACACTTCTGCCAATAAAGCCAAAGTTTGGGCACACAGAGGGAAGCTGTGCACAAAACTCTGCACTTTGCTGCATGCAAACAAAGCCCCCAGAGGGAGCAGCAAGGAGCTGGGCTCGGCAGCACCAAGCGGCTGGGGCTTGGGGAGGGAAGGGATGATGCAGCCTGAGCATCCTGCAGCCCGTGCCACGTCTGCCAGCCCACAGGGAGGACGTGAGAGGCATCTGGATGGAGCAGAGGGCTGAAAAGCTGGGTCAGATGGGGCTCAGAGAGCCGACCCTGGCTGCTGCTCGCTCCCAGACGTGTCCTGTGTACCTTGGCCGCTGCCCCAGCCCAAGCCCGTGGCCGGACCTGTGCCAGGTCCCCTTTCTCTGATGACTTGCAAGGGCAAGGTCCCAAATGGCTGAGTACAGGGCACACCTCTGCAGCCCTGAGTTTGTCCCCCCCCCACCCTGTTCCATGCACCCCACATCAGCAGCTCCCCCATCTGCAAGCTCCCCCAGAGGTGTGAATGTTTGAAGGAGCAGACACAGGGGCATTGAGCGGGGCTGTGAAACGCAGCAGTGTCTCCTGCCAAGCTGCCAACATCCAGGAGCTGCTGGGACAGCAGCCAGGGCAGGAATAAGGAACACCACTGTGGTTCCTCAGACCGGGTAAACAAATACCTGCTCAGCTCAGCTCCTTGCCTGAGCTCTGCTGGCTGGCACCAGGGGGGATGCACAGAGCCCCCACCTGCATCTCTCCCTCTGAGCATCCCTCCTCCCTCACCCTCCTGGGAGGAGAAGACCAAGGGCTGCATAGGGCAATAAAGGGCAAGAAAGCTGGGGAGGGGTCTGGAGCACAGCCCTGTGAGGAGAGGCTGAGGGAGCTGGGGTTGCTTAGCCTGGAGAAGAGGAGGCTCAGGGGAGACCTTACTGGTGTCTACAACTCCCTGAAGGGAGGTTGTAGCCAGGAGGGGGTTGGTCTCTTCTCCCAGGCACCCAGCACCACAACAAGAGGACACAGTCTCAAGCTGTGCCAGGGGAGGTTTAGGCTGGATGTTAGGAAGCAATTCTTCATAGAGAAAGAGAGATTGGCCATTGGAATGTGCTGCTCAGGGAGGTGGTGGAGTCACCATCCCTGGAGTTGTTTAGGAAGAGCCTGGATGTGGCACTTGGTGCCATGGCTTAGTTGATCAGAGGGTGCTGGGTGATAAGTTGGACTTGATGATCTCAAAGCTCTTTTCCAGTCTGGTTAATTCCATTCTATTCTATTCATGCTCTGCACCAATGTTCCCTCAGACCACTAGTATCATAGTATCACAGCATCAGTCAGGGTTGGAAGAGACCACAAGGATCATCTAGTTCCAATCCCCCTGCCATGGGCAGGGACACTAGGATTTTTTCAGCCTTTTTAGGACCCAGAGGGATTTTTTTTAACCTGATTTTGGCCCTGGAAAAACAGCCACACAAATAAGCAATTGGCCAAGAGGGCCAAGGCCATCCTGGGGTGGATTAGAAGGGTTGTGGCTAGTAAGTCAAAAGAAGTTCTCCATTCCCCTCTGCTCTGCCCTGGTGAGGCCACAGCTGGAATATTGTGTCCAGTTCTGGGCTCCTCGGTTCAAGGAGGACCTCAGGGAACTGTTTGAAAGAGACCAGCACAGAGTCACAAAAATGATGAAGGGAATGGAACATTTTCCTTATGAGGAGAGCCTGAGGGAGCTGAGGGCTCTTAGCTTGGAGAGGAGGAGCCTGAGAGGTGACCTCATTGCTGGTGATCAAGATGTGCAGGGTGACTGCCCAGAGCCAGGCTCTGCTGGGGGATGCCCAATGCCAGCACAAGGGGCAGTGGTGGAAGCTGAGGCAGAGGAAGTGCCATGGAAGCAGGAGGAAGAATGATTTTACTGTGGGGGCGACAAAGCCCTGGAGCAGGCTGCCCAGGGGGGTTGTGGAGTCTCCCTCTCTGGAGAGGGGACAAAACCTGCCTGGATGTGTTGCTGTGTGACCTGTCCTGGGTGACCCTGGTCTGGCAGGGGGGTTGGACTGGATGAGCTTTTGAGGTCCCTTCCAGCTCCTGTGATTGTGTGATTCTTTTCCAGGAATTCTCAATGGATTTCTTTGCTGAGTTGTCACAGGTCCACAGATTGCTTTTGGGTTGGAAGGGACCCTCAAAGGTCATCTTGACCAGCACTCTCCAGGCTGTTCCCAAATACACCTCCTTAAACATGCTGATGGCAACAGTCACACAGCTATCCTCACCAGAATTAGCATGTCAGAGAATTATGAGAGCTCTGAAGGCTATGGGAGCCTGCAGGCTGCCCAGAGAGGTTGTGGAATCTCCTTCTCTGGAGGCTCTCAAAACCTGCCTGGATATGTTCCTGTGTGACCTGTCCTAGGTGATCCTGCTTTTGGCAGTGGGGTTGGACTTAATGATCTCTGGAGGTCCCTTCCAATTCCTAACATTCTGTGGAGCAGGGAAGTCCTTCCGCCCTGTGCTCAGCATTGCTTAGGCCACACCTTGAGTCCTGTGTCCAGTTCTGGGTTCCTCAATTTAAAGACATTAAGACTCTTGAATGTGTCCAGAGAAGGGCAACAAAGCTGGGGAGAGGTCTGGAGCACAGCCCTGTGAGGAGAGGCTGAGGGAGCTGGGGTTGCTTAGCCTGGAGAAGAGGAGGATCAGGGGAGACCTTCTTGCTCTCTCCAACTCCCTGAAGGGAGGTTGTAGCCAGGTGGGGCTTGGTCTCTTCTCCCAGGCACCCAGCACCAGAACAAGAGGACACAGTCTCAAGCTGTGCCAGGGGAGGTTTAGGCTGGATGTTTGGAGAAAGTTCTTCATAGACAGAGAGCTTGGTCATTGGAATGTGCTGCCCAGGGAGGTGGTGGAGTCACCATGGCTGGAGGTGTTTAGGAAGAGCCTGGATGAGGCTCTTGGGGCCATCGCTTAGTCAGTCATGAGGTGTTGGGTGACAGGTTGGACTTGATGATCTTTGAGGTCTTTTCCAACCTTATTGATTCTATGATTCTGTGACAATTTAAGTGACTGAGCATCCCAAATCCCGGGACAAGCCAGGCAGGAGTTTGGTTTGCAGACAGAGCTGACAGGAGAGGGCAGCAGAGACTCACACTTGGGAGGGCTGCAGGCGGAGAAATTGGGAGAGCTTCGCCAAGGAATGCCAGAAATGAAGGGGAAAGCGTGAAAGCATGGATCTGTCACCCACGACAGCTGCTCCAGGGACAGACAGACGTGAGGGCATGACACAGAAGCATAGAATCATAGAGTCATAGAAGCATAGAATCGCAGAATCAGTCATAGAATGATCCAGGCTGGAAGGGACCTCCAAGGCTCATCCAGTCTAACTCCCCTGTAGTCAGCAGGGACATCCTCAACTGGATTAATTGCTCAGAGTCCTGTTGAGCCTCATCTTGCATATCTCCAGAGAAGGAACCTCAACCACCTCCCTGGGCAACCTGTTCCAGTGTTCCACCACCCTCATAGTGAAGAACTTCTTCCTCACATCCAATCTCAACCTGCTCTGCTCTAGTTTGAAGCTATTGTCCCTTGTCCTGTCCCTGCAGGCCTTTGTAAACACTCTCTCTGTATCCTTCCTGTAGCCCTCTTCAGGTACTGGCAGGCTGCTATTAGGTCTTCCTGGAGCTTCCTCCTTTCCAGGCTGAGCACCCCCAGCTCCCTCAGCCTGTCCTCACAGCAGAGCTGCTCCAACCCCCTGATCATTTTCATGGCCCTTCCTCTGGACCCTCTCCACCAGGTCCATGTCCTTCCTATACTGAGGGCTCCAGACCTGCACACAGTGCTCCAGGTGAGGTCTCAGCAGAGTACAGTGTCAGAATCACCTCTCTGGCTCTGCTGGCAATGCTGCTTTGGATGCAGGCCAGGCTGTGATCTGCCTTCTGTGCTGCAAGCTCACACTGCCTGCTCCTGTCCAGCTTCTCATCCATCAGCACCTCCAAGTCCTTTCCCTCAGGGCTGCTTTCTAAGACAGATAGTATCATAGTATAGTATCAGTCAGGGTTGGAAGGGACCACAAAGATCATCCAGTTCTAACCCCAGACCCCCAGCTTCCAGCCAGGCTGCAGCTGCCCCTCAAAGGGAGGCTCAGCTCCCATGAATGCCTGTGGCTGATCTTTGCAGGGGCAGCCAGCACACAGAATTAACCAGGTTGGAAAAGGCCTCAGAGATCATCAAGTCCAACCTATCACCCAACACCATCTCATCAACTAAACCATGGCACCAAAGTGCCTCATCCAGGCTCTTTTTGAACACCTCCAGGCATGGTGACTCCACCACCTCCCCAGGCAGCACATTCCAATGGCCAATTACTCCTTCTATGAAGAATTTCTCCCTCATATCCAGCCTAAACCTAGCCACTTAGTCACAGGGAGACTGAGCCCTGATTCACTGTCCCCAGGAGGTGACACAAGGTCCAGAAAAGTCCCAAGCTGTCAAACCCTCCCCCCCGCCCATCCAAAAGCCCCATCTGAAGTGATTGCAGCCTTCTGGCACAGAGGCTTTCACAGGAACTGGGGAGCAACCCACAGGGCTCTTGCAGAGCTGCCCATTTTGCAAACAGTGGCAAGACAAAGTGTCAGAAGACTTTGAGATCATGAAAGAGGGCAGCAGAGGTCAGTTAACTGCTTTAGCAAGGCCTGGCTTAGCAAAGCCAGGCAGGATTTTACAGCCAGGCTAGTGAGAGCCTGAAGCAGGTTGCCCAAGGATGCTCCTTCCCTGAAAGAGTTGAAGGCCAGGCTGGATGAGGCCTTGAGCAACCTGCTGTAGTAGAAGGTGTCCCTGCCCATGGCAAGGAGGGTTGGAACAGGGTGATCTTTAAGGTCCCTTCCAGCTCCAACCATTCTGTGAATCTATGATTTTGCAGCAGCAACGCCCTGGCAGTGACTGAAAGGGATCAGAAGCTTGAGCAGCAGTTGTTGCATCCCTCCCCACACTTCATCAGCCACTCAGCTACCTCTCCACGTGGAGATCTTGGAGACAAAACCCCTAACTGTAGCACAGCAGCCAGTAAGAGCAGCCAGGGGATGCCTGTAGGGCCAATGCACTTCCATAATGACCCCAGAAAGGATTTGTCTCTGCCCATCAGATACCACCACAGCAAGAAAAGTACCACCATGGCCAGGTGAAGCCAGTTTGCTTGGTCCTAGCTGCCCTGGAGGAAGGGTGGGCACAGGTCCTTCCTCAGTGTTTATCAGGCAGAGGGTGAAAGAGCAGCTTCAGGAGACTCTCAGCTCTGCCAAGGGCAGGAGTGAAGCAGAAGCCACAGCTGCAGCTGGCAGGGAGCAAAGGGTCTTGGTGGCAGTGAGCATCTGCCCTACTTTGCAGCAGCTTCATTAGCAGCATGTCCAGATATGCACAGGCCAGATCCTTCCCCCTGCTCAGAAGCCAAGCCCCTGGGCTGAAGGCAAAAGGAGCAGGGATTTCTCCAAGGTCACAAGAGGAATCCTCTGCAAGCCATTGTTTTTATAGCAGAGGCAACACCTCCTTCCAGAGCTCATTAGTGTAATCACTGGAGCAAAGACAGACCAAGGCAGCACTGAAAACACACTGCAGCAGGCTGAGGACAGCAGCCCCCAGCAGCAGAGAAAGGCTGGAGGGTGGGATTCCATCCAGAGGCACCTGGGCAGGCAGGAGAGGTGGCCTGAGGAGAGCCTCCTGAGGTTCAATACAACAAAGTGCAAGGTTCTGCACCTAGGTTGGGGAACTTCTTGATGTAAATACAGCCTGGGGGACAGGGAAATTGAGGAGAGGCTGAGGGAGCTGGGGTTGCTTAGCCTGGAGAAGAGGAGGCTCAGGGGAGACCTTCTTGCTCTCTCCAACTTCCTGAAGGGAGGTTGTAGCCAGGTGGGGGTTGGTCTCTTCTGCCAGGCAGCCAGCACCAGAACAAGAGGACACAGTCTCAAGCTGTGCCAGGGGTGCTTTAGTCTGGAGGTGAGGAGAAAGTTCTTCCCAGAAAGAGGAATTGGCCATTGGAACGTGCTGCCCAGGGAGGTGGTGGAGTCACCATCACTGGAGGTGTTCAAGGAAGGATTGGATGTGGCACTTGGAGCCATGGTTTAGCAGTCATGAGGTGTTGGGTGACAGGTTTGACTTGATGATCTTTGAGGTCTTTTCCAGCCTTGTTGATTCTATGATTCCATGAAATTGAGAGCAGTCCTGCAGAAAAGGGCTTTGGGGTGCTGGTGGGTGAGAAGCAGGACATGAGGCAGCAATGTGCACTCACAGCCCAGAGGGCCAATGGCAGCCTGGGCTGCATCAAAAGAAGTGTGGCCAGCAGATGGAGAGAGGGGATTCTGCCACTCTGCTGTGCTCTGGTGAGACCTCACCTGGAGTGCTGTGTGCACCTATGAGACCACCAACACAAGAGGGACATAGACCTGCTGGATTTGGTCCAGAGGAGGCCATAGAGATGATCAGAGGGCTGAAGAACCTCTCCTTCAAGGACAGGTTGAAAAGATTTGGGGCTGTGCATCCTGGAGAAGAAAAGGCTCTGGGAGAGACCTTAGAGCTGCATTTCAGTATCTGAAAGGGACCTACAGAAAGGCTGGGGAGGGACTGGTTAGAAGGGCTTGGAGTGACAGGACAAGGGACAATGGTTTGAAACTGGAGCAGGGGAGATTTAGGTTGGACATTAGGAGGAAGTTCTTGACAGTGAGAGTGGTGAAACACTGGAACAGGTTGCCCAGGGATGTGCTTGAGGACCTGTGACTGCAGACCATCAGGATCAGCCTTGCTGTGTCCCTGGGCAGCCTGCTGGAGTTGGAGGTCTCCCTGCTGCCTCCAGGGGTCTGGACAAGACGACCTCTGAGGGTCCCTTCCAACCCAAAGCAATCTGTGACCCTGTGAAATAAATGCAAGGGAGGTGTGTGCTGGCAGGGAGGCTTTCTGGAAAGGATGTGAGGGGATGGGCAGCAGCTGCTGTGAGGGTCTCAGCATCCTCACCCCACAGCAGTGGGGCCAGAAAGGACATGGGGATATGGGTGGGTGGGGTGTCCCCCAAGCTGCCCTGGCAGCAGAGCTGCTGCGACGTGCTTGCACTGGGAGGATGTTTTACTGGTGAGGCAGAGAGCTCACTGCCTGCCAGGAATTCCTCTGATTCAGCTGAAATTTGTCAGGCTTTTTGATAACTCCAGATATTCAGGAGGGAGGGCTGCCCTGGGTCCCATCCAGCTCTCCCCTCCCTTCATCTCCCTCCTCCTCCTCGCTCCAGCGAGGTACTTCAGCCCATTTAGCAAACCAAGCATGTTTTCCTTTTGGGGGGGTCAGGAACTGAACCCTGCCTTTGTTTTCCTTCCAGCCTGGCTGGGAAGGCAGAAATGCTGTCAGAAATTTGAAATGAAAGCAGGGCATGGGGTGTTTTAATTCTGTTTTTTTTTTTTTTGTTGTTATTGTTATTATTTGGTGGTTTGGGGTTGGGTTTTTTTTTACCCAAACCAACTCTGTGCTGCTTTTCCACTCCTCTTCAGGTCAAATCCTCCTCCCTCAGATGAAGGAATGATCTAGGGTTTGTTCTGGGAGGGAGAAAAGGGTTTGGAGCCCCCAGAGAGCCCTGTGTGGGGTGGCAGGATGGGGGTTTGCTGGGACCTAAAATGAGGGATGGGATTTAGGGAGAAAAGGGTTTGGAGCCCCCAAAGCCCTCTGTGGCAGGATGTGTTTGCTGGGATCTAAAAGGAGGAATGGGATTTAGGGAGATTCTGTGACCTAAAATAGGGATTGGGATCTAAGGAGAAAAGGGTTTGGAGCCCCCAGGGAGCCCTGTGTGGGGTGGCAGGATGGGGGTTTGCTGGGTCCTAGAGGGAGGGATGGGATTTAGGGAGAAGAGGGCCTTGGAGCCCCCAGGGAGCCCTGTGTGGGGTGGCAGGATGGGGGTTTGCTGGGTCCTAGAGGGAGGGATGGGATTTTCCGTGGTCCCTCCAGCTCCGACGTCGATGCACAGGGAAGAGCAGAGACAGGTTTTCTCTTCCTTCTGCCAAGCTGGAGGGCTGTGAAAATGAGCTCCAAAAGCCTCTGCCTGAATTAGCATTTCAGGATGAGGTCATAGCCACCATCAGGGCTTATTTGTTTCTTTGTGATCCGGAGCGAGCTCAGCAGGAGAAGGGAAGAAACGGGATCCGCCGCCGAGGAGAACAGGGGAAGGGTGAGGACATGGGCATGACAGTGCTAGGAAATGCTTTTGCAAACAGTTTATTAAGCTAAAAAAGAAAAAAAAATGCCTGTGTAGGCCAACAGTAGAGATTTGGATGCCTGCTGGTGCTTAATTGCCAAGTTAGAGTTTATGAGCTGGGCTTTGAGGCCTTTGACAGGGGCACGTCGTCATCCCGGGCACTGCTGGCTCTCCTGGAGCGCTGCAGACCCTTCCTGCATCAGGCAGAGCCTTCCCTGGGTGGTTTGTTTTGTCCCTGGAAAGAGCCCTCACATTTTATTCACATTGAAGCTGGGATGGTGTGGTGCAGGACTGGAAGGATTGAGGGATTTGGAAGGCCATGGTGGTGGTGGGTTGGAGGTAGGCAATGAGGCACAAGCACTACGAGGAGAGGCTGAGGGAGCTGGCGGTGTGTAGCCTGGAGAAGAGGAGGCTCAGGGGAGACCTTCTTGCTCTCTCCAACTCCCTGAAGGGAGGTTGTAGCCAGGTGGGGGTTGGTCTCTTCTCCCAGGTAGCCAGCACCACAACAAGAGGACACAGTCTCAAGCTGTGCCAGGGGAGGTTTGGGCTGGATGAGTGGAAGAAATTCCTCCCAGAGAGAGAGCTTGGCCATTGGAATGTGCTGCCCAGGGAGGTGGTGGAGTCACCATCACTGGAGGTGTTTAAGAAGAGCCTGGATGAGGCACTTGTTGCCATGGTTTAGTTGATCAGATGGTGCTGGGTGATAGGTTGGACTTGATGATCTCTGAGGTCTTTTCCAACCTGGCTAATTCTGTATTCTGAGGTGCTGTGGTGGATGCTCCAATGGTACTTTACAGCCAGAAAGCATGGGGAGCATCCTTCCCTCTTAACATCCCACCCGGGTTCATGGAATTCATAGAATGGTTTGGCTTGGGAATGACCTTAAAGATCATCCAGTTCCAACCCCCCTGCCCTGGGGAGGGACATCTTTCACTAGCCCAGGTTGCTCAAGCACATCCAACCTGGCCTTGAGCACCTCCAGTGGGGAGACACTGGAACAGGATGCCCACGGAGGCTGTGGATGCCTCCTTCCTGGAGGCGTTCAAGGCTAGGCTGGATGAGTCCTTGAGCAACCTGGGCTAGGGGAAGGTGTCCCTGCCCATGGCAGGGGAGTTGGAATTGGATGCTCTTTAAGGTCCCTTCTGACCCAACCCATTCTGTGATTCTGTAAATGGAGAACCATGCAGCCCAAAGCCCAGCACCTTCCCCCCATTCTCCTCCTTGCTGCCCTTCTCTCTGCACCCAGAGATGCCAGTGGGGAAGACAGGAACCTGTGGGCTGGGGTTTAGCTGACTCCAGCAGTCAGCACAAATGCAGAGCACAGCAGCTGCAGAGAGGCACGAGTTTGTGGTAATTTATTTTGCTTTAAGGGCCCTAATAACTTCCAGCTGATCTGTAAATGAACTGGCTCCTGGCAGCAACCTGGAATGAAACATCTGACACCCAACCCCAAGCTGGGAATTCCACACTCAGTGTCTCAGAGGAGGGAAGGGGGAAAGAGCAGAAGGGAGAATCACAGAAGCACTGAATGTTAGGGGTTGGAAGGGACCTTTAAAGATCATTGAGCACAAATCCCCTGCCAAAGCAGGATCACCTAGGGCAGGTCACACAGGAATGCATCCAGAAGGGTCTTGAATGTCTCCAGAGACTCCACAACCTCTCTGGGCAGCTTGCTCCAGTGCTCTGCCACCCTCAAAGTCAAGAAGTTGCTTCTCTTGTTTAGGTGCAGCTTCCTATGTTTGAGTTCATGGCCATTACCTCTTGGCCTGTCACTGGGGACCACTGAGAAGAGTCTGGCCCCATCCTCCTGACACCCACCCCTTAGGTACTTGTAAGCATTGGTGAGTTCCCCCCTCAGCCTCCTCTTCTCCAAGCTAAACAGCCCCAGCTCTCTCAGACTGTCCTCATATGAGGGATGTTCCAGTCCCCTCAGCATCTTAGTAGCTCTGCTCTGGACTCTCTCCAGTAGTTCTTGGGGAGAAAGTTCTTCCCAGAAGGAGTAATTGGCCATTGGGATGTGCTGCCCAGGGAGGTGGTGGAGTCACCACCACTGGAGGTGTTCAAAAAAGGATTGGATGTGGCACTTGGAGCCATGGTTTAGTTGTCAGGAGGTGCTGGGTGATAGGTTGGACTTGATGATCTCTGAGGTATTTGCCAAGCCTATTGATTCTATGATTCTATGATTCTTTGTCCTACATGAGGTGGGTGTGCCCAGAAGTGGACACAGTACTTCAGAAGAGGTCTCATCAGTGCAGAGTTGATAGGGAGGAGAACCTCTCTTGACCTCCTGGCCACCCTCTTCTTAGTATATCCCATTGGCCTTCTTGGCCATGAGAGCACATTTCTGGGTCATGGTCATCTTCTTGTCTACCAGGTCCTTTTCCTCAGAGCTGCTCTCCAACAGGTCAGTCCCCAATCTGTACTGATCCATGGGGCTGTTCTTGCCCAGTTGCAGGACTTGACACTTGCCCTTTCTTCATTTGATTTCCTCCCACCCAGTTCTCCGGCCTGGTCCCTCTCCACCTCAGGTCCCTCAGCTAACACCCCCAGCTCCCTCAGCTGCTCCTCCCCAGCCCTGTTCTCCAGACCCTTCCCCAGCTTGGCTGCCTTTCTCTGGACCTGCTCCAGCCCCTCAATGTCCTCCTTGGTGTAGAATCGTCATAGAATCAACAAGGTTGGAAAAGACCTCAGAGATCATCAAGTCCAACCTGTCACCACAGACCTCCTGACAACTCAACCATGGCTCCAAGTGCCACATCCAAGCCTTTCTTTTAACACCTCCAGGGATGGGGACTCCACCACCTCCCTGGGCAGCACATTCCAATGGCCAATCTCTCTGGGAAGAACTTTCTCCTCACCTCCAGCCTAAACTTCCCCTGGCACAGCTTGAGACTGTGTCCTCTAAAGTAGAGTAAGGAGCTCCAAAACTGAACCCACTGAACTGAACTGACCCCTGCTCTACTCCTGCTGCAATTTGCCCTGGAATTTGGGCTCTTTATTTTGGACAACCAAGAAAATGAGGAAGCAAACCCAAGTCCTGCAGTTAGGATGGGGTGCAGGCAGCAGTGTGGGGGCAGGCAGCAGGGTGCTGAGTGCAGATGGGGCAGCAGTCCTGGCAGAGACCTCTGCCTGTGTCCAAAAGGGCTGGGGCTGGGGCATGGGGGCCCTGTGCTGGCTGTGAGAGGACCACACCAAGCTGGGGCAGCCTGCTTTCACCCCCATTGTTTCCCTGAAGGTTCCCAGTTCTGGAATTTCCTTTAGAGGTGCAAAACAATATCAGGAAAATCAGGTTTTTTTTCTTTCCTAAAAAGCTGGTGGAGGCCCTGCTCCCCTACATGGAATAACATCCTCTGCCATCCAGGCTCCCTGGCCCTGACAGATCCCCATCAGATTGCCACAGGGACACTGTGGTTTCCTCCCCCATCCCCATGCCAAGCTCTGGGGGCCTCCATAGGCAAAGGTGTTTTGAGAAGCTTTCCTCCCCAGGAGCCCCAGCTGGTGTGAAGAGGCTTTGCAGAGTAAAAGGATCTTTTCTGTGTTTTCTGTTAGGGAAAGGGGAGTTTCCCCCTGCATTGCTGCTCTGAGTGGTGACCAGTCAGCAATAGAAAGTGCCTGATTTCCTCTGGGTGCCTTGCTCCAGCAGATACTCACATTCTCAGATTGCTTTGGGCTGGAAGAGACCATGAGAGGTCCCAGTGCAAACACACAGCAGCAGCTCTGCTGCCAGGGCAGCTTGGGGGACACCCTCCCCTGCTCTGGCCATATCCTCATGTCCTTTCTGGCCCCACTGCTGTGGGGTGAG
This sequence comes from Melanerpes aurifrons, assembly GCA_011125475.1. Classification (NCBI taxonomy): domain Eukaryota; kingdom Metazoa; phylum Chordata; class Aves; order Piciformes; family Picidae; genus Melanerpes; species Melanerpes aurifrons. The sequence goes on from WWNC01000064.1 coordinate 2,289,218, forward strand.
GATGCTGAGACCCTCACAGCAGCTGCTGCCCATCCCCTCACATCCTTTCCAGAAAGCCTCCCTGCCAGCACACACCTCCCTTGCATTTATTTCACAGGGTCACAGATTGCTTTGGGTTGGAAGGGACCCTCAGAGGTCGTCTTGTCCAAGCCCCCCTGGAGGCAGCAGGGAGACCTCTAACTCCAGCAGGCTGCCCAGGGACACAGCAAGGCTGATCCTGATGGTCTGCAGTCACAGGTCCTCAAGCACATCCCTGGGCAGCCTGTTCCAGTGTTTCACCACTCTCATTGTGCAGAGCTTCCTCCTGCTGCCCAACCTGAATCTCTCCTGCTCCAGTTACAAACCATTGTCCCTCATCCTATCACCCCAAGCCCTTCTAACCAGTCCCTCCCCAGCCTCCCTGTAGGTCCCCTTCAGATATTGAAATGTAGCTCCAAGGTCTCTCCCAGAGCCTTTTCTTCTCCAGGCTGAGCAGCCCCAACTCTTTCAGCCTGTCCTTGTAGGAAAGGTTCTCCAGCCCTCTGATCAGCTTTGTGGCCCTCCTCTGGACCCACTCCAGCAAGGTCTATGTTCCCCTGAAGCAGCACTGAAACAAGATTTGGGGCTTACCACCACCCACAACCCAAGCCTCGAGGAGAACAATACTGTGATTAGCCTGGAGAAGAGAAGGTTCTGGAGGAGACCTGATAGCAGCCTTCTAGTAGGGGGGCCTGCAAGAAAGATGGGAAGGGACTTTTTACAAGAGCTTGTAGGGATAGGATGAGAGGGAATGGATGGAAGCTTGAGGACGGCAGGCTGAGACTGGAGATTAGAAAGAATTCTTTACAGAGGGGGTGATGAGACACTGGAACAGGTTGCCCAGGGGTGCTCCCTCCTTGGAGGTGTTCAAGGCCAGGCTGGGTGAGGCCTTGATCAACCTGGGCTAGTGGGAGGTGTCCCTGTGCATGGCAGGGGAGTTGGAACAGGATGATCTCTAAGGTCCCTTCCAACCCCAACCATTCTGTGATGTTTTCCAGACGAGTGCTGGAGCACTCAGAAGCCCAAAAGCAGCACCTCAGCTCCCACCTCCCAGGGTGTGCTTCCCAGGGGAAAAAAACAACCCTATTTTTAAAGCTTGTGTGCTCAGGATGAACCTCTAGCATGTGTCCCTGGCCCCATTTCCTGAGATAACACAGAGGAAAATCAGTCAGGATCCTTTTCTCGTGGCCTCTACCCCTTGGTGACGCTCCCTGAGCGGGCTGCAGACCCCTGGGCTAAGACTCAGCTCCAAATCTGAAGCCTTAGTTAAGATTCTGAGCTCTTCCCTGTGAAGCAGCAAACCAGGGGCTCCCAGGTCCCCATAAAGCCAGGGTGGGAGGGAAATAGCCAGGTGGTGGCAAAGGGTGGGGCTGGGAGTCGTGGAATCCTCACCAGGGTGGGAGAGACCTCAAGGAAAAGCTCAAGGAGGAGCATCCCATCCGGTGGCTCAGCCTGAAGGGAAGGGTGGGGGTGACATCCTCTCCAGAGAGGGACAGCCATTACTCACCCAGTGCCAAAGCATCAGGCTTCTGGGAATAAACACAGCAATGAACAAAAGCTATTGTGACATCCTCCACCCTCCTGGGCTCTGCCCTTGCTCTGCTCAATGGACCCAAGAGCTGCTGGGGGGCACCTTTGGGCACGATGGGAAGCATCCTGCCCTTGGGGGGGTACCACAATGCAATGTCAAGGGGTTTGGTTTATGCACTGTACCTGGAAGTTAAGCAGGTTTTGGGGGGACCCTTGTTTTGTATGAGAGGTGTTACAGCATCTTGGGGGGGGGGGGGGAGGGCTGAATCTGATTTTATCACCACATGGGTCCCTGGCTGGGGGAGCTGAAAGAAAACAAGCAGAATATGGTCAGCAAATAACCCAGCAAGGGCCAGGGGCTGATCTCATGGAGTGGGAGGTTTTCCTGCACAGGGTTTGCTTACTTTGGAAAAGCTCTGTTTGTGCAAAGCTATTGCTAGAAACACCACAAAGATGCAAAAGCTGCTGTTGGGCTGGCTGTTGAAGGAGGAGGAAGAGGAGGAGAAGGGGGAGTAGGAGGAGAAGGGGGAACTGGAGGAGGAGGAATGGAGAAGGAGAAGGAGAAGGAGAAGGAGAAGGAGAAGGAGAAGGAGAAGGAGAAGGAGAAGGAGAAGGAGAAGGAGAAGGAGAAGGAGAAGGAGAAGGAGAAGGAGAAGGAGAAGGAGAGGGAGAAGGAGGAGAAGGAGAAGGAGAAGGAGAAGGAGAAGGAGAAGGAGGAGGAGAAGGAGGAGGAGAAGGAGAAGGAGAAGAAGGCAGGAGAGAAGCTATATCACTCCAGGCACATCTCAGCTCATCCCTGGGTGAGGATGGGGCTTTCCAAGCTAGCCCTGGGGTAGGTAGAGCTCTTGGAGCTCCCTCTCCAAAGGTGTGGCATCCCTGCTGAGGTCTGCTTTCCACAACAAAGGATATGTGAGCTCTGCCAGGAAATCCCAGCCCTGCAGAAAGCGGCCGCATCTCCACAGACTCTATTGTCACTTGTGTGCAACGCCCGGCTTTGTTAAGAGACCTTTAGCAGCAGCAGCCACAGGCTGCTGGAGAGCAAAATAGCCCCAGCCCCTCTGGGCAGCCTGTCCCAGGGCTCCAGAACCCTCACAGCAAAGAATTTGTTCCTCCTCATGTTCAGATGGAGCCTCCTGTGGTCCAGTTTGTGTCCATTGCACCTTGTCCTGTGGCTGGGAAGCACTGAAAAGAGATTGGCCTCATCCTCTTGATCCTCACCATTCAGACAGGGATCAGCACCGATCAGATCCCCTCTCAGGCTGCTCTTCTGCAGGCTCAACAGCCCCAGGGCTCTCAGCCTTTCCTCCTCACAGAGCTGCTCCAGGCCCCTCAGCAGCTTTGTAGCCTCCTCTGGACTCTCTCTGGTTGCTCCCTGCCCCTTTTGAACTGGGGAGCCCAGCACTGGACCCAACACTCCCAATGTGGTCTCACTAGGGCAGAGTAGAGGGGGAGAAGAGCCTCCTGCAGCCTGCTGGCCATGCTCTTCTTCATGCACCCCAGGAGACCACTTGTGTTCTTGGCCATGAGGGCACAGTCTGCCTCACATGCAACTTGTTTTCCAGCAGCACTCCCAGGTCCTTCTCTACAGAGCTGCTTTCCAGCAGGTCACCTCCTAGCCTGTGCTGGTGCATGGTGTTGCTCCTCCTCAGGGGCTGGACCCTACACTTGCCCTTGATGGACTTGATGAGGTTCACCTCTGCCCAGCTCTCCAGCCTGCCCAGGTCTCACTGAATGGCAGCACAGCCTGGTGGAGTGTCAGCTGCTCCTCCCAGCCTGGTACCATGAGCAAACTGGCTGAGGGTCCACTCTGTCCCTTCATCTAAGTCATTGATCAAGAAGCTGAACGTGAACGTGTTTGAGTCTTACACAGGGTGCTTGGTTACATGGGTTAGTTGATTAGGTGGTGTTGGGTGATAGGTTGGACGCGATGATCTTGAAGGTCTCTTCCAACCTGGTTTATTCTAAGGTTGGGGAGGCATAGCTGAAATGAGTGCAGGGGGAAAACAGGAAGAATTTTTGCTCAGATTCAAACTGCTTCCTTTAAGTCAGAGACTAGTCCTTATCCATTGCCACCTTCCATTGAGTGACTGGACTCAGTTTTGACCCCTGAGGAACACCAGGAGCTACAGCTCTGCCCTACTGAGCAGACCCTGCACCACTAATCACAACCCTTCTGTGCTCTGTCTTCAGCCTGTTCTCAGTCCACCTTGATGTCCACTCATCTAACCTACACTTCCTCAGCTTCCTTGAGAGGATGTGAGGGTGAAGAGTGTCCAAAGGTGAAGCAAGGAAAGCATGCACAGAAGAATTCACAGGCAGCATTCAGGATGTTGTGGGATGGTTTTATTCTCCCTCTGGTCCTCTGCAATGGAGCTGAGCACTGGAACAGGCTGTCCAGGGAGGTTGTGGAGTCTCCTTCTCTGGAGATTTTCCAGCCACATCTGGATGCATTCTTGTATGACCTCTGCTCGATTCTATGGTCCTGCTCTGGCAGGGAGGTTGGTCTTGATGATCTTCAGAGGTCTCTTCCAACCCCTAACATCCTGTGATCATGGCATCAGGCTGCACTGGACACTCTCTGTCCATCTGTGAGGATGATGAAGGGACTGGAACATAGAATCACAGAATTATCAGGGTTGGAAGGGACCTCAAGGAGCAGCCAGTTCCAACCCCCCTGCCATGGGCAGGGACACCTCACACTACAGCAGGTTGCTCACAGCCACCTCCAGCCTGGCTGCAAACACCTCCAGGCAGGAGGCTTCCACCACCTCCCTGGGCAACCTGGGCCAGGCTCTCACCACCCTCATGGGGAACAACTTCTTCCTAACATCCAATCTCAATCTCCCCTTCTCTAGCTTGGATCCATCCCCCCAGTCCTATCCCTCCCTGACACCCTCAAAAGTCCCTCCCCAGCTTTCTTGGAGTCCCCTTCAAATATTGGAAGGCCACAATTAGGTCTCCTTGGGGCCTTCTCTTCTCCAGACTGAACAACCCCAACTCCCTCAGCCTCTCCTCATAGCAGAGCAGCTGCAGCCCTCTGCTCATCCTTGTGACATCTGTGTGATGAGGAAAGGCTGAGAGCCCTGGGGGCTGTTTAGCCTGGACAGGAGAAGACTGAGAGGAGGTCTTATGAATGTTTATAAATATCTGGATGGTGTGTGCCAAGAAGGGGCCAGGCTCTTCTCAGTGGTGTCCTGTGATAGAACCAGGGGCAATGGATACAAACTGGAGCACAGGAAGCTCCACATCAACAGAAGGAAAAACTTCTTCACTGTGAGGATGACAGAGCCCTGGAGCAGGCTGCCCAGAGAGGTTGTGCAGTCTCCTTCCCTGGAGACATTCAAGACCCTTCTGGATGCATTCCTGTGTGACCTGCCCTAGGTGATCCTGCTTTGGTAGGGGCTTTGGACTCAATGGTCTTTAAATATCCCTTCCACCCCCTACCATTCTATGATTCTATGATGATTCTGAACCCAGAAGCTCAGAACCTGTGTTTGGATTTCATTGCTTTAATGGACATTTCATTTCAGTGAGGCTATTTCAGACACCTTGTTCTTTCTGATCAGGAAGATGTAGGAACTGCAGGTGGACCACTGCTGCTCACCAGCCTCTCTGACATGGGATGCTCTTACTGTGTGGACCCTCAGAGGACCACATGTCTGGGGAGATGATTTCTTCTGAGCATCACCTCTTAGGACATCACTCATTTAATGAACTGACTCAACTCTGCTGTTCATTCCATAACATGAAATGAAGAGGAGGCTCAGGGGAGACCTTATTGCTCTCTACAACTACCTGAAGGGAGGCTGTAGCCAGGTGGAGGTTGGTTTCTTCTCCCAGGCCACCAGCACCAGAACAAGAGGACACAGTCTCAAGGGAAAGTTTAGGCTGGAGGTGAGGAGAAAGTTCTTCCCAGCAAGAGAGATTTGCCATTGTGATGTGCTGCCCAGGGAGGTGGTGGACTCACCATCACTTGGAGGTGTTCAAAAAAGGCTTGGATGTGGCGCTTGGAGCCATGGTTTAGTAGTCATGAGGTGTTAGGTATTACGTGACAGGTTGGACTTGAAGATCTCTGAGGTGTTTTCCAACCTGGTTGGTTCTATGATTCCATGATTCTATGATTCTATCAAAATTAAAGCTGGCAAAGTGGGGCTGGGTGTTTGGGTCTGATTTCCTGCCCCTCTGCACAGCATTCCAGTGGAGGTTTTGGCATTTTTTTCCACAGAATCATGGAATGAAAGGGGTTGGAAAGCACCTCTGGAGATCATCTAGCCGCAGCCTCCTGCCAGAGTAGGTTCACCCAGAGCAGGCTGCACAGGATGAATATGAGCCAGCAGTGTGCCCAGGTGGCCAGAAAGCCAAAGGCATCCTGACTGGGATCAGCAATGCTGTGTCCAGCAGGATCAGGGAGGGGATTGTCCCCTGGGACTCAGATCTGGGGAGGCCACACCTTGGGTATTGTATTCAGTTTTGTGCACCTCAATACAAGAGAGATGTGGAGGTGCTGGAGCCAGGGCAGAGGAGGGCAAGGAAGCTGTGAAGGGCCTGGAGAGTAAATCTGATGAAGAGAGACAGAGGGAGCTGGGGATGGTTAGTGTGAAACAGAGGAGGCTGAGGGGAGAGCTCATTGCTGTCTACAACTACCTGAAAGAACATTGTGGAGAGGCTGCTGCTGATCTCTTCTCACACCTAATTAGTAACAGAAGAAGAGGGAATGGCCTCAAGCTGCCACTGGGTAGGTTTAGGCTGGACATGTGGAAACATTTTTTGATGGCAAGAGAGGTCAGGGACTGGAATGTGCTGCCCAGGGAGGTGGTGGAGTCCCCAAGCCTGGATGTGTTTAAAGGTGGTTAGGCTGTGGTGCTTAGGGATGTGGTTTAGAGGTGACCCTTGTAGAGCAGGGTTCTGGGTTGGACTTGGTGATCCTGAGGCTCTTTCCCAACCTGAATGTTTCTGTGGTCCTGTGAAAGTGAAAACAGGAGGGGATCCAAGTGGGTTTTGAATGTCTCCAGTGTTGGACACCTCCTTGGGTAGCCCTGTTTCAGTGCTCTACCACCCTCACAGAAGTTCCTCCTCCTCCTGTTCAGCTGGAAGTTCCTGATCCAATGAAGATTGATTTTTCATAACTTTGGGCTCCTCTATGACTAAAATCAGAGTGGGATGCACATAAAGGCTGCAAAGCAAAGATGTTCAGGCTTTATATCCGAGCCTGAAAGGCTAAGAAGGGAGGAAATGCGCAATTGGCAGCGTCATTTGGCTCTCAATCCAGCTCTTACCACGGGGGATCAGCCTATTTTCAGCTGAGAAAGCAGCTCCTGGATGCTGGCAACATTGTTGTGGTGAGGGGGTCTTTAAGTCTGGAGTTATTAAAAAATCCCAATCATTCATTTGAGGGAGGGGAATTTCCCCCTCTGCTCTGCTCCACTCTGCTGAGACCCCACCTGGAGCTCTGTGTCCAGCTCTGGAGCCTCTGTGACAGGAAGGATCTGGAGGTGCTGGAAGGTGTCCAGAGAAGTGCCACAAGGATGAGCAGAGGGCTGAAGCTGTTCTGCTATGAGGACAGACTGAGGGAGTTGGGGTTGCTCAGTCTGGAGAAGAGAAGGCTCCAAGGAGACCTAATTGTGGCCTTCCAGTGACTGAAGGGGGCTCCAAAAGAGCTGGAGAGGGACTTTTGAGGGTGTCAGGGAGGGATAGGACTGGGGAGGATGGAGCAAAATTAGAAGTGGGGAGATTGAGATTGGCTGTAAGGAAGAAGTTGTTCCCCAGGAGGGTGGTGAGAGCCTGGCACAGGTTACCTAGGGAGGTGGTGGAAGCCTCCTGCCTGGAGGTGTTTGCAGCCAGGCTGGATAGAACAAAACAGAACAGAAAGAAAAGAAAAGAAAAGAAAAGAAAAGAAAAGAAAAGAAAAGAAAAGAAAAGAAAAGAAAAGAAAAGAAAAGAAAAGAAAAGAAAAGAAAAGAAAAGAAAAGAAAAGAAAAGAAAAGAAAAGAAAAGAAAAGAAAAGAAAAGAAAAGAAAAGAGAAGAAAAGAGAAAAGAGAAGACAAGACCAGGTTGGAAGACACCTTCAAGATCATCGTGTCCAACCCATCAACTGATCCAACCCATCTAACCAACTAACCCATGGCACCAAGCACCCCATCAAGTCTCCTCCTGAACACCTCCAATGATGGTGACTCCACCACCTCCCTGGGCAGCCCATTCCAATGGGCAATCACTCTCTCTGTGTAGAACTTCTTCCTAACATCCAACCTGAACCTCCCCTGGTGCAGCCTGAGACTGTGTCCTCTTGTTCTGGTGCTGGCTGCCTGGGAGAAGATACCAACATCCAACCTGCTGTAGTGTGGGGTGTCCCTGCCCATGGCAGGGGAGTTGGAACTGGCTGATCCTTGAGGTCCCTTCCAACCCTGACAGTTCTCTGACTCTATGATCCCCTGAGTTGAGTCAGTTTATGAAACAAGAGCGGTGTCCTTGGGATGCTCAGGAGACCTTTTGTCATCTCCCCAAGCCTGCATCCTTGTTTGCACTGGATAAGCTTTGGAGGTCCCTTCCAACCCCACCATTCTATGATTCTATGAGCAGAGGGATTGGAGCAGATGATCTCTGAGGTCCCTTCCATGCTAAGCCAGTCTATGACCTGGGAGAAATGATGTGCTCCTCACAGAATCATCACAGAATGGTAGAGGTTGGAAGGGATCTCCAGAGACCATTGAGTCCAACCCTCCTCCTTTCCCCCTCAGTTTAGGAAAGATGTTGAGCTGCTGGAAGGTGTCCAGAGAAGGGCAAGAAAGGTGGGGAGGGGTCTGGAGCACAGCCCTGTGAGGAGAGGCTGAGGGAGCTGGGGTTGCTTAGCCTGGAGAAGAGGAGGCTCAGGGGAGACCTTCTTGCTCTCTCCAACTCCCTGAAGGGAGGTTGTAGCCAAGTGGGGCTTGGTCTCTTCTCCCAGGCAACCAGCAGCAGAACACAGTCTCAAGCTGTGCCAGGGGAGGTTTAGGCTGGAGGTTAGGAAGAAATTCTTCCCAGCAAGAGAGATTGGCCATTGGGATGTGCTGCCCAGGGAGGTGGTGGAGTCACCATCCCTGGAGGTGTTTAGGAAGAGCTTGGATGAGGCACTTGGAGCCATGGTTAAGTTGATGAGATGGTATCATAGTATCATTCAGGGTTGGAAGGGACCACAAGGATCATCCAGTTCCAACCCCCCTGCCATGGGCAGGGACACCCCACACTACATCAGCCTGGCCACAGCCTCATCCAGCCTGGCCTTAAACACCTTCAGGGACAGGACCCCAACCACCTCCCTGGACAACCCATTCCAGCGTCTCACCACTCTCATGGGGAAGAACTTCCTCCTCACATCCAGCCTGAATCTCCCCACCTCCAGCTTCATTCCATTCCCCCTAGTCCTATCACTACCTGACATCCTGAGAAGTCCTTCCCCAGCCTTCCTGGAGCCCCCTTCAGATACTGGAAGGCCACAATGAAGTCACCTGGGAGCCTTCTCTTCTGCAGACTGAACAGCCCCAACTCCTTCAGTCTGCCCTCACAGGAGAGGTGCTCCAGCCCTCTGTTCATCCTCCTGGCCCTTCTCTGGACACCTTCCAGCATCTCCACATCCCTCTTGTCATAGGGGCTCCAGAACTGGACACAGTACTCCAGGTGGGGTCTCACCAGGGCTGAGTAGAGGGGGAGGATCACCTCCCTTGCCCTGCTGGCCACACTTCTCCTGCTGCAGCCCAGGATCTGATTGGCTTTGCGGGCTGCAAGTGCATACTGAGAGCTCCTGGTGAGCTTCTCCTCCCCCAGCACCCCCAAGGACGACAGGTTGGACTTGATGATCTCAAAGGTCTTTTCCAACCTGGTTAATTCTATTCTAAAAGCACTCTCAAGGAGTGTTGCCTGAGGTATGGAAATGGAGCTGATTCAACACAGACTCATGTTATTCCCCCATCCCTATGTTCCTGCTGGGTATATCTATAGGCAGCTCCTCCAGACTGTCATGCCCAGTGGGAGGTTTACCACCCATGGAGCCCAGCATGGGCTGGCAACCCCCTTTGGATGGCAGAGGGAGGGCTGGTGCCATTTAAAGGATATTTTTTTTGTCCTCGGGCACTTTCAAATGGGAATACTTTCACCACATGCCTGGCTTTACACCACTGTAAGGCAATAAATATAGTGTGGACTTGGATGGGTGGACACTTGGCATCCAAACCAAATCTCCACATGCCAGGTTGCCCTGTGTTTCCAGGAAACTGATAAGGGAAGGCTCCAGGTTTCACCTGGCAAAGCCATTTTTTATCCTTCCAGGCTGTGGGTGTCGAGATTAGGCAGTTCTTTAACCTATTTAAATACCACTTGATGCTCTCTCTGGTTTTATTTTAGACTGAACCATCTGGAGAGCTTCAGTTGAGGGAAGACAGGTTGATTTCTGTGCCTTCAGCAAGTCAATTAAAATAACTTGAGTTATAACTTGGAGAGTCTCTCATTTCAAATATCTGGGCTCTATGAGATTTGGAAGGAAGGAGGGAGGCTAAAAGCTGATTAGCTCAGGAGGGAGGGCTGAAAGCCATCACTGCTGGTCATCCTTCCAGCCACTTTGGCTTAGAAAAACTCATCTTTTACAGGCAGTGGGAGGGGGGGAAGGATCCCCTTGGAAATCATAGGATGGTATGGGTTGGAGGGGACTTTAATGATCATCCAGTTCCAACCCCCCCAGCCATGGGGGTTCCTGAAACTTAGAGTGAGTTTAAAAAGAAAAGTATACAGCCCAAATCATAGAATGGTTTGGGTTGGAAGGGACCTTAAAGACCAACCCCCCTGACACAGGTAGGGACACCTTCCACTAGAACAGGCTGATCAAGGCCTCATCCAATCTGGCCTGGAAAACCTCCAGGCACAGAGGCACCCACAGCCTCCCTGGGCAACCTGCTCCAGTGCCTCACCACCCTCACTGGAAATAATTTCTTCCTCATCTCCAGTCTTAATCTACCCTCCTCAAGCTTCAATCCATTCCCTCTTGTCCTATCACTACAAGCCCTTGTCAGAAGTTCCTCCCCAGCTTTCTTGTAGGGGCTCTTCTGGTGGTGGAATCATCCCAAGCTTGCTGGAGTGGTACTTAGAATAATACAGAACCATAGGATCATAGAATCATAGGATTATAGGATGATATGATCATAAAATCATAGGATTATAGCAGCATAGAATCATAGGTTCATAAGAACATAGAATCATAGGATCTTAGGGTCATAGAATTATAGGATCATAGAATCATACAATCATAGAATTGTTTTGGTTGGAAGAGACCTTTAAGATCATCAAGTCCAATCTCAGAGTGACCAAGGTTGGAAGAGACCTCAAAGATCATCAAGTCCAACCTGTCACCACAGACCTCATGACTAAACCATGGCACCAAGTGCCACATCCAGTCCCCTCTTGAACACCTCCAGGGATGGGGACTCCATCACCTCCCTGGGCAGCACATCCCAATGGTTAACAACTCTCCCTGTGAAGAACTTTCTCCTCACCTTGAGTCTAAACTTTCCCTGGCACAGCTTGAGACTGTGTCCTCTTGTGCTGGTGCTGGTTGCCTGAGAGAAGAGACCAACCCCCACCTGGCTACAACCTCCCTTCAGGTAGTTGTAGAGAGCAAGAAGGTCTCCCCTGAGCCTCCTCTTCTCCAGGCTAAACAATCCCAGCTCCCTCAGCCTCTCCTCCCAGGGCTTGTGCTCAAGGCTTCTCACCAGCCTCACTTCCCACATCCAACCCAACACCACCATGGCCATTAAACACATCACCAAGTGCCATCTGCTTCATACCAAGGCACCTAGGAGGAAGCTCTGGTGGCAGCAGCCCCCCCCAAAACTGTTCCCCTTGCTGTTCATCCCTCCCTCTCCCCACCCACAGATTTTCCAAGGGAAGGACTGGTAGTACCAAGCAGTACAACGTCCTGCTCACTGCGAAGGAGTTTCCTCCTTTACAGTAAAAGAGCATTTAGAGGTTTCCTGCTCCTCCTGGGAGGTGGAGGGGGGGTGGATGTAATCTCCAGGCAGTTTCATTGTTTGATTTCACATTTTCCGGTCTCTGCCTGGAACAGGAACCCCTGGAGCACCCTGCCCCTCCTGGGCCTCTGTGCCCAGTCTGGTGGACTCTGGGAACTTCTGTGGCACTGCAGAGGGGACAACTTGTCAGTTTTCTCCCCTGGTATACAACAGCGCCCAGAGATGGGGGGAGGAGAGGGGAGGTGGGGGCTCAGAGTAGAATAGAATAGAATAGAATAGAATAGAATAGAATAGAATAGAATAGAATAGAATAGAATAGAATAGAATAGTCCAACCCACCTAAATAACTAACCCATGGCACCAAGCACCCTGTCAAGTCTCCTCATGAATACCTCCAATGATGGTGACGCCACCACCTCCCCAGGCAGCCCATTCCAATGGGCAATCTCTCTCTCTGTATAGAACTTCTTCCTGACATCCAACCTGAACCTCCCCTGGTGCAGCCTGAGACTGTGTCCTCTTGTTCTGGTACTGGCTGCCTGGGAGAAGAGACCAACCTCTGCCTGTCTACAACCTCCCTTCAGGTAGTTGTAGAGAGTGATAAGGTCACCCCTGAGTCTCCTCTTCTCCAGGCTAAGCAGCCCCAGCTCCCTCAGCCTCTCCTCACAGGGCTGTGCTCCAGACCCCTCACCAACTTTGTTGCCCTTCTCTGGACATGCTCCAGCAAGTCAACCTCCTTCCTAAACTGAGGGGCCCAGAACTGGACACAGGACTCGAGGTGTGGCCTAACCAATGCAGTGTACAGGGGCAGAATGACCTCCCTGCTCCTGCTGGCCACACTGTTCCTGATGCAGGCCAGGATGCCATTGGCCCTCCTGGCCGCCTGGGCACACTTCTGGCTCATGTTCAGCCTACCATCAACCAGCACCCCCAGGTCCCTCTCTGCCTGGCTGCTCTCCAGCCACTCTGACTCCAGCCTGTAGCACTGCATGGGGTTGTTGTGGCCAGTGTGTAGAACCCAGAACCTGCAGCTGTGGTCACTGGCACTTCTCTGTTTCTTTTAGGACTGCAATCACAGTATCACAGTATCACAGTATAACTAAGGTTGGAAAAGACCTCGAGGATCATCGAGTCCAAGCTATCAACACAGACCCTATGACTAGACCATGGCACCAAGTGCCACATCCAATCCCCTCTTGAACACCTCCAGGTATGGTGACTCCACCACCTCCCTGGGCAGCACATTCCAATGACGAACGACTCGCTCGGTGAAGAACTTTCTCCTCACCTCGAGTCTAAATGATGCTGATGGAGCTGGAGCTGGAGCTGGAGCATTTCTCTGGGGAGGAGAAATGGGGAGATCTGGAGCTGTTTAGGCTGGAGAAGAGTAAACAGAGAGGGAGGCAAACTTCTCAGTGACTCACCTGGATACCTTCCTCTGTAATCTGGGGTAGGTGCTTCTGCTCTGGCAGGAGGGTTGGACTGGATGAGCTTTCAAGGTCCCTTCCAGCCCCTGAAATTGACTCTGTGATTCTGTGATGATCAATAGCTAAAAAGCAGGTGTCAAGAGGATGGGGCCAGACTCTTTTCATAGCCAGGTGGGGGTTGGTCTCTTCTCCCAGGCAACCAGCACCAGGACTAGAGGACACAGTCTCAAGAGGTGCCAGGGGAGGTTCAGGCTGGTAGGGAGGAGAAGGCTCTTCCCAGAAAGAGAGATTGGCCATTGGGATGTGCTGCCCAGGGAGGTGGTGGAGTCACCATCCCTGGAGGTATTTAGGAAGAGCTTGGATGAGGCACTTGGTGCCATGGTTTATTTGATTAGATGGTGTTGGGTGATAGGTTGGACTTGATGACCTCAAAGGTCTTTCCTGGTTTATTCTATTCTATTCTATTCTATTCTATTCTATTCTATTCTATTCTATTCTATTCTATTCTATTCTATTCTATTCCATTCCATTCCATTCCATTCCATTCCATTCCATTCCATTCCATTCCACTCTACTCAGTGGTGCCCGCTCACAGGACAAGGAGCAATGGGCACGAAATAAACCCCAGGGTATTCCACCTGCCCATGAGGAATAAATCCTTCCCTGTGAGTGTGCTGGAGTCTTGGACCAGGCTGCCCAAGGAGGCTGTGGAGCCTCCTTCTTTGGAGAGATTCCAAACCCACCTGCACATAACCCTGGGCAGCCTGCTCTGGGTGACCTTCAGGAGGGTTGGACTAGATGATCTCCAGAGGTTCCTTCCAACTTCTGCCATGCTGGGATTCTGTGATTTTCCACATCCATGATATTTAAGCTGGGATAGCACAGCCAAAACCTCTCTGCCAGCTGCACAATTAACTATGGTCATACATTTAAGCACCCAGAGCAGGACTGCACCTGCTTTCCCATGCACACCGAGCCCCTTCTCAGTAATTTAATATATACATTTGTCTATATTCCCACCCATGTGGGCAGAGCCCCCTCCTCCCACAAATGAGCTCATTCTTGCCTTCTCAAATGCCATGACTTGGGAGCCAAGAGGCAGAAAACAGAGCTGCTCCATGACTTGATGCTGCAGACTGGGAAGATGGGGTTGGAGGCACACCATCAGAAAATCCCCAGTCCTGGGGTAGACTCATGGAATCATTAGGGTTGGAAAATGCCTTTAAAGACCATTGAATCCAACTATTAACTCAGTATGGCCAGGTCACCACCAAACCACGTCCCTCAGAACCACATTTACAAGTCTTTTAAACACCCCCAGGGATGGGGACTACACCATTGTCCTGGGTGGCCTGTTCCAGGCTTTGAATCACAGCCTCACAGAATAGTAAGGGTTGGAAGAGACCTCTGAAGATCATCCATTCCAACCCCCCTACCAGAGCAGGATCACCTAAAGCAGATAACATAGGAACACATCCAAGAGGGCCTTGAAAGTCTCCAGGGACAGAGACTGCACCAGCTCTCTGGGCAGCCTGCTTCAGTGCTCTGCCAGCCTCAAAGCCAAGAAGATGCTTCTCATGATCAGATGGAACTTGCTGTGTTCAAGTTTGTGCCCTTTACCTCTTGTCCTGTCACTGGGGACCACTGAGAAGAGTCTGGCCCCATCTTCCTGACACCCACCCCTTAGGTATTTGTAAGGGTTAATCAGAACCCCCCTCAGCCTCCTCATCTGCAACCCTTTTGGGGAAGTCCATGCCTCAGAGCTGTGGTGTCACTGAGCTGAGCTGCTGCTGGTATTTTCTTGGCACAAGGATGTCCTTGAGCCCTGCCATCAAGAGGAAAAATCCCAAACACAACAGCTGCTTGAAAAAAACCCCAAGAACATCCCCTCCCACACCAACCCCCACCAAGGGATGCAATGTCTTTCTCTTTATACCCATGGCATGACAAAGATCAGGATAAACTCTGATCTGGGGTGAGATTGTCAGGGTACAACTGATTTCAGGGTCAGGTTTGGGGTGGTACTCAGCCCACAGATTCACAGAGTGCATCAGGTTGGAAGGGTCCCTCAAAGGTCATCTTGTCCAACTTCCCTGCAGTCCACAGGGACACCTCCAACCAGACCAGGCTGCCCAGGGCCACATGGAGTCTGATCTTGAATGTCTCCAGGGATGGGGCCTCAAGCACATCACTGGGCAACCTGTTCCAGTATTTCACCACTCTCGTGGTAAAGAACTTCCTCCTGATGTCCAACCACCTTATGTCCACCACCTCCCCATCCCCAGGCTTTGGGATGCTCCTGCCCTGCCAACTAAGCAAGGATCGAGCAGGCATGTGGAGGTCCCTGCCTGCACACCCCCGCTCCCCCCCCCTCCCCCTCGTCTTGCAGCGGCTGCAGAGGGGGGGTTGGCAGGGAAGGGCTGCGCAGGGGATGCGCGGGAGGGATGCGGGAGCGAGCGCGGGGAAGAGGGGGTGGGGGCTGGTCGCCAGGGCAACCCGGATCCATCTCCTGCCTTTACCCGGGGACCCCCCGGAGGCACCCGCCGAGGTGAGGAGGGGGGGATGCGAAGGCGGAGTGTGTGCGGAGGAGGGTGATTTCGGCGGGGGGGGTCCCGGTCCCTCCCTGCCGCCGAGCTCGGACTGCAGCATCCCGCCCGCCGCAGTGCCCGCAGCACCAGGGATCGGAGGACTGGGGCTCGGCACTGGAGGAGGAGGAGGATGGTTTGTCCTATCTCGGCGTGGGCACAGCCACCAGAATCGCGCACACCTCAGTGAGAAGGGGGAGGGGTACGGCTGCTGCTTTATTTTCCGTTGGGAAAGCAGAGAGCATCCATTGGAAACTTGGATTCTATTTTCGTTCTTTCTTTCTTATTTTTAACAGGAAATGGGATTTTTTACAGCCCAGGTGATGGGGGTGAGGGAGAATCGCCTGCATTCCCACCCAACCAGCTTGGTCTGTCTTTCACTTTAAAAGGTCTGGATCCTTCTGGTCATCTGATTCAGGTCAAGCAGGACTTTGCGTTGCCAAGAGCCCGCGGATCCCGCTGGAGCAGCTCCCAGCACCGGCTGCTGCCCCCTGGAAGGGACGAGGGATGATGCTCTTTTAACCCTAGGAGGATTGAGAGGTAAAAGATGTCCAGCCTGGTTGTCTCCTTCTGTTTCACTTTCCTTGCAGGGGGTTAATGAAACCGTTGAGGCTGTTCACTAGGGCGGTTGGTGGCACTTGAATCTCAGGCCATGCCGTGGGTCTCCTGCTGTGCCTCCGTGGGCAGCTGACAGACACCCCATGCCCACAGCCCCTAAGCCCCCAAACACCAGGATGCCTCTGCCCCAGGGAACAATGTGAAGGTGCCCAGGGAATGGAGAGGGATGGATGGAGGGAGCAGAGGAGACCGTGGCCACGATCCAAGGGGGAAGGCAGGGGAACGTGCTTTGCATCTGCTGCCACCCTCAGCCCCTTCTCTCTCTGCCTGTGCCCTGTCTTCAGGCCGCTCCCCACCCCCCGGGCAGCGTCCCCTCCATGGACCACCTGCCAGCATGAACGCCGAGGGCCAGCAGCTCCCGGCGGGGGCCCAAGCGGCCGGCGTGCCCCTCTGGACCGTCGCCAGCTGGGCCGCCTCCGAGGTGCCCCCCAACAGCAGCGCGGGCGCGGGGGAGGCCGGGCGGCCGCAGGGGCCGGTGGAGCGGGGCGGCAAGGCGGGCGAGATCGCCGGCATGGTGGTCATCCAGTGCATCTACGCCCTGGTGTGCCTGCTGGGGCTCCTGGGCAACTCCCTGGTGATCTTCGTCATCCTGCGCTACGCCAAGATGAAGACGGCCACCAACATCTACCTGCTCAACCTGGCCATCGCCGACGAACTCTTCATGCTCAGCATCCCCTTCGTGGCCACCTCGGCCGCCCTGCACCACTGGCCCTTCGGCCGGGCGCTGTGCCGCACGGTGCTGGGCGTCGACGGCCTCAACATGTTCACCAGCGTCTTCTGCCTGACCGTCCTCAGCCTGGACCGCTACATCGCCGTGGTGCACCCGCTGCGGGCCGCCACCTACCGCCGCCCCCGGGTGGCCAAGATGGTCAACGGCGGGGTCTGGCTCCTGTCCCTGCTGGTGGCTTCGCCCATCCCCGTCTTCGCCGGCACGGCGGCCACCCGCGACGGCCAAGCGGTGGCCTGCAACCTGCTTTGGCCCAGCCCGGCCTGGTCGGCCGCTTTCGTGGTCTACACCACCTTGCTGGGCTTCCTGCTGCCCGTGCTGGCCATGGGGCTGTGCTACCTGCTGATCGTGGGCAAGATGCGGGCGGTGGCGCAGCGGGTGGGCTGGCAGCAGCGCCGGCGCTCCGAGGGCAAGCTGACCCGCCTGGTGCTGATGGTGGTGGCCATGTTCGTGGTCTGCTGGATGCCCTTCTACGTGGTGCAGCTGATCAACCTGCTGCTGCCCGGCCGCTTGGACGCCACCGTCAACAACGCCTCCCTCATCCTCAGCTACTCCAACAGCTGCGCCAACCCCATCCTCTACGGCTTCCTCTCGGAAAACTTCCGGCACTCCTTCCACGGCGTCCTGCGGCGCTGCCTCAACACCAGCCTCTGCTGCTGCTGCCGCGCCGGCGAGGGCAACACCGTGGACGAAGAGGAGGAGGAAGAGCCTCTTGACTACTGCGCTGCCCCCCGGGGGGATGACAAGGGCAAGGGCTGCATGTGCCCACCTCTGCCCTGCCAGCAGGAGCCTGTGCATCCCGAGCCCTGCTGCAAGCCTGGACCTCTCCTCACAAAGACCACCACCTTCTAGGGCATCCTCGCCCTCATCAGACCCCACAGATGGGTGTCTCCACCCCAGGCAGGGGCAAAGGGGATTTTTGGGCTGGACAGGGGGCAAGCTGCTGGTCCTTGCTTGTGCTGTACGGTTCAATGAAATAAAAGAAGCCATATGACTGGCCTGTGGCAGAGTTAATGACATTGGTTGGTTAATTATTGTGGCAGGAGCCAGGAACCACCACTAGGACAGGGGATTGTAAGGGTTGACCAAAATGTATCAGTGTCTATCATGTTATGAAGAAATTATTCACAGGAAGAGAGATTGGCCATTGGAATGTGCTGCCCAGGGAGGTGGTGGAGTCACCATCACTGGAGGTGTTTAGGAAGAGCCTGGATGAGGCACTTGGTGCCATGGTTTACTTGATGAGATGGTGTTGGGTGATAGGTTGGACTTGATGATCTCTGAGGTCTTTTCCAACCTGCTTAATTCTGCACTCTGACCAGCCAGGGGGCAAGTGCCCCTTCCAAAATAATAAACCACAGACTCGGCCCAAAATGCTTTGAAGGATGGTGGAAAGTCCAAAGGATGGGCTGCAGGACTTTTCCAAGCCCCCTACACCCAGAGATAGCAGTGTGAAGGGGTAGGATCACACCAGATTCCTACCCCAGTGCCTCAGGGTGTTGAGGGCATGAGATGAATTTGACCCCTTCGGGTTCCTCTCATGTTGAAGAAAGGGAGTTTCTGAGATCACAGTCTGAGATTACACAAGCTTGGCAGGTGCCCAAGAGTCCCAAAACTCCCTTGGGGAAAAGGAGGGGAGGGGAGGACGGAAGGAAGGGAAAAGGAACCAGTGGAGAAATACCTGAATCCCACCAATAACCCTCCTCAAACTCCCAGGCAAAGAGATTTTAGAACATGCAAGCCCAAAACTGTGTTTTCCACAAGAAAATCCAGGAGAGCCCAGTCCTTCCTGCTGAGGGCCACAGGTTGAACATCACCTCTTGAAGGCACTTCAACCACCCCCCCCTGCCCATGGAACGAGATGCCCCCAGCTCGGCCATACTGAGGTAGCACTAAGTTAGTCATTTCCAGCTTACTTGGGTTTGACTTTGGCCTTTTTGACGTTCTTCTTGTCCTCAATTATTTATAGCTCATTCCTTCTGTTTTAATCACACTGGTGAGAGCCAGCAGGACAAGAAGATTCACAGATTCAGTGACGGCCTTGGGTTGGAAGGGGCCTTCAAAGGTCATCTTGTCCAACCTCCAGCTTAGCTCAGACTCCCCAGGGACACATCAAGGCTGATCTTGAAGGTCTGCAGGGATGGGGATTCAACCACATCCTCAGGCAGCCTGTTCTGATATTTCACCACTCTCATGGTAAAGAACTTCCTCCTGATGTCCAACTTAAATCTCCCCTGCTTCAGTTTCAAACCACTGCCCCTCATCCTATCACTCCAAGCCCTTCTAATCAGTCCCTCCCCAGCCTTCCTGTAGCTCCCCTTCAGATATTGAAACATAGCTGTAAAGTCTCCCTGGAGCCTTCTCTTCTCCAGGCTGAGCAGCCCCAATTTTTTTCAGCCTGTCTTTAACAGCAGAGCTGCTCCAGCCCTCTGATCATCTTCCTGGCATTCCTCTGGACATGTTCCAGCAGGTCCAAGTCCCTCTGTTTTGGGCAGCCAGTAGCTGGATGCAGTATTCCAGGTGAGGTCTCACCAGAGCAGAGTGGCAGAATCCCCTTTCTCCACATCTGCTGGCCACACTTCTTTTGATGCAGCCCAGGCGGCCTTTGGCCCTCTGGGCTGTGAGTGCCCATTGCTGGCTCATGTCCAGCTCCTCACCCACCAGCACCCCCAAGTCCTTTTCTGCAGGGCTGCTCTCAATTTTATTCTCCCCCAGCCTGCGCTGGTATCTAGGATTGCCCTGACCTAGGTGCAGGACCTTGCATTTTGCCTTAGTGAACCACACGAGGCTCTCCTCAGCCCACCTCTCCAGCTTATCCAGGTCCCTCTGGATGACATTCTGTCCTTCACTCCATGCTCCACTCAAGGACCCTCAGCTCCTTTTATCTGTTGTGTCTGAAGGCTTTCATGGAGCTCTGTCTGTGAGATAAGCTGAGGGGAAAACACGCGCTCATTTCAAGGGAAGGGGAGCAAGAAATAATTCATTAACAGCTTTCAAACTCAGACTGTAAAAGCTTTATTGGTGTATACACAGGATCCCCATGTGGTTGTGCATTGCTCAGGGTATACTTCCAATAAATAAATAACTATTTACAACCGTGCCAGGCATATAAAGCAGGGGGCTTGAGCCATTTCCATCAGGAAAGCTACAACACAGAGCTTTATTTTTCCTCGCTGCAAGGTAGCTCTATCAGGGAGGGAAAACAAAGGAGTCACATGGAAAAGGCAAGGGGGAATGGGGAGAAAGTTACTCCTGGGGGAAGTTCTGGTGGGACTCCAGAAGAGAATGTAAAAACATTGAGAACAGTCAGACACTGGAATCATCTCCCAAGGGAAGTGGTGGATTCCTCTCCATTGGACAGACTCAGCTTGATAGGGTGCTGGGCCAGCTCATTTCATCCCCACCACCACCTAGAAAGTTTGGACAAGAGGATCCTTGGGGTCCCTTCCAACTTGTGATAATGGGGAGGGTACAACCCTCCCTGGGTTTTGCAGCCCCTCTGCAGGGTCCAGCCTTCCTGGAACAACCACCCCAGGCTTGCAAAATGCCCTGCAGGGAAGCTGAGTGCCGCTGGAGGCTGAGATTCCATGGATGTAAAGCTGTCTGCACCCTCTTGCAAACTTCCTGGCTTCCCCTCCCCCAGCCTGGGTGCAGAAACAGGACTCCCCCCCAGTCTTACCACTCTGCTCCTCATTTCTTCACCAAATGATGGAGCTGGAAAACACACACACACAATAAAAAAGGTCCTTTCCCCCCAGATTTCTCCCTCAGTCTGCCTCTGGGAAGCGAGCAGAGGGCTGGATCTTGCCCTGCCCCTGAAAAGTTTTGCTACAGAAAAAACTAAAGGAAAAAAACAAGGGGGGTGGGAGAAATCCCCATGGACAAGAGGAGTTGGTCAAACATGTTTGAGAGTGAAAAAAAACCCAAAGATTTTAACCCAGTAAGGGCAGAAAATGACTGAAGAAATCGTGTGGGGGACTCAAGGCTCCCTGGCGCCACAAAAAGTCTTTCCTGCCCTGGAAATAATGACTCTGGCATTCTCACAATCCCCACTTAACCTCCACACCCCACCCCACCCAGAAAAACCCCTCCAAAACACAACCAAAAACCAGTGAAAAATTTGCATTTGAGCCCTGGTGGTGATACTTAGCAGGGTCCCCAATGCTGGCAGTGATTTGAGGTGGAAAATGCTCAGCTTAGAGGCAAAAGATGGGGGGGGTGGGGGGGAGAAGGATGGCAGGCAACACAAAAATGGTAGATTTCTGTTGTTGAGAGGGACAGAGGAACAAGGCAAGGTGCTGACCACGAGCGCTTTGCTCCTTCTTCCAGCACCCATCAGCTTAAAAAAAATCCCACCCAAACAACTAAATCCAATCCAGATAAAGGCAGGAGCATCCCAGCTCCTCCATACCCCAGGAAAAATCCTCATGCCCAGCCCAGCTTCCCAGGCAAGAGGAGGACGATTTGGGGCCATGGTCCATGATAAACTCAGCCACGGTTCCCCTGCTGTAACACACACACAGAAAGGTTTCCCTGACTGACAGCTTGAGAAAAGGAAAGTGGAAAGCAGCAGAAGCTGAGCACAGCTCCGTGCCTTCCACCTTCCCCACTCCTCGGTGTTGCAAGAGCCTGCTGGGAGGGAGTGAAGATGTTCAGAAGTGGGGGTGAAGACAGCTTTTTCTCCATCATTAAAAAACGGGGAGTGTGTGTGTGTGTGGCAGGGGGGAGGGGAGTAAGTGTTACCCAGTTCTATCCACCTCCCTCTCTCCCTCCGTCCCGCACTCCCTACAGTTTCTGGCTGGAGGTGGCACACACCGTAGTGACAGGCTGAAGCCCCATCTCCTTTTCGTGGGGGCTGCTGCACTTGTAATCCATGGTGGAAGGGGGCCTGCAGCGCTTCTTTGCCAGGTGGTAGCCCAGGGCTAGCAGGGCCAGGGCCGCTGAGAGGGCGCCCACGGAAATGCCCACTAGCACGCCAGGATGAAGGTACTCTGCCTTCGGTGGGGTCCTGCTGGGAGTGGGCATCTGGGATGTAGGTCCTGAATCCCCCGAGAATGCTCCCTCCCCGTCCTCCACCGTGAATCTGATGCACTTATGCAAGCCAATGAGCCGGTAGCCAGGGTTGCAGTGGCACTCGTAGCCACCAGGGTGGTTGGTGCAGTTGTGGTCACAGTAGTCCATGTAGCACTCATCGAGGTCCACGCAGACCTGCTCCTCGTCAGCGCCAGTGTCCAGCACGAAGCCGTCGGGGCATTCGCAGGAGTCGGCATCTTTGTCACACTGGGCTGGGCACTGGCTGCTGTTGCAGTGGAGCCGGCAGTGAGTGGACCCCGGGGGGTGAATGGCGTAGCCGGGGTAGCAGCTGCAGCGGTACCCATCGGGCACCTGCTCGCATTGCTGCTCACAGGGAGCCTCGTCGCAGGGGTTGATGGGCTGGCACCGCCCGTCCAGCATCTTGTAGCCGCTGTAGCAGTGGCACTCAAAGCCGCCCTCGGTGTTGACGCAGACCTGTTCGCACAGCCTGGGCAAGATGGCACAATCGTCGACGTCCTCGCAGCTGTAGCCGTCGGCGGCCAGCTGGTAGCCCAAGTCGCACATGCAGAGGAAGCTGCTGCCAACCACCACGCAGTGATGCCGGCACTCCGCGCCGGCACAGGGCGAATCGCAGCTGCGCCCGTCGGGGCCCAGTACCTTGCCATCGGGGCAGGAGCAGCGCGCCCAGCCCCTCTCCTCGTCGCACGTCTCCTCGCAGCCCCCGTTGGCCAGGCGGCAAGGCCAAGCTCCCGGCGTGTCACGGCCCCAGCGCAGCCCCCCGCTCATTCCTTCCTCGTCGCAACGGAGCTCCAGCCCCAGGGCCGGGACTATGGCAGTGCTGCGGGGCGGCAAAGCCATAAAGTCGCCGCCGCGGGCGCCGAACGGCGTGGTGTAGGTGACGAGCAGCCCTTGGGTGGGAGGCAGGCGAGGGCAGCTGCCGTCGTAGTTGTACTCGCAGAGGAAGCCATCGGCCGGGTCCTCGCACCGCCGCTCTTCCCACAGCAGGTCCCGGGACACGGTGACGCAGTGCTCCGAGCAGCGCCGCCCCGACGGGGCCCAGTTGGTGTAATCGGTGCGGCGGTCGCCCGTCACCCACTTGAAACCTCGAAGGCGTTGAGTGGGCTCGGTACAAAGCATGGGCAAACTCAAGCCCAGCCACAACGTCCCGCTCCGGTTCTGCAGCAGCAAGGAGATGGCATCCTCCGCCACGGTGGAACGGACGGTCATCAGGTGCCCGCTTCCCATTTCGCACACCTCGCTGGCCTCCGCGAAGGATTTCTTCGCCCAAAAGATGCCGAAACAGTCGTGTTCCAAGCACTGGGCACCCGAGAGGGCAACGGGCTCCAGTGCCCCGCCGAGCCCCAGCCCCAGCCCGGCCAGTAGCAGCGGCAGCGGCAGCGGGAGCCGCCGCATGGCAAGCGGCGAAGGGACCGAGCGGTGCTGCAAATCTCTGGCATCCCGTCTCTCTGTCCCGGGCCCCGATTTATAAACGCTCCGACCCTCCCCGCCGCAGGAAGGAAGCGCATGCGGGGACGGGCCACTGCCCCCGGTGCTGCGCGGAGTGATTGCGACGGGGCGGGAAGAGTAAATCCCGGGCAAATCCTGCCCTTCCAGCCCGTCCGTCCCCCTCCTTTCCTTCTACCGGCTCCTCCCTGTCGAGTTGGGGGCTGGATTCGGGCGGGATGCGGGGGCAGGGACCGCCGGAGCGGGGATGCTCCGCCTGGACCCGAGGATGCCCCGCCTGGCCCAGGGGGTGCTCGGCTCGGCCCCGGGGGATGCTCCGCCCTGAATGGGAAAAAGAGCAAGGGCCAGGGAGCTGAGAGCTGCTCCGGGACAGCTCTCCTGGCATCTGCGGCAACTCAGAGCCGGGCAAAATGTGTTTTCTCCTTGTACAAAACGCTTGGAGGTATGGCGAGCTGTTGAAGGGAAACTCAAGAAGGAAATCAGGCAGCCAAACCGTACTAGGTCTCTCATGACCTGTCACAGAACCATGGAATCAGAGAATAATGTAAGCTGGAAAGACCTTTAAGATCACTAAGTCCAATCAGTAACCCATCACTGCCAGGTCAAAACTAAACCATGTCCCCCAGCACCACAGCTACACAGCTTTTCAATTCCTTCAGGGGTGCAGACTCCACCACTGCCCTTGGCAGCCTGTTCAAGGGCTTCCCAGGGGAAAGGAACTGTTCCTCTTGTCCAGCCTAAACCTCCCCTGATGCCACTTGAGGCTGTTTGCTCTTGCCCTATTGCTTGTTCCTTGGTAGAAGAGATCGACTCACACCTCGTTTCAAACTCCTTTCAGGGAGCTGTAGAGAGCAAGAAGGTCTTTCCTCAGCCTCCTTTTCTCCAGGCTAAACAATCTGAGTTTCCTCAGCTGCTCCTCAGAATACTTGTGCTCTAGACCCTGCACAGATCAGGGGGTTTTGGGCAGATGCCTGCCCACATATTGGCCTCTTCACACCCCTTGCTCTTCTCCCGGGGTGAGACAGGGTCCCCAAGAGATGGCAGCACGGGGCTGGGTAGTCTACTACTGGCAGCAGGTGGCATGTGTCTAGGCAGCTGCAGTGCTAGGCAGAAGTGCCCGCCGCTTGAGCATCTTGGCTACTCAGGACTTGTAGTGCTGGCAGCTCCCAGCACTCATCTGCGCTGGAATGAAGGTGGAGCTCAGGCTGCCAGCCCTTCAAGTCAGGCTTTAAAGAGAAAACCTGAGAATTTCAGAGAGGAAAGACACTCTGGAGTATCCCCAGAGACTTACTGATTTCTGCCCTGGCAGTGAGGGATCTGGGTGAGCCCTTCTCTGTGCTTGAAGGACATGGTGTGAACAGTGCTGAGTGCCCATCCCTGTGT
Organism: Melanerpes aurifrons; assembly: GCA_011125475.1. Lineage (NCBI taxonomy): Eukaryota > Metazoa > Chordata > Aves > Piciformes > Picidae > Melanerpes > Melanerpes aurifrons. The sequence goes on from WWNC01000064.1 coordinate 2,313,997, forward strand.
GCCTCACAATGTGCATCCCAGGGACATGGTCCCAGAGGGTGCAAGGTAAGATCCCTTGCAATTCCCTACAGAGCAGCAAATCTCTCTTCCATGGCTGCAGTCATTGAAAGGAGGTAATTTGGTTGAACTCAGAAGGTTTACTTCATCCTCTCCCAGCCCTGCTTGGGTTGTGCAGCTCAGGAGAGAGTGTGGAGAAAAGGATGGATGGAGAAGAGGGTAAAAATGATCCTTAGGAATAGGAGTAAAAGGATTAGGAACAGGAATAGAGATAGCAATAGAGATATTAATGGTAATAGGAAAAGGAATGGAAATAGGAGGAATAGGAGTAAAAGGATTAGGAATTGGAATAGGAATAGGAGTGAAAGGAATACGAATAGGAGTGAAAGGAATAGGAATGGGAATAGGGATGGGAATAGGAATAAGAATAGGAATAGGAATAGGAGTAAAATGATTAGGAATGGGAATAGGAATGGGAATAAGAATAGGAATAAGAATAGGAATAGGAATAGGAGTAAAATGATTAGGAATGACAATAGGAATAGGAATAAGAATAGGAATAGGAATAGGAGTAAAATGATTAGGAATGGGAATAGGAATGGGAATAGGAATAAAAATAGGAATAGGAATAGGGATAGAAGTAAAATGATTAGGAATGGGAATAGGAATGGGAATAGGAATAGGAATAGGAATAGGAATAGAAGTAAAATGATTAGGAATGGGAATAGGAATGGAAATAGGAATAGGAATAGGAATAGGAATAGGAATAGGAATAGAAGTAAAATGATTAGGAATGGGAATAGGAATGGGAATAGGAGTAGGAATAATAACCTCCACAGCAGATGAGTTGTGCTGTTGGGTAGCTGGTGGGAATGGGAGCAGGGGAGCTCCTGCTTTTTGCCAGAAGCCTTCTCCCCTTCCTGGCTTCAGCCTCTTTCACCCCTTTACCGTCTGAGAAGGGGAAGGTTATGGAGATGCCATTTTTCTGCTCAGACTGCAGAATGGAGAGTGTCAGATGGAGAGCTTTCAGGAGAAAAGCAGGAAAATAAGGGGCAGGAAAATAATGGGGGGAAAGGCCAGGGCAAACAAGGGGAAAAGAAACGACAGAGTCTAAATCACAGAACCACAGAGTGTTAGGGGCTGGAAGGGACCTCTTGAGATCATCCAGTCCAGCCTCCCTGCCAGAGAAAAGACACACACACAATCTATTATAGATGTATTTTAAAGTCTTTATGAAAACAGACACAAAATTCTTTGTCAAGGCTGCCTGATGAGAAATATTTTTCATATTTCCAGGAAAAGGAAGAAAACCCAAAACAACCAACTTGGAACTCCCCAAACAGTGATCCCTGACCTCATCCTGCTGATGTCCTTGTCCAGTTGACAGCAGTTTTGCAGGGGTGGGAAAGATAACCGGGGCAGCAGCAAGGAGATGAATCATGTTCTGACAGCTCTCTCTAATGCCGATGATCCTTTCCCTCAGCTGCCTCCAAGCATGAGAGGCGTTGGCTGGTGTGGCCCTGCTGGGGCTGAGTCACAGCCCCAGCAATGCCCTTCCTGCTGACATCCTCTTTTTGCCTTTAGAAAGAGCTGATTAACCAACACAAAGCCTTTTGCGAGGCATCCTGGCCGCCCCGCTGGGATAAGCAGGACAGGGACCTATTGCTGGAGCCTGACTCAGATCTGCCATGGCCTCATCACCTTTCAGCTGGAGGAATGCTGAGGGTGGGTGTTTCAAACAGCTCTTTTGACCTAGGATTGTGGGGCATGTGTCATGGACTGGCTTGGTTGAGAGGGGATTTAATAAATGCTTATAATTATCTGAGGGCTGGGGGTCAGGAGGGAGGGGACAGGCTCTGCTCAGTTATACCCCTGGGATAGGGCAAGGGGCAATGGATGTAAACTACTGTTCAGGTGGTTCCACCTCAACATGAGGAGGAACTTCTTCACTGTGAGGCTCACAGAGCACTGGAACAGGCTCCCCAGAGAGGTTGTGGAGTCTCCTTCTCTGGAGGCATTCAAGGCCCATCTGGATGCATTCCTGTGTGACCCATGCTGGATTCTATGGTCCTGCTCTGGCAGGAGGTTCCACCTCAAGAGGAGGAAAAACTCCTTTTACAGTAAGGGTGCTGGAGCCCTAGAGCAGGCTGCCTAGGGAGGTTGTGGAGTCTCTTTCTCTGGAGACTTTCAAGACCTGTCTGGATGCCTTACTGTGTGACCGGCCCTAGCAGGGGGGTTGGACTTGATGATCTCCAGAAGTCTCTTCCAACCCCTAACATCCTGTGATCTGTGATCCTGTTTGTTGGATTTGGGAAGTGAGGTTCCTAATGTCAGAACATCATCAATTGTATGCAATTATATATATATATATATATATATATGTGTGTATATATAAAGATAAGGTTGTAGAACAGCTTGCTCTGGAGATAATCCTAGAGTCATAGAATCAATAAGGTTGGAAAAGACCTCAGAGATCATCAAATCCAACCCGGCACCCAGCACCTCCTGACTAACTAAGCCATGGCTTGAAGTGCCACGTCCAATCTCCTCTTGAATACCTCCAGGGATGGCGACTCCACCACCTCCCTGGGCAGCACATTCCAATGGCCAGTTCCTCTTTTTGTAAGGAACTTTCTCCTCACCTTGAGCCTAAACTTCCCCTGGCACAGCTTGAGACTGTGTCCTCTTGTTCTGGTGCTGGTTGCCTGGGAGAAGAGACCAAGAAGTATGAGGAGGAAGAGAATCATAGTCTTATAGAAGAGTAGGGCTTGGAAGGAACCTCTGAAGGTCATCCAGTCCAACTTCCCTGCCAAATCAGGATCACCTAGGGCAGGTCACACAGGAACACATTCAGAAGGTCTTGAATGTCTACAGAGAAGGAGACTCCACAACCTCTCTGGGCAGCCTGCTCCAGGGCTCCAGCACCCTTACAGTAAAGGAAGTTTTTCCTCCAGTTGAGGTGGAACTTTCGTGTTCAGGTTTGTACTCCTTGCCCCTTGTCCTATCACAGGACATCACTAAAAAGAGCCTGGCCCCTTCTTCTTGACACCCACCCTTCAGATATTTATAACCATTAATAAGATCTCCTCTCAGTCTTCTCCTGCCCAGACTAAACAGCCCCAGGGCTCTCAGCCTTTCCTCCTAAGAAGGCTCTCAGGAGTAGTCATCATGGATGCAGCAAGGGGAAATCATGCTTGCTCAATCTGAAAGCCTTCTAGGATGGCAGGACCAGCTGCAGTGACATTTGCCTCAACTTAGTTTCATAGTTTCATTCAGGGTTGGAAGGGACCACAAGGATCATCTAGTTCCAACCCCCCTGCCATTTGGCCACTGTCGCCCATAACATCCTCCTAGAGAAGCATAGGTCAGGTGAGTGGACAATGAGGTGGCTGAAGGACAGAGCTCAGAGTGTTTTGCTCAGTGGTGCAGAGGCAAGTTGCCCTTCCATCTCCATGGTCTGTTGCAGCTTCCATTTGTAGTCCTGCTGCAGAAGATGCAAGCTCAGAGCTGTGGTGGGGCTGAGCCAGGTCCTGACGTTTTGGTTGTGATTTTTTTTCCCCTCCCCTTTGGCTCACAGTTTGATTCTGATTCTTGGACTGCAACCAGGGAGAGCAGCCCGGTGCCCTTTCCCACAGGGATTAAAGCCGCTGGCTGCGGGGGGGGTTGGGATATCTGGCATGCCAAGTGTGTGACTTCTCCTCCTTCCAACCCCATTCACCTGTGACCTGCCTTTCCACTCTGCCCTGTGCCCCTGATCCCAGCCCTCAGAGCTGAATGAACTGCTCTGCTCTGTGATCTGATGGTTGATGGCTTGTGTGCAGCCCAGCTTACAGGGGACAGCGAGGTCTTTGTCAAGACCTTCAGCATGGAGAACATTGCAAGCTTTGCTTATTTAGGGACATTAGACACTTGGCCTTTTCCATGAGCAATCTGTTGAGCCATGCAACATCCCTAAATGTAGTTGACTAGCAGCTTGAGGCACCTGAGGCTGCTTTTTCCCTTTTCATGGGTCAGGAAGGTTTAGGTTGGACCTAAGGGTGATTAAGGGTCTGCAGCACTGCCTGATGAGGAGAGGCTGAGGGACCTGGGGCTTTTTAGTCTGGAAAGAGAAGACTGAGATGGGATTTAATCAGTGTTTATAAACATCTGAGGGCTGGGGGTCAGGAGGGAGGGGACAGGCTCTTGCTCACTTGATCCCTGTGACAGGACAAGGGGCAATGGATGTAAGCTGCAGCACAGGAGGTTCCACCTCAACACAAGGAGGAACTTCTTTACTGTGAGGCTCACAGAGTCCTGGAGCAGGCTGCCCAGAGAGGTTGTGGAGTCTCCTTCTCTGGAGACTTTCAAGGCTCACCTGGATGTGTTCCTCTGTGACCTGAGCTAGAGTGTATGGTCCTGCTCTGGCAGGGAATAAAACTTTATTTAGAATAAACCAAACCAGGTTGGAAGAGACCTTCAAGATCAGCGTGTCCAACCCATCAACCAATCCAACCCACCCAAACAGCTAACCCATGGCACCAAGCACCCCATCAAGTCTCCTGCTGAACACCTCCAGTGATGGTGACTCCACCACCTGCCTGGGCAGCACATTCCATAGCGCAACCACTCTCTCTGTATAGAACTTCTCCCTGAACCTCCCCTGGTGCAGCCTGAGACTGTGTCCTCTTGTTCTGGTGCTGGCTGCCTGGGAGAGGAGACCATCAAGTTGGATTTGATGACCTCTTTGGGTCCCTTCCAACCCCTGATATCCTGTGGGCCTGTGACCTTCACCTTTGTTGGGTTTTCCTTCCTTTTCACTTAAACAACTCTCATGATAAAGAAGATTTCATTCCTCCCTCTGAACACCTGATGTCCCTCTCTGGGTATCCATCAGCATTCCAGGATGCTGCACTGGAATCATGGATTTGTTGACAGGAGAAGAGGGGGGAAATGAGAGATGGCAGCTGCCTGCAGTGTCTGTAACTGGTGCTCATGTCCCAGCTCTTGCTCAGGGAAGCGGCTCTGGAAACCAAAGTGCTGTGGGCACCCAGTGTGGCATTGACCTCCATGACAGAATCCTGCCTTTGTCCACAGAACCTGTGGAGCAGGGTGTAAAAGATCTGAAGGAGGGTTGGACTGGATGAGCTTTCAAGGTCCCTTCCAACCCCTAACATTCTCTGACTCTGTGACTCTGTGTCATTAGGGAAAACTTCTTTTCCCAAAGGGTTGCCCAGCCCTGCAACAGGCTGCCCAGGGCACTGCTGGGGTCACCATTCCTGGAAGGGTTGTAAAGCCTTGTAGATGTGTTGCTGAGGGACATGGGTTAGCGGTGACTTGGCAGTGCTGGGTTAGTGGTTGGACTCTATGATCTTCTAGGTCTATCCCAACCTTAACCATTTGGGGCTTAACAATGTGGGGAGTTGGGGTTGTTCAGTCTGGAGAAGAGAAGGCTCTGAGGAGACCTCATTGTGGCCTTCCAGTATCTGAAGGGGACTACAAGAAAGCTGGGGAGGGACTTTTGAGGGTGTCAGGGAGTGATAGGACTGGGAGGAAAGGGGAAAAATTGAAATGTGGAGGTGCTGGAACGTGTCCAGAGAAGGGCCACGAGGATGATCAGAGGGCTGGAGCACCTCTCCTATGAGGACAGACTGAAGGAGTTGGGGCTGTTCAGTCTGCAGAAGAGAAGGCTCCCAGGTGACCTCATTGTGGCCTTCCAGTATCTGAAGGGGGCCTACAGGAAGGCTGGGGAAGGACTTCTCAGGATGTCAGGTAGTGATAGGACTAGGGGGAATGGAGTGAAGCTGGAGGTGGGGAGATTCAGGCTGGAGGTGAGGAGGAGGTTCTTCCCCATGAGAGTGGTGAGATGCTGGAATGGGTTGTCCAGGGAGGTGGTCGAGGCCCCGTCCCTGGGAGTGTTTAAGCCCAGGCTGGATGAGGCTCTGTCCAGCCTGATCTAGTGTGGGGTTTCCCTGCCCATGGCAGGGGGGTTGGAACTAGATGATCCTTGTGGTCCCTTCCAACCCTGAATGAAACTATGAAACTATGAAACTATGAAATGGGTAGATTGAGATTGGATGTTAGGAAGAAGTTCTTCCTCATGAGGGTGGAGGTTGTAGCCAGGTGGGGGTTGGTCTCTTCTCCCAGGCAACCAGCACCAGAACAAGAGGACACAATCTTAAGATATGCCAGGGGAAGTTTAGGATGGAGGTGAGGAGAAAGTTCTTCATAGAGAGAGTTGTTAGCCATTGGAATGTGCTGCCCAGGGAGGTGGTGGAATTTCCATCCCTGGAGGTGTTCAAGGGGGGATTGGATGTGGCACTTGGTGCCATAGTTTAGTAGTCATGAGGTGTTGGGTGACAGGTTTGACTTGATTATCTTTGAGGTCTTTTCCAACCTTATTTATTCTATTATTCTATGGTGAGAGCCTGGCACAGGTTGCCCAGGGAGGTGGTGGAAGCCTCCTGCCTGGAGGTGTTTGCAGCCAGGCTGGAGGTGGCTGTGAGCAACCTGCTGTAGTGTGAGGTGTCCCTGCCCATGGCAGGGGAGTTGGAACTGGCTGATCCTTGAGGTCCCTTCCAGCCCTGACAATTCAATGATTCAATGATTCCATTATCTCCTCTCTGCTGCAGGGTGGCTCCTTCCCTCTGTCGCATTGTCATCAGAACTACTCCAATCTGCTTGGCAAGATCTGAGCTTGGCTGGGTAGCCTTGAAAGGCCTTGGGAGAGCCAAATGCCAAGAAATGGTGAGAACACCAACAAAAATAGTAAAGAGGAGGAAATGAGCAGCCAGGGAAAACATTTGTGTTCCCAGTGTCTGCCTCTTGGTGGGACCTGAAGGAAGGAATGTGGCATTTTGTAGATGATATTTTAGCATTACTCAGCACCTTTTTCCTCTGAATTCTTCTGGTGGAGGCTGTTTCCTTGCAGCAGCTTTCCCAGAAACAGGGTAAAATCATATCCTGAGGGTTGACTGAGCTACCACCATACTCTGGGTTATCAGGTTAGCCCCAGGGGAATTCCATCCCAAGTGAGCAACCTCAGCAGCCTACAATAAACATGATTAGAGGCAGTAGTAGGCTGAAAGTCTCTCAACGTGCTCTGGCCAGGACATTGAGACACTTGAATGTGTCCAGAGAAGGGCAATGAGGCTAGGGAGGGGTCTGGAGCACAGCCCTGTGAGGAGAGGCTGAGGGAGCTGGGGTTGCTTAGCCTGGGGAAGAGGAGGTTCAGGAGAGACCTTATTGCGCTCTACAACTCCCTGAAGGGAGGTTGTAGCCAGGTGGGGGTTGGTCTCTTCTCCCAGGCAGCCAGCACCAGAACAAGAGGACACAGCCTCAGGCTGTGCCAGGGGAAGTTTAGGCTGGAGGTGAGAAGTCTTCCCAGAAAGAGTAACTGTCCCTTGGAATGTGCTGCCCAGGGAGGTGGTGGAGTCACCATCCCTGGAGGTGCTCAAAAAGGGATTGGATGTGACACTTGGAGCCATGGTTTAGTAGTCATGATGTGTTGGGTGATAGGTTGGACTTGGTGATCTCTGAGGTCTTTTCCAACCTGGTTGATTCTATGATCATTCCACCCCTGACAGCTCCTTGGCAGGGAAATCCCCGCTCCTTGCACAGACTCTGCTGTCTTATCCCCATGGGAGCTTCCCAGATCAGGTGGAATCACTCTGGGAGTGCTCTTCCTAGTTTGATACGTGGAGACATCCAACATCCATCATAAGATGGAGCATCCTGGGGACCTTTTAGATTTTCCTGGGGTTAACCACAATTTAAGGCCTTAAACATCACCAAAAAAAGCCATCTCAGACATGGGTGCCACAAGTGAGCTTTGTTGTTCCTGAGGTCCCCCCCCCCGCAGTCTTTCTCACCCCTTCCCTTTCCAGGATGGCCTTTCTTTGGTGCTGCAAGTTGTGGAGGCAGCTTCTGGACCCAGGACCATGCTTGTGGTCTTAGTGCCTCTCTTGCAGGCTCCTGACCTTGCTTGTGAGCTTAAAAGGTTGTCTGCATGTTTAGGACACCTTGATCATAGGCTTAAGGACCTTTCTCAGAGGCTTAGGACCCTGCCTGTGGGTTTAGGATGTTGGTTGCAGGTTTAGGATCCTGCTCATGGGCTTGGGACCCTGCTTGTGGGCTTGGCACCCTTGCTTCTAGGCTTAAGGTCTTGCTCATGGGCTTAGGACCTTGCTCACAACCCTAGGACCTTGCTCACAACCCTTGGTCCTTGTGCACAGCCCTAGGACCTTGTACATGAGCTTAGGACCCTGCTGCTGGGCTTGAGACCCTGTTGGTGGCCTTAGGACCTTGTACATGGACTTAGGATCTTGCTTGTGGGGTCAGAATCTTGTTTGTTGCCTTTTGACCTCTGGTTTTTTGTGTGGGCTTGGGATGCTGCTTGCACACTCAGGACATTTAGGCACTGCTCATGGGCTCATAGTTCAGCCAAGATCATCCCAGTGCCTCCACCCCATTGTCTTGGTAGACATGGAGGGAATGGCCCTCACTCAGGACCACCCTGACTTTGCTCCATGTGGACACTGAGTAGCTGGAGCACGTCCAGAGAAAGTCAACCAAGCTAGGGAAGGGGCTGGAGACCAGGGCTGGGGAGGAGTGGCTGAAGGAACTGGGGGTGTTCAGTCAGGAGATGAGGAAGCTGAGGGGAGACCTCATTGCTCTCTACAGCTCCCTGAAAGGAGCTTGGAGTGAGGTGGGGATTGCTCTCTTCTCCCCAGTGTCAGGTGATAGAACAAGAATGGCCTGAGGTTGTGCCACAGAGGGGTTGGGGGTGGAGATCAGGAAAAAATTCTTTACTCCAAGAGCAGTCAGGGACTGGAAGAGGCTGCCCAGGGAGGTGCCCTGGAGGTGTTCAAGAAACCTGTGGACACAGCACTTTGGGATGTGATTTAATGGCCCTGGTGGTGTTAGGTCAATGGTTGGACTTGATCTCAGAGGTCTTTCCCAGCCCAAACCATTGTGTGGTTGTGTGTGGGATGGGCACTGGCAGATGGCTTATTGCTGCTGTCCAGCTCTGTGGGCAATGCAAGGCTTCCCTCCACCAAATCAACAGATTCATCACAAACCACCAAAGACAACATTCTGCTTAGGTTTTATTGGTGTTTCATCAGAGAAGCAACATCCACTTGGGAGAATCTTGTTCTTGTGGCAGAAGAGGAGTGCAGGGCTGTGGAGCTGTGCTGCTGTGGTGCAGGTGATGAAGTAAAACCCAGCCCTGAAGTGCCACCCCCACAAAGGATGAGGCATGGCTTAACTCTGGACCACAAAAGCTAACTCTGGCTTCATTAGAAACCAGCTGATATGGGCAAAGCATCCCAGACACGTTGGCATCTCAGACACATTGGCTCACTTGTGCTGCACTGAGGACAGCAGGATAGGTCTTGCTTACTGTGGCACCTCACTTGGTAGGGAAGGATTGGGCAGCAGAGGTAGCTGGCCTGGCCACCACAATAACACCCCTCCCTGGGCCAGGGTGAACATCTTCTCCCTGCTGACTGTCCTGAACTATCTGGTCCCATTCTTATTTGCTTCAGCCCATGATATTCACCAGATCACAATGAGGACACAGATCAAAGCAGGCTGCTAGTTTCATGGCAGGAAGAATCATAGAATGGCTTAGGTTGGAAGGGACCTTACAGATCCTCAACTCCCCTGCCATGGGCAGGAACACCTCACCTAGACTTGGTTGCTAAGTTCTCCTCATCCAACCTGACTTTGAACATGTGCAATGAGAGCACATCCACAACCTCCCTGGGCAGCCTATTCCAGAATCTCACCACCCTCATGCTGAAGAACTTCTTCCTAAGTTCTAGTCTAAGCCTGCTCTCTCTCAGCTTCAAACCATTCCCCCTTGTCCTGCTGCTAGACACCCTCAGGAAAAATCTCTCTCCAGCTTTCCTGTAGGTTCCCTCCAGGTATTGGAAGGCTGCTCTCAGGTCTTCCCCAGGCTGAACAACCCCAGCTCCCTCAGCCTATCCTCATAGCAGAGGCGGGAGATGATGAGGCCTTGAGCAGCCTGGTCTAGTGGAAGATGTCCCTGCCCATGGCAGGGGTGCTGGACTAGATGATCTTTAAGGTCCATTCCAACCCAACCCATTCTATGAATCTATGATCCAGGTGTAGTTGCACCAGGGTGAAGTATACTGCATCAGGAAACATTCCAATGGAGAGAACCTGAACTAAAGGTAAAACCAAATTGGTGTCTTCCCTAGGCTGGACTGGCTGCCAGAATCCATTGGGAATACCATACACACACCAGAGTACACAAAGGCCCTAACAGAAATCAGGGTTAGAGGTTTTACTGAGGATGCTATCCGGGGGGGCATGGACAGGCTTGAGGAGTGGCCATGTGTGAAGCTCATGAGGTTCAAGAAGGACAAGTGCAATGTTCTGCTCCTGGATTGGGGTAATTGCTGCAGCCCCCAGGAGTCCCAGGGGTATTTACAGAATTAACCAGGTTGGAAAAGACCTTTGAGATCATTGAGTCCAACCTATCACCCAACACCATCTCATCAACTAAACCATGGCACCAAGTGCCTCATCCAGGCTCTTCCTAAACACCTCCAGAGATGGTGACTCCACCACCTCCCTGGGCAGCACATTCTCATTATTAATGCAGGCTGGGGAATGGAGAGCAGCCCTGTGGAGAAGGACTTTGGGGGTAGTGGAGGATGTGAAGTTGGATATGGGGTGGCAATGCGTGCTCACAGCCCAGAAGCCAACTGTATCCTGGGCTGCATGCCCAGCAGCAGGGCCAGCAGGTCCAGCTCCACTCTGCTGAGACCTAAGCTTCAGTGTTGTGGAGTGCTCTGGAATCCTCAGCACAGGAGAGGCATGAGCCTGTTGGAGTGGGTCCAGAGGAGGGCCACAAAAATAACCCAAGGGCTGGTAGCCCTCTTCTGTGAGGATGGGCTGAGAGAGAGCTGGGGTTGCTGTGCTTGGAGAAGAGAAGGCTCTGGGGAAGACCTTGCTGTGCCCTTTCAGTTCCCACAGAGGGCATACAAGAAAGATGGGGAGGGACTTTCAGGCATGACCTGCTGTGATGAGACATAGGGTGATGGTTTTAAACTAAAAGCATTGGATATTGGGGTGGGGGTGTGAGAAATGTTTCCTGCAAGAGTGGTCAGGCAGTGGAACAGGCTGCCCAGGGAGGTGGTGGAGTCACCATCCCATAGGTGTCCCAACCAAAGTGTGGACAGGGCACTTTGGGATGTGGTTTGATGGCCATGGTGGTGTGAGGTTATAGGTTGGACTCCATGATCTTAGAGGTCTTTTTCTATGATTTTAAAAGAGGGAGATTTAGACTGGATTGAAACAAGGACATTTTTACACCATGGGTGGTGAGACCCTGGCCCAGGTCACCCAGAGAGGTGGTAGATGTCCCATCTCTAGAAAGATTCCAGGTCAGGTTGGATGTGGCTGTGTTACCCTACCCAGCTGCAGATGTCCCTGCTGGTTGCAGGGGAGTTGAACTAGATGACCATTGAAGTTCCCTTCCCACCAAAACCATCCTATCATTAATTCCTGGCCTAAGTAGCACCTCTCAGATTTGTACCAGCTCGGAGCCCACACTTAGGGCTTCCTTCTCCCCTTTCTCATAGTGGAATATTATCTACATCAATTAATTGATACCTTAACTGAATAAAACAGAGCAAGAAAAGGTAGAAGCACCTCTGTCAACATCTGGGCAAGGCCTCAGCTGCCAATAAAGGGAAGCCAGTGGTCCCTGCAAGGTGAGGCGCTTCCCCTTCCCCTGCCGTTTACTCACAGAGAGCAGACTCAGCACCGCCTGACAGCGCCAGGATCCTGATTTTATGTATGTAGGTTGGTCCTGCTGACTTAATGAGGATTATTCCTTGCCTTAATTTATTCATGTATGCAAACTGCTTCACTGGCTTGTCACAACACAAGAGAGAAGAGGAATTATTCTGTCGGACTTCCAGGAACGCCGCTGCTGCGTTCGCTGCCTCTCCCCAGCCGCTGTGCAGGGGAGAGGAAGGAGAGGCAGCAAATGGAAAACATTTCCCTGTGATGTTTGGGTTTGGTTTGGGGGTTGGGGGTTTGGGTTTTTTTTGGTGGTTTTGTTTTGCACAATGGAGAAAACAAAGACAAAAACACCCTAAACCCAAACCACCAAACACAACAAACCCCAACCAAAACAGCAGGAAAGGGTTTTCTTCCACACATGGAAGAACAGGATGCAGGTCACTGCCTCCAGCAAAACTCCTTTGTGCTCAGGTCCTGTTTCTGCAGCAATTAAAGCCTCAAGGACACAATGAAAGCAGCAGAGAATTCAGGAAACTGATGCACCCTCTAAATCACATGGCTGCCTGCTCTTTTCTGAGCGCTTTGGAGACCGTGGGGGGAAACCAGGAAGCTGGGTGGGAAGCAGGAGCAGCCCTTGTGCCCTCCCCAACCCCTCCCCCCAAGATTGTCGGGGAGGATTCCTTCTGAGACAGCTTGGAGGGGCTTCACTGTCAGGAGAAGGTGAGAACAAGCAGGTCACTGACGCTAGGTACCTCGCAGGGACTTCACCCTGAGAGAGAATTTGCTTTGAAGGGGGTTTAAAAGGTTTACATCTAATAATCAGGAGCTATACAACATCCAGTGTATTCTTTACAAGGGGGATTTCCCCCTGCTGTGACAGCTGTAACAACAACAACAACCAAGAAACCACCACAAAAACACTACCCCCTCCCCTGTTTGTGACTGCAGAGACCAATCCTGGCCCTGGTGAAACTTGGTTCGATGAGAACAAGGCAAACCTGAGGGCTGAACTCAAGCTGGTAGGTGAGGTGGGGTGGGTCTAGCATTGCTTTTGAGGTGGCAAAGGACTAAGGGAGCTGCAGGGAGAGGGCAGGGAGGCTGCTGCTTTTGCCTGCTGGCGTTTCAAGTATAGGTAGGGGAGGCCAAATCCAAGTGAAATTTTATCTGTTTGCCTTCAGGAAGACAAAGTAAAATGGAGAACTTGCTGGTTTCAAGCAGGGTGAGATTGTGCAGAGCTGAAGGGCAGCCCTGGGAGGTAAATTCATCCCCATCTCAACATCAGAGCACCATCCCAGTTAACCCTTCCCTCGGCCGGCTGGTAAACCCCAGGACTGATCCTTTGTGGGGAAGAGAAGTTCCTGCTTGGCAAAGAACCCCAGGACAGGCTCTTGGCCGCGCAAACCCGTGTCGAACAGAGAGCCCCCTCCCCCCTCTTTAATTTTCTTGCTAATTTCCAAACAGATGGCACTCTGTCACCCTCCTTGCTGCCCCGGGGGTGCCGTTACCTGCGCTCGCCGCCCGCCCCACGGTTCTCCGCCTGCTCGGGCACCCAGCAGTAGTTATCCGCCGCGTTTTTGGCCGGCCGCTTCTCCTGCTTGGCTGCCCTCCTCCTGCAAGCCACGAGGGCCAGGGCGAAGGCCAGCAGCAGGAGGATGGCTACCAGGCTACCCAGGATGTAGTAGAGGAGCAGCCTGGGGCCATCGCTGCTGTGCTCGGCGCCCGGCGCCGACCCTACGGCCGTGGGGGCTGGCGGCGGCGTGACCCCGAGGGGGATGCCCAAGGTCTGGAGGATGCTCGTGCTCCGCGGGGCACCAGTAGTACGTGGGATGGCCATGGTCCGGAGGATGCCCGTGGTGGTTCGTGGGAGGCCTGTGGTCCGTGAGGTGCTGTTGGGAGCCCCTGTGGGCTTGTCTCCATCGGCGGGCGCAGCACGGCAGCCGTGCCCATCCTCCTCTAGGAGGAAGCCGTCTGGGCAGAGGCACTCGAAGCTGCCAGGCACGTTGCGGCAGTGCCCGGGGCAGGGGTCCCGGAGGCATTCATCCACGTCCAGGCAGGCATCACCGTGGCCAGGCTGGCGCTGGTAGCCGGGCGAGCAAGTGCAGTGGAAGGAGCCGGGGACGTTGAGGCAGAGCTGGGGGCAGACGCCAGGCTGAGCACACTCATCCTCATCGTGGCAATGGCGGTCACCCGGCCCCGCTGGCCGGTAGCCAGGCCGGCAGAGGCAGACAAAGCTGCCAGGTGTGTTGTGGCACTCGTGCTGGCAAGGCCCATCCAGGCACTCGTCCACATCCAGGCAGCTCCGGCCATCGGGTGCCAGCGTGTAGCCGGCCCCACAGCTGCACTCGAAGCCACCAGGCCGGGTCAGACAGGTGCCCTGGCACGGGTTGGGGTGGCAAGTGTCCTCGGGCAAGCAGGAGGCCATGTCCTCGGCCAAGGTGTAGCCGGGGTGGCAGGCGCACCGTGCGGGCTCCCCCGGCGTCTCCACGCAGCGCTGCTGGCAGCCTCCGTTGTGGTGGGAGCAGACAATGGGGCAGAGGGGTCCAGGGGGGTGCCAGGCGAAACCGCCTCCCTCCAAAGGCTCCTTACAGACGGCGAAGGCTGGACTCACGCCCCCCTCGCAGTCGGCCTCCACCAGCGTGCCGAAGGGAGCCACCGCTAGCCGGGGGCTGTGAACCCCGAAGGGGGTGGTGTAGCTGACCCGGCCGGGTCCGGTCAGCGGCAGGGGCCCGCACATGCCTCGGAAGCTGAACTTGCAGAGGAAAGCGGCCAGCGGGGCTCGGCAGGGGCGGTCAGCCCAGCCCGCGGTGCCCGATGGCTCGTCCGTGCGCAGGCTGACGCAGCGGGAGCTGAGGCAGGTGACGGCCGGCTCGGCCAGCCACGCCGAGTAGGTGCCGGGCTCCCCGCCGGCCACCCAGGAGAAGCCCCGCAGAGGTTCTTGTGGCTGGACGCAGTGTCCCCGAGCCAGCGACAGCCCGATCCAAGCCGGGCCCGGCCAGCCGGCCGCCGCCAGCAGCTCCCGCAACCGCTCGGCCTCGTCGGGGCTGCGGACGGGAGCCAGGTTGCCACCGTTGTGCCGGCAGCGTTCCTGGGCGCCGTGCCAGCCCAGTTCGGCCCGGTGAAGGGTGTAGCAGGCATTGCCTGCGCAGACCACCTCGGCGTGCTCCCCGATGGATCCCGGCACCATCAACGCCAGCGGCGGCAGCAGCAGCAGCAGCCAGGCGATGGCCATCCCGCCGGCTGGACGGACGGACAGAAGGGACTCGTCGGCCGCCGACTCACATCCCCTCGTTCCGCCGAGCTCGTCCTACGTGCATCCTGTGCTTCTGGGTCTCTTATTTATCACCGGAGGCTACGGCTTCCTGTAGTGTGGCTGTTTGTTGGTGGCAGTCACCTCATTGGTTTTCCCTTCCCCCCACCCAGCGCGGTCGGCTCCTCGCTCCCATCCCAAAGCTTTGGCTGCACCTCGCCCGGCGACGCTTTTCTGCCGGGGAAAAGAGCAGAGCTCCTGCTTTGCTTTTTCGTTTGTTTTGGGTTTGTTTGGGTTTTGTTGTTGTTGTTTTATGAAGGCTTGATCTACTCAGTCGCCCAGCAGATGATGCTTTTAATCCCTAATAGGGCCGGAGAGTTTTCAAGCTACTGCAATAAGGGGAGGAGCGGGGGGGGGGGAAGAGTGGGGGGAAGGGAAATTCCCCCCAAATAACACGAAAAAGCCGTGGGATCCTTTTGCTATCGGCAAACTAAATATTTGGTGTGGTGTCTCATGTGCACGTCGCCCTTCCAGCACATTTTTCTCCTTCTTCGTGTGCTTTAAATAGACAGAGAAGCCCTGAAATAGGAGCTAGGTCGTGGGAAGGCCCAGGCTGCCAGGACAGAGCCGAGCTCAGCCCTAACGTCAGCTGGAGCAAACCCTCTGTGCCACCACTGGGGTTGAGGATTGATGCTGTGATGCTCTGTGTGAGGATGGAGCGAGATTGATGCCATGGTTTAGTTGATTAGATGGTGTTGGGTGATAGGTTGGACTCAATGATCTCAAAGGTCTTTTTCAACCTGGTTAATTCTATTCTATTCTATTCTATTCTATTCTATTCTATTCTATTCTATTCTATTCTATTCTATTCTATTCTATTCTATTCTATTCTATTCTATTCTATTCTATTCTATTCTATTCTATTCTGCTGGAGCAAACCCTCTGTGCCAGCACTGGGGTTGAGGATTGATGCTGTGATGCTCTGTGTGAGGCTGGAGCAAACCCTCTGTGCCAGCACTGGGGTTGAGGATTGATGCTGTGATGCTCTGTGTGAGATTGGAGCGATATTGATGCCATGGTTTAGTTGATTAGATGGTGTTGGGAGATGGGTTGGACTCAAAGATCTCAAAGGTCTTTTCCAACCTGGCTTGGTCTGGTCTGGTCTATTCTATTCTATTCTATTCTATTCTATTCTATTCTATCCTATCCTATCCTATCCTATCCTATTCCTAATTCTATTCTCTGTATTAGGATGGAGCAAACCCTCTGTGCCAGCACTGGGGTTGAGGGCTGCTGCTGTGATGCTCTGTGTGAGTCTGGAGCAAACCCTCTGTGCCAGCACTGGGGCTGAGGGCTGCTGCTGTGATGCTCTGTGTTAATAACTCACTGCTCTCTTGACCACCCCATGCTGCTGTAGGGGCTGGGCTTGGCTGATGTTGGTGGCTCTCCAGAAGGTCATTGGAGAAAGGGCAGAGGCATTAACAGATGACACTAATGTCTAAATAAACATTCAGCCTGGAAAAGCTCCTAAGGGGAGCTTGCAGCAACATCTCTGCAACACTGCTTCAGGATCCAAAGGCTTTTTAGCAGCGTGATTGGAAATGTAAACATTTACATGAGCTGTCTGCTGGTGCAGAATTTGCTGTGGTTATCCACAGGGGGAAGTTCTTCATGATGAGAGAGGGGGAAAATCTTGCAACAGGTTCCCCAGGGATGTGCTTGAGGCCCTGTCCCTGGAGACATTCAAGGTCAGGCTTGACGTGCCCCTGGGCAGCCTGTTGCAGTTGGAGGTGTCCCCACTGGCTGCAGTGGGGTTGGACAAGATGACCTTTGAGGGTCCCTTGCAATCTGATGCAATCTGTGAAACCATTTCCAGACCTTTCCATCCATCCATCCATCCATCCATCCATCCATCCATCCCATCTCTTTGGCAGGAGATGCCAAGCAAAGTGGTGGCTTCTCTACCTCAGCACTGGGTGTGCTCACCACTCAGGTGCCACAGCCCTGCCATACCCCAGCCATGCCTGTGTGGCAAGCAGCTTTTTCCATGTGTGAGCATCCCCCTAACCCCTCCCCAGGCACCTAGCATTTTTATTTGATTGCAGAGTTGTCCTTTTCATGTGGATTCCTGCCCACAGAGAAGTCAGGATGATGACAGGGTCCTTGTGGTTGGCAACCAGGTGAAGACAAGCCAGCAGTGTGCCCAGGTGGCCAAGAAGGCCAATGGCATCCTGGCCTGCATCAGGAACAGTGTGGCCAGCAGGAGCAGGGAGGTCATTCTGCCCTGTGTTCAGCAGTGGTTAGGCCACACCTTGAGTCCTGTGTCCAGTTCTGGGCTCCTGAATTTGAGAAGGACATTGAGAGACTTGAAGGTGTCCAGAGAAGGGCAAGAAAGCTGGGGAGGGGTCTGGAGCACAACCCTGTGAGGAGAGGCTGAGGAAGCTGGGGCTGCTTAGCCTGGAGAAGAGGAGGCTCAGGGGAGACCTTCTTGCTCTCCCCAACTCCCTGAAGGAAGGTTGTAGCCAGGTGGGGGTTGGTCTCTTGTCCCAGGCACTCAACACCAGAACAAGAGGACACAGTCTCAAGCTGTGCCAAGGGAGGTTTGGGCTGGAGGTTAGGAGAAAGTTCTTCCCTGACAGAGAGCTTGGCCATTGGAATGTGCTGCCCAGGGAGGTGGTGGAGTCACCATCCCTGGAGGTGTTCAAAAGAGGCTTGGATGTAGCTCTTGGAGCCATGGTTTAGCTAGTCATGAAGTGTTTGGTGCTAGATTGGACTTGATGATCTTTGAGGTCTTTTCCAACCTTACTGATTCTGTGATTCCTAGCACCACTGCTGGTGCTTGCTCTTTCCAGCTGAATTGCTCACACAGGCTGAGTGCTCAACTGAATTTATTTCAGTGACCCAACAGAGCATTTTGGGGTTTGTCCAACCAAGTTCCATGGACAAAAAACCAAACCAAACAAAGAAAGCCCAACACAAAAGGGCCATTGCTTCTCTGGATAGTTCCAAGCTGGAGTTATGGAAACAAAACCCCAATGTGTTTAATGTCTGGGTGTCTATCTAAGAGTCAATCCAGCAGAGGAATTGATGAGTTGATGGTGACAGTCTCCTATAGAAGGTCAGGGTGGAAGTGATCTGCTGGAGAGCAGCCCTGTGGAGAGGGACCTGGAAGTCCTGGTAGATAACAAGTTACCCATGGGGTAGCAATGTGCCCTGGTGGCCAAGAAGGCCAATGGGATCCTGGGGTGCAGAGGAGTGTGTCCAGCAGATCCAGGGAGGTTCTGTGTTCAGAGTGCTGTGTTCTGTGTTCTGAGTTCAGCTCTGTGTTCAGTTCTGGGCTCCCCAGCTAAAGAGGGACAGGGACCTGCTGGAGAGGGTCCAGAGGAGGGCTATGAGGATGGTTAGGGGACTGGAGAACTGCCTGGGGAGGAGAGGCTGAGGGACCTGGGGCTGTTCAGTCTGGAGAGGAGAAGACTGAGAGGGGATCTAATAAATGTTTCTAAATATCTGAGGGCTGGGGGTCAGGAGGAGGGGACAGGCTCTGCTCACTTGCTCCCTGGGATAGGACAAGGAGCAATGGATGTAAGCTGCAGCACAGGTGGTTCCACTTCAACATGAGGAGGAACTTCTTCACTGTGAGGCTCACAGAGCCCTGGAGCAGGCTGCCCAGAGAGATTGTGGAGTCTCCTTCTCTGGAGACTTTTAAGGCTGTCTGGATGCATTCCTTTGTGACCTGAGGTGATCCTGCTCTGGCAGGAGAGTTGGACTGGATGATCCCAGGGAAGAGAAGTGGCTTTTGAAGACTGTGCTGTCAGATGTGCACCAGTACATTCTAAGACCTTTTTTCCCTCCCCCCATTTCTATTTCCCCATGAAATGTTTCAGTGCTCCTCCTGGAGCTGTTTTGGGCTGGTTACAATTTCAGGGACAGGGATCTTCAGCTGCAAAACTTACCCTGGTTTTTTCTTTCACCCATATTTTTGGCCACAGGAGGGTTTTTGGTGATTTAAACCATTGTGCTTCTAGTGTTTGGGGGTTCTTTTATTAACTGCCTCAGGGGATTTAGGTTTTCTTTGCAGTTCCCACCTGAAAATTGATCAAAGTCTCTGTTTGTAAGTGGAAAATAAAACACCAAACCAAAAGCCTTTTGTTTTCTCAACTCCCATGGCTGAACCTGTCTCTAAGCCCCTGTATTCAGATGGTAACTCAAACCATGCTGGCAAGATGGTTGTGGTGAGGGGTATTAAAGTATGGAGTCATTCAAATCCCAATCATTCATTTGAGGGAGGGGATTCTGCCCCTGTGCTCCACTCTGCTGACACCAAACCTGGAGCACTGTGTCCAGCTCTGGAGCCTCTGTGCCAGGAAGGATCTGGAGGTGCTGGAAGGTGTCCAGAGAAGGGCCGTGAGGACGAGCACAGGGCTGGAGCTGCTCTGCTATGAGGACAAACTGAGGGAGTTGGGGCTGTTCAGTCTGGAGAAGAGAAGGCTCCAAGGAGACCTAATTGCAGCCTTCCAGTAGCTGAAGTGGGCTATAAGAAAGCTGGGGAGGGACTTTTGAGGGTGTCAGGGAGGGATAGGACTGAAGGGAATGGAGCAAAAGTAAAAATGGGGAGATTGAGATTGGATGTTAGGAAGAAGTTGTTCCCCGGGAGGGTGGTGAGAGCCTGGCCCAGGTTGCCCAGGGAGGTGGTGGAAGCCTCCTGCCTGGAGGTGTTTGCAGCCAGGCTGGAGGTGGCTGTGAGCAACCTGCTGTAGTGTGAGGTGTCCCTGTCCATGGCAGGGGGATTGGGACTGGCTGCTCCTTGAGGTCCCTTCCAACCCTGACAATTCTCTGATTCTGGAGACCAGAAATCCTGTTGAATCCAAAGCACTAAATAAAATAAATCAGCTTGCTGAAGGAACTGGTTAACAATGTTCCTCCAAGGCTAAAGAAGGAAACATGCAGCTTGACATCAACAGTGGCTGTTTGTGCAAGCCCTCAAGGCTGGAACAAGGGACAATGGCAGTGGGGAAGAGGGGGGTGGAACGACACCTGCGCCAGCTGGAGAAGAATAGGAGGAACTGAGCTTCCTTTGGAGACATCCTCAAGGACATCACAGCAAGCTGGGGGCATGCAGCAAGCTGCTTGCTCCCCTGGGTGAGCAGCAGGGGCCAGAGAGCTGGGCAGGATTTGGGGATGGGGGAATATGTGTGGCATGTGGAATCTTGGGGAATGTGGGCAACGTGGGCCTGGGGTGAGTGCTGCTAGTGCCAAAGGTTGGCAGTGGAGGAGCTGCTGAGTGTTTGCATGAGCAAGCTGTAGTCTTGATGATCTAGCTCAGTTTTGGGCTCCCCACTTCAAGAGGGACAGGGATCTGCTGGAGAGGATCCAAGAGAGGGCTATGAGGATGCTGAAGGGACTGCAGCACTGCCTGGGGGTGAGAGGCTGAGAGCCCTGGGGCTGTTCAGTCTGGAGAGGAGAAGACTGAGAGGGGATTTGATCAGTGTTTATCAATATCTGAGGGCTAGGGGTCAGGAGGGAGGGGACAGGCTCTGCTCAGTTGCTGCCTGTGATAGGGCAAGGAGCAATGGATGTAAGCTGCAGCACATCCATCCTCTTCACTGTGAGGCTCAGAGCACTGGAACAGGCTGTCCAGAGAGATTGTGGAGTCTCCTTCTCTCTGGAGCCTTTCAAGCCCCATCTGGATGTGTTCCTGTGTGACTTGGAATGTGCTGCCCTGGGAGGTGGTGGAGTCACCATCACTGGAAGTGTTTAAGAAGAGTCTGGATGAGGCCCTTGGTGCCATGGTTTAGTTGATGAGATGGTGTTGGGTGATAGGTTGGACCTGATGACCACAAAGGTCTTTTCCAACCTGGTTAATTCTATTCTATTCTATTCTATTCTATTCTATTCTATTCTATTCTATTCTATTCTATTCTATTCTATTCTATTCTATTCTATTCTATTCTGTTCTGTTCTGTTCTGTTCTGTTCTGTTCTGTTCTGTTCTGTTCTGTTCTGTTCTGTTCTGTTCTATCCTGCTCTGTCCTGTCCTACTGGAGTCATGGAGCCTTCACCAAGCTGCTGGACACCCTGTTGAGTCATTCTAAATGCCTGGAAGGAAGGAGAAAAGCAAACAAGATTGAGTACAAGGGAGAGGATGGGGGAGAACAAAAACATCTTCCAAACCCAGAGCATAAGAGGGCAGATGGAAAAAGGCTTTGCCAACAGTCATGAGCAGCAGCACAGTCACAACAAACTGCTTGGGGGTGGGACACACACTTTTGTTGAGGTCTTTTACATGGAGAAAGGAAAATACACCCTGGGAATGAATGCTACAAAGGCAGCTTGGTCAGAAAAGCAAATGAAAACATTGCAGGTTCTTTAGTGGCAGTTGCTGGGGATTATTTTGGTGAGAGCTTCTCTTCATGCTGTTGCCTCTTCTAAATGGCTCTAACAAAGAGTGGGAAAGGGGGAGGGACAGAATATAATAGAATAGAACAGAACAGAACAGAACAGAACAGAACAGAACAGAACTAACCAGGTTGGAAGAGACCTTTGAGATCTTGGAGTCCAACCTAGCACCCAACACCATCTCATCAACTTTTGTCTTTCCACCTTGCTTTATGTTGTTAAAACATCTGGGAAGGCTTGGGGGATAGAAGAGGTGGTGCAAAAAGGAGGAGGCTGAGCCACCAGCCAGGACCAGGGAATGGATGGGACCACAGAGAGGGTTATTCAGGTTTATTCAGGAGCAGAGGGCACACAGGGCCCCAGAGCTGTGAGTATCCCCAGTGACCAAGAGCATCAGCTTTGGGCATCAGGTCCACAGAGCCATTTCTGCACCAGGCTATGCAAATCCCCACAGAATCCCAGCATGGGGGGGAGGGGGGGGCAGGGAGGGAAAGGGACTTCTAGAGGTCACAGGATGACAGGCTCACAGGATGTCAGGGGTTGGTAGAGACCCAAAGAGATCATCAAGTCCAACCTCCCTGCCAGAGCAGGACCATGCAATCTAGCTCAGGTCACACAGGAACACATCCAGGAGGATGCTTAGGGGACTGCAGCACTGCCTGGTGAGGAGAGGCTGAGGGACCTGGGGCTCTTTAGTCTGGAGAAGAGAACACTGAGAGGGGATTTAATCAATGTTTGTCAATATGAGGGCTGGGGGTCAGGAGGGAAGGGTCAGGCTCTGCTCACTTGCTCCCCTGGGGTAGGACAAGGAGCAATGGATGTAAGCTGCAGCACAGGAGGTTCCACCTCAGCACAAGGGGGAACTTCTTTACTGTAAGGCTCACAGAGTACTGGAGCAGGCTGCCCAGGGAGGTAGTGGAGTCTCCTCCTCTGGAGACATTCAAGGCTCATTTGGATGCATTCCTCTGTGACCTGAGCTAGATTACATGGTCCTGCTCTGGCAGGCGGGTTGAACTCGATGATCTCTTTGGGTCCCTTCCAACCTCTGACATCCTGTGATCCTGTGATTAGCAGCAGCCCACATGAAAGGCAGTCCCATGAGAGGAACACTTCCCATTCCCACCAGTGTGAGCAGCAGAGAAGCTGTGGTGGTTCCCTCCCCTCCTCGACAGGCTGGGGCTGGGCAGTATGCTGCAGGGCTCAGTTTATTTGTCCTGCCTCTCACTCTGGGCTTTGGCCAGGGCTGCCCATTTGAGGTCCACTGCTGGGGTGGCAATAGAGGAGGGTGTTGGGGTGGGGATGCTCCAAACAGGCACTGCAGCAGGGAAAGGGTTTGGCAGGCAGCTGAGGATGCAGGGTCGGATCCCACATCATGCAAAGCTGCTGGGGCTTCTCACAGGCTCTGCTGGCTTCAGAGGGGAGCAAACTGTGGGGCTAGGAAGGGTTACTCCATGGTCATGGCTGTGAGCAGCGAAGATGCAGCTTGGCTGACAGGTTGTGCTGCTTTCCTGGGACAAACTGCATTTCCCTGGGACGATTTTCACCTTCAGAAATGCTATTCCCCCTCGTGGATGTCAAGGGATGTCAGTTTCTAACATGTCAATTTCTAACAACACTTGCATTTCATCTTGTCATCTTACAGAGAGGCTCCAGGGAGACCTTAGAGCAGCCTCCCAGCACCTGAAGGGGGCTACAGGAGAGCTGGGGAGAGACTTTTGGCAAGGGCTTGGAGTGACAGGATGAGGAACAATGGCTTTGAGATAGAAGAAGGGGGATTGAGACTGGAAATGAGGAAGAAGTTCTTTCCAGGGAGGGTGGTGAGACACTGCAACAGGTTGCCCAGGGAGGTTGTGGATGCCTCCTGTTCAAGGCCAGGTTGGATGAGGCCTTGAGCAACCTGGGCTGGTGGGAGGTGTCCCTGCCCATGGCAGAGGGGTTGGAAATGGATGGTCTTGAAGGTCCCTTCCAACTCAAACCATTCTGTGAAGGGCTAGGAGCAATCTCCTCTGGTTTTTCATCTCCTTCTGCAAAGATCCCTGTGGGAAGTGGCCACCTCTTCCAGAGCAAAGAAACTCCTCTTTAGAATGATGTTTGGCTTGGAAAGGTGACTGCACTTTGGCAAGCTGGCCCTGCTCCATGCTTCTCACAGAACTCTTCTGCTTGGAAAAGAAACCCCAAACATTTGAGGCCATCAAATCCAACTGTTAACCCAGCACTGCTAGGTCACCACTGAACCACAGCCCTCAGCACCACATCTCCACCGCTTCTAAATCCCTCCAGGGATGGGGATTCCCTGGGCAGCCTGTTCCAGGGCTTGGCAACCCTTTGGGTGAGGTAATGAAGGTAATCACAGTACCACAGTACATTCCAGGTTGGAATGGACCTCCAGGGATCATCAGGTCTGAGCCCCCTGCCAGAGCAGGGGCACCCAGGGGAGTCTGCACAGGAAAG
Source organism: Melanerpes aurifrons (assembly GCA_011125475.1). Lineage (NCBI taxonomy): Eukaryota > Metazoa > Chordata > Aves > Piciformes > Picidae > Melanerpes > Melanerpes aurifrons. The sequence goes on from WWNC01000064.1 coordinate 2,337,844, forward strand.
CATCCAGGTGGGGTTGGAAAGTCTCCAGAGAAGGAGACTCCACAACCTCTCTGGGCAGCCTGCTCCAGGGCTCTGTCACCCTCACAGTTAAGTTTCTCCTCATGTTGAGCTGAAATCTTCTCTGTTCAAGCTTGAACCTGTTGTTCCTTGACTCATTACTGTGCACCACCCAAAGGAGCTTGGCCCCCTCCACTTGCCCCCCACCCCTCATATATTGACAGGCATTGATCAGATCTCCTCTCAGCCTTCTCTTCTCCAGACTAAACAGCCCCAGTGCTCTCAGTCTCTCTTCACAGGGGAGATGCTCAAGTCCCCTAAGCATCCTCCTGGCTCTCCCTTGGACTCTCTCCAGCAGGCCTCTGTCTCTCTTGAACTGGGGAGCCCCAAACTGGACACAGGATTGCAGCTGTGATCTCAGCAGGGCAGAGCAGAGGGGGAAAAGAACCTCCCTAGCCCTGCTGGCCACACTCTCTTTGATGCACCCCAGCATCCCATTGGCTCTCTTGGCCTCAGGGGCCCATTGCTGTCCCATGCAGCACTTGCTGCCCACCAGCACTCCAAGGTCTTTCTGCATGGAGCTGCTTTCCAGCAGGGCAGCCTCTAACCTGTCCTGGTGCCTGCTGTTGTTCCTCCCCAGATGTAGGACCCTGCTCTTAGAATCATAGAATCAACCAGGTTGGAAAAGACCTCAGAGATCATCAAGTGCAACCTATCACCCAACACCTCCTGACCGCTAAACCATGGCTCCAAGCGCCACATTCAATCCTTTTTTGAACACCTCCAGTGATGGTGACTCCACCACCTCCCTGGGCAGCATATTCCAGTGGCCAATCTCTCTTGCTGGGAAGAATTTCTTGCTTGCCTCCAGCCTAAACCTCCCCTGGCACAACTTGAGACTGTGGCCTCTTGTTCTGGTACTAGATGTCTGGGACAAGAGACCAACCCCCACCTGGCTACAACCTCCCTTCAGGGAGTTGGAGAGAGCAAGAAGGTCTCACCTGAGCCTCCTCTTCTCCAGGCTAAGCAACCCCAGCTCCCTCAGCCTCTCCTCCCAGGGCTGTGCTCCAGACCCCTCCCCAGCTTTCTTGCCCTTCTCTGGACACCTTCCAGCAGCTCAACATCTTTCTTAAACTGAGGGGCCCAGAACTGGAGAAAAGCCACCACAGACACACCCCACCCCCCCACCCCTCCCACCCCCACCCCAGCTTTTAGGGTCCCAGAAGGAAGGGCAGAGTGATGAGAAACACAACCCTGGTGACCACCTGCCCTTTCAGCCCCCCCAATATATGGAGGAACAAGCTTCATCAGAGGAGCATTTGGGGAGCCATAAAGCCAACAATGACCCCCACACAATTTACCTGGGAAACTCATCCCCAGGGAAATAAAGGAAGGCTGTAAAGAGCAATGAGCCATAAAGGGGACAGTTTATGAGCTTGGATCTGTGCTGCCTCCCTCCTGCATCTTCTCCTCACCACATGGCTTTGAATTGTTCTCCCAAAATTGGTCCTTAAAACAACCCCAAAACCCAACCCCAAAAAGAACCCCAGGGGAGCCCAAGGGGAGACAAAACCATTGAGAAATGCAGGCTAGCAGAGAGGTAATTGGGTGAGGTGTAAGGTCTTGGTGTCAACCCAGCCCACCAACAGGCTTCCAGCAGGAATCCAAACCCCTTCTGCACTTCAGAAATCAATAAGACTTTGGTTGTTTTCTTTGGGCTTTTTTCCTCTCCCTCTTTTTTTACCCCCCCCCCCTTTCTTCCTGAATCTCCAAAGATTTCCTAGGAACAGCTCAATCAAATCAGACTGTTTAGTAGCCCTGTGTGGTCCAAGCATTGTTTGGCCCCGGGGTTGATGTTTTCCAGGAGGCAGGACACACAGCAGCGTGAGGAGAGGACACCTGGGTGCTGTGGGGATGCTGCCTTCCCCGGTGGTGCTCACCCATGCAGGAGGTTTCCTTCCTGCACATAAGGTTTTGTTCAATATCTCTATCAATGACCTGGCTGAGGGGATTGAGGGTAGCCTCATCAAGGGCTCTGATGATACAAAACTTTAGGGGGGTGGGTGGGACACCCTTCAGGCTGTGCAGGATCCAATGAGACCTGGAGAGGCTGAGAGCTGGGTGCAGGCAAACCTCATGAAGCTCAATAAGGACAAGAGCAGGGTCCTGCATCTGGGGAGGAATAACAGCAGGCACCAGGACAGGTTAGAGACTGCCCTGCTGGGAAGCAGGTGGTGGAGTCACTGTCCCTCGAGGTGTTCAAAAAAGGATTGGAGGTGGCACTTGGAGCCATGGTTCAGCTGTCATAGTATCATAGTATCAGTCAGGGTCGGAAGGGACCACAAGGATCACCTAGCTCCAACCCCCCTGCCGTGGAAGTGTTGGGTGATAGGTTGCACTTGATGATCTCTGAGGTCTTTTCCAACCTGGCTGATTCTACGATTCTAAATGCAGGGTCCTACATCTGGGGAGGAACAACAGCAGGCACCAGGACAGGTTAGAGGCTGCCCTGCTGGAAAGCAGCTCCATGCAGAAAGACCTTGGAGTGCTGGTGGGCAGCAAGTGCTGCATGGGACAGCAAGGTGTCTTTGAGGCCAAGAGAGCCAATGGGATCCTGGGGTGCATCAAAGATAGTGTGGCCAGCAGGGCTAGGGAGTTTCCCCACCCTGCTCTGCTCTGCTGAGATCACAGCTGCAATCCTGTGTCCAGTTTGGGGCTCCCCAGTTCAAGAGAGACAGAGGCCTGCTGGAGAGAGTCCAAGGGAGAGCCAGGAGGATGCTTAGGGGACTTGAGCATCTCCCCTGTGAAGAGAGCTGACAAACGGAAAGGGACCTGGGGGTGCTGATCGACAGCTGCCTAAACATGAGCCAGCAGTGTGCCCAGGTGGCCAAGAAGGCCAGTGGCATCCTGGCCAGCAGGAGCAGGGAAGACACTGTGCCCCTGTACTCTGCATTGGTTAGGGCACACCTTGAGTCCTGTGTCCAGTTCTGGGCCCCTCAGTTTAGGAAGGAGGTTGACTTGCTGGAATGTGTCCAGAGAAGGGCAACAAAGCTGGGGAGGGGTTTGGAACACAGCCCTGTGAGGAGAGGCTGAGGGAGCTGGGGTTGCTTAGCCTGGAGAAGAGGAGGCTCAGGGGAGACCTCATTGCCCTTTACAACTCCCTGAAGGGAGGTTGTAGCCAGGAAGGGGTTGGTCTCTTCTCCCAGGCAAGCAGGACCAGAACAAGAGGACACAGTCTCAAGCTGTGCCAGGGGAATTTTCGGCTGGATGTGAGGAGAAAGTTCTTCACAGAGAGAGTCATTGGTCACTGGAATGTGCTGCCCAAGGAGGTGGTGGATTCACTATTCCTGGAGGTGTTCAAGAGGGGATTGGATGTGGCACTTGGTGCCATGGTCTAGTCATGGGTCTGTGGTGACAGGTTGGACTCGATGATCCTTGAGGTCTCTTCCAACCTTGGCGATACTGTGATACTGTGATACTGTGACTGTGTGAGAGACTGAGAGCTCTGGGGCTGTTTAGTCTGGAGAAGAGAAGGCTGAGAGGGATCTGATCAATGTCTACCAATAGGTGAGGGGTGGGGGGCAAGCGGAGGGGGCCAAGCTCCTTTGGGTGGCGCACAGTAATGAGCCAAGGAGCAACAGGTTCAAACTTGAACATAGAAGATTTCAGCTCAACATGAGGAGAAACTTAACTGTGAGGGCATCAGAGCCCTGGAGCAGGCTGCCCAGAGAGGTTGTGGAGTCTCCTTCTCTGGAGACTTTCCAACCCCACCTGGATGCATTCCTGTGCAGACTGCCCTGGGTGCTCCTGCTCTGGCAGGGGACTCAGACCTGATGATCCCTGGAGGTCCACTTCTTTACTGTGGGGTTTCATAGTATCATAGTTTCATTCAGGGTTGGAAGGGACCACAAGGATCAGCTAGTTCCAACCCCTCTGCCATGGGCAGGGACACCCCACACTACATCAGCCTGGACAGAGCCTCATGCAGCCTGGGCTTAAACACCCCCAGGGACAGGGCCTCGACCACCTCCCTGGACAACCCATTCCAGGGCTTCACCACTCTCCTGGGGAAGAACTTCCTCCTCCCCTCCAGCCTCAATCTCCCCACCTCCAGCTTCATTCCATTCCCCCTAGTCCTATCACTGCCTGAGATCCTGAGCAGTCCCTCCCCAGCCTTCCTGTAGGCCCCCTTCAGATCCTGGAAGGCCACAATGAGGTCACCTGGGAGCCTTCTCTTCTGCAGACTGAACAGCCCCAACTCCTTCAGTCTGTCCTCATAGGAGAGGTGCTCCAGCCCTCTGATCATCCTTGTGGCCCTTCTCTGGACACCTTCCAGCACCTCCACATCCCTATTGTCATAGGGGCTCCAGAACTGGACACAGTACTCCAGGTGGGGTCTCCCCAGAGCTGAGTAGAGGGGGAGGATCACCTCCCTTGCCCTGCTGGCCACACTTCTCCTGATGCAGCCCAGGATCTGGTTGGCTTTCTGGGCTGCAAGAGCACATTGAGAGCTCATGCTGAGCTTCTCCTCCCCCAGCACCCCCAAGTCTCTCTCCTCAGGGCTACTTTCCAGCCAGTCCCTGCCCAGCCTGGATTTGTGCCTGGGATTGCCTCGACCCAGATGCAGGACCCTGCACTTGCTCTTCTTGAACTTCATGAGGTTGGCTTGTGCCCACCTCTCCAGCCTGTCCAGGTCCCTCTGGATGGCCTCCCTTCCCTCCAGCGTGTCTGCTGCACCACACAGCTTGGTGTCATCAGCAAACTTGCTGAGGGTGCACTCCATGCCACTGTCCATGCCACCCACAAAGATGTTGAACAAGACAGGTCCCAGGACTGATCCCTGAGGGACTCCACTTGTCCCTGGCCTCCACTGGGACATGGAGCCATTGACAGCCACTCTTTGGGTGCGGCCATCAAGCCAGTTCCTTATCCATCTAGTGGTCCACCCATCAAACCCATGTGTCACCAGCTCTGGAGCAGGCTGCCCAGAGAGGTTGTGTAGTCTTCTGCCCTGGAGCCTTCCCAAACTCACCTGGATGTGTTCCTCTGTGACCTGCTCTAGGTGACCCTGCTTTGGCAGGGGGGGGTTGGACTGGATGATCTCTGGAGGTCTCTCCCAAGCCCTACCATTCCATGACTCCATGATCCATCAGCCAGAACTGTATCTCAAAGTCACCACCACAAAGACTTATTAAAAAGAGAGCAGAAATAAAATGCTTTTGGATGGAAAAATCTCTTCTGGGAGCTGTCCTGAAAGCCTTTCCAAAGCAATGTTTTCTGCATTCCAGCAGCTCTGATGTGGCTCCCCAGGAGCCTGGAAAACAAGATTAAAAACCATCTGATAGCTTGATTGACAAATGCTGGCTCCAACCCACCAGGGTTGGCTCCAAGAGCCTCATGGATCTGGCCATGCACTGAACCACAGCCCTGAAAGCTGAAGGGCCATGAGGTCAGCTTCTCTTTCCTATGTGCACACTGCAGATGCTGAGGTCTTGCTGTGCTCTGTTACCTGCCAGGACTTCCTACCTCCTGCATTCCATCAGCAGCAATTCACAGTAGAATGGTGCAGTTTGTGCTCCCCAGGGCTCAGTCTTGGGCCTAGCTCTCTCCAAAATGTTCAGCAAGGATCCGGGTCAGGGGATCAAAGGCACTATCAGCACATTTGCAGGTCACACCAAGTTGGATGTGAGTGTTGAGCAACTTGAGGCTCTCCAGAGGGACCTGGCCAGGCTGGGTGGCTCAGTGTTATTGAGAGTCAACATTGCCAAGTGCCAGGTCCTGCACTTGGGTCACAACAACCCCATGAAAGCTCCAGGCTGGGGGCAGAGGGGCTGGAAAGCTGCCCAGCACAGAAAGCCCTGGGGGGTGTTGGATGACAGCCAGCTGAATAGGAGCCAGCAGTGCCCAGGTGGCCAAGAAGGCCACCAGCAGCCTGGCCAGGAGCAGCAATGGTGTGAGCAGCAGGAGCAGGGCAGGGATTGTCCCACTGGTGAGGTCAGACCTGAAATACTGGGTTCAGTTTTGGGCTCCTCTCTCCAAGAAGGGCAATGAAGCTGGTGAAGGGGTTGGAGTGTGTCTTCTGAGGAGCAGGTTGGATAACTGGGGTTGTTGAGCCTGGAGAAAAGGAGGCTGAGGGGAGACCTCCTGGCTGCCTGCAGCTCCCTGACAGGAGGTTGGAGTGAGGTGGGAGTCAGTCTGTTCTCCCAAGAACCAAGGGACAGGACAAGAGGAAACAGTCTCAAGCTGCACCAGGGGAGGTTTAGCTGGGACATGATGAACCATTTCTTCACTGAAAGGGTTGCCAAGCCTGGAATAGGCTGCCCAGGGCAGTGATGGAGTCCCCATCCCTGCAGGGGGCCGAAAAACCATTGAGATGTGGTGCTGAGGGCCATGGTTCAGTGGTGACCTGGCAGTGCTGGGTTAATGGTCAGACTTGATGATCTGAAAGGTCTCTAGCTCTATGACTCTATTACAAAGGAGGTTCTGCATTGCTTCTTGAATAGGATAGGATAGGATAGGATAGGGTAGGGTAGGGTAGGATAGAATAGAATAGAATAGAATAGAATGGAATAGAATAGAATAGAATAGAATAGAACAGAACTAACCACGTTGGAAAAGACCTTTGAGATCGAGTCCAACCTCTCACCCAACACTATCTCCAGCCCCACAGGCTTTAGTTTCCCTTCTGGGGGACTCTCTGAGTATTCTGAAGGGTTTATTACTCAATATTTAAAGCAGGAAGCAAGGTTGGAACTGGATGAGGTCCCAAACAGAGAGGGACCTGGGTGTGCTGATCGACAGCCACCTGAATATGAGCCAGCAGTGTGCCCAGGTGGCCAGGAGGGCCAATGGCATCCTGGCCTGCATTAGGAATAGTGTGGCCAGCAGGAGCAGGGAGGTCATTGTGCCCCTGGACTCTGCTTTGGTTAGGCCGCACCTTGAGTCCTGTGTCCAGTTCTGGGCCCCTCAGTTTAAGAAGGACATCGAAACACTTGAGTGTGTCCAGAGAAGGGCAACAAGGCTGGGGAGAGGCCTTGAACACAGCCCTGTGAGGAGAGGCTGAGGGAGCTGGGATTGTTTAGCCTGGAGAAGAGGAGGCTCAGGGGTGACCTCATTGCCCTCTACAGCTACCTGAAGGGTGGTTGTAGCCAGGAGGGGGTTGGCCTCTTCTCCCAGGCAGCCAGCACCAGAACAAGAGGACACAGTCTCAAGCTGCGCCAGGAGGTTCAGACTCGAGGTGAGGAGGAAGTTCTTCACCGAGCGAGTCATTCGGCATTGGAACGGGTTGCCCGGGGAGGTGGTTGAGTCATCGACCCTGGAGGCGTTCAAGGGGAGATTGGACGTGGCACTTGGTGCCATGGTCTAGGCATGGGGTCTGTGTTGATAGGTTGGACTCGATGATCCCCGAGGTCCTTTCCAACCTAAGTGATACTGTGATACTGTGATACTGTGAGGTCCCTTCCAACCCCTATGTCAGGGCTGTGATTCCAGTCCCACCTTCACTCATCCATGAGACCTGGGGCTGAATCTCCCCCTGGATGGAGTAGACCCCGTTGGAGCAGATGGATGGACTCAGTCTCCTTGGGCAGGCATCCTCTGCTCCTGACTCTCCTTCTAAAGGCTCCAGCTGGTTTATTTTCCAATCAAGTCAAGCTGGAAGGGGGCAATAAAAAGAGAGGCTCTGAAGCCTGGCAGCTGGGTGGGTATCACAGGCTGCAGTGCCATGGAGCTGCGTTATCTCCATCTCCCCAGGCTCTGCTCTCCACAGATAAAGATTTGCCTTCTCAGTGAGCAAATGGAACAATCACAGCCCCCAATCTCCACCTTCTCCTTGCCCTGATGGATTGCTGTTTGCTGTCTCCAGCACAGCTCTCCCAGAGGACTAACACTGAGTGCTGTTATCAAGCATTCTCCTCCTCCTCTCACCCTCTTGTCATTAACCTGCAGGTAATTGTCTGGGGTGGCCCTGGCTGCAGTGAATTGGGGGAAAGTGGAGTGCAAAGCACAGGGGCTGGGGACCAGCATGCAGAGCACAGCAGCACCAGAAGGCACCCAGCACTTCAAACCCCACCCTGGTCCTACACAGGGAGCTTAGGGGGAGTTGCTGCTTATTTTTCTTCTGGCTCTCCTCAGAGAGGTTCTCTTCCCCCTCTGCTCTGCCCTGGTGAGGCCACACTTGGAACACTGCCTCCACTTCTGGGCTCCCCAGGTCAAGAGGGTCAGGGATCTGCTGGAGAAAGTCCAAGGGAGGGCTACAAGGATTCTGAAGGGACTGCAGCATTGCACTGTGAGGAGAGGCTGAGAGCCCTGGGGCTGTTCAGTCTGGAGAGGCGAAAAATAAGAGGAGAAGATTTAATCAATGTTTATCAATATCTGAGGGCTGGGGGTCAGGAGGGAGGGGACAGGCTCTGCTCACTTGCACCCTGGGATAGGACAAGGGGCAATGGATGTAAACTCCAGCACAGGAGGTTCCAACTCAACACAAGGAGGAACTTCTTCACTGTGAGGCTCACAGAGCCCTGGAGCAGGTTGCCCAGAGAGGTTGTGGAGTCTCCTTCTCTCTGGAGACTTACCAAGCTCCATCTGGATGTGTTCCTGTGTGCCCTGTGCTGGATTCTATGGCCCTGCTCTGGCAGGGGGGGTGAACTCAATGATCTCTGGGAGCTCCCTTCCAACCCCTGACATTCTGTGAGCCTCTGATCTGAATTCTTTTCCCTCTCATGGCATATTAGAATCCTTTTGGTTAGAAGAGACCTTTGGGACCATCAAGGCCACCTGCTTTTAGAGCAATAAAATGTCAGCCCTGCCAGAGCTGACTGAAACCTCTCCCAGCTAAGTACCTACCCAAGATGATGCTTCATGGCCAGTGTGTGTGACTGGGGCAGCAACAGGAGGGGCACCCAGCCTGCACTGCCACACCAACCCAGAACCTCCCTCTCCAGCTGTCAGCACTTGCCCCTTGCCAGGAGGAGGGTGGTCTGGCTCTTTCCCTGGTGGGTTTGCCCTGTGGTGAGGGTGATGGCTTAGGGCTGTCTGCTTGGGGACCAGGGGGGAAGGAGTCAGCTGTTGCTGGTTAAGCAGCTGGAGCTGCTGCTGGAATTTTGGGCTCCTCTCTTGGAGAAAGTGCTGGTTTGGAAAGTGTGGGGGGAAACTGGGCCCCAGCCACATATTTTTGTGGCCTCCTGGCTGAGCAGCCAAATCAATGTGATGTCTGCATCGTGCCTCAGCAGCACACTGGTTGCAAAACACAGGGCAGGCAGGATTCACATCTACGTGGCAATGAGGGCTGAAGTGCCTTCCCCCCCCACAATGTGCTGTTTCTGTTTACTTGTGGTGAAGCAAGCACAGATGTCAGCTCTCCAACCCACCACCCAGAGCTCCTCGTGCCCTTTAAAGTGCTCAGACCCTGTTAGTCATTACTGGAGCAGCCCAGCAGATGCTGTGTGCTTGATGAGTGGAAAAGGACTGGGTGGCTCAAAGTAAGAGGAGGAAGCTTGAGGGATGGAGGTGAGCTCCTGGAAAACTGCCCTAGGCCTGTTCCATGCATGTTTTGCTCCCCCAGCTCAAAACCAATTCGTATGGAGAGGAATTAGCCCTTGCCCCTTTTCCTCTTGTGTTAGACAAATCCTTACAGCCCACCAGGATTGCTGGGGTATTTTTTCTATGATGGAATAGAATGAACCAGGTTGGAAAAGACCTTTGAGATCATCAAGTCCAACCTATCACCCAGCACCATCTAATCAATAAACGATGGCACCAAGTGCCTCATCCAGGCTCTTCCTAAACACCTCCAGGGATGGTGACTCCAACACCTCCCCAGGCAGCACATTCCAATGGACAATCTCACTTGCTGGGAAGAATTTCTTCCTCTCCTCCAGTCTAAACCTCCCCTGGCACAGCTTGAGACTGTGTCCTCTTGTTCTGGTGCTGGTTGCCTGGGACAAGAGACCAACCCCCACCTGGCTACAGCCTCCCTTCAGGGAGTTGGAGACAGCAAGAAGGTCTCCCCTGAGCCTCCTCTCCAGGCTAAGCAACCCCAGCTCCCTCAGCCTCTCCTCACAGGGTTGTGCTCCAGACCCCTCCCCACCTTTCTTGCCCTTCTCTTCCAGCAACTCAACATCTTTCTTAAACTGAGAGGCCCAGAACTGGACACAGGACTCAAGGTGTGGCCTAACTAGTGCTGAGCAATAGGGCTTGTAGTGCTAGGATGAGAGGGAATGGATTGAAGCTTGAGGAAGGCAGATTTAGGCTGGAGATCAGGAAGAAATTCTTTCCAGTGAGGGTGGGGAGACACTGGAACAGGTTGCCAAGGAAGGTTGTGGCTGCCTCCTCCCTGGAGGTGTTCAAGGCCAGGCAGGATGAGGCCTTGAGCAATCTGATCTAGTGTGAGGAGTCCCTGCCCATGGCAGGGAGGTTGGAACTGGATGCTCTTTAAGGTCCCTTCCAACCCAACCCATTCCATGAATCTATGATTCTGGATGTGGAGGAGTTCAAGTGCAGAGGAGCAGGAGCAGGGCATGGCCAGTAGGAGCACTCCTTAGCACTGCCAAAGCAAGATAAGGGCCAGAACAGCTTGGATTTTATCTGCAAGAGAGATGAAACTGCTTCTTTTGAGAGGTTATTGCCCAGAGGGGGTGGTGGATGCCAGCAGGTCAAGGGAGGGGATTCTCCTCCTCTGCTCCACTCTGGTGAGAACAGACCTTGAGCTCTGTGTCCAGTTCTGGAGCCTCTGTTCCAGGAAGGGTCTGGAGGTGCTGGAAGGTGTCCAGAGAAGGGCCATGAGGAGGAGCAGAGGGCTGGAGCTGCTCTGCTATGAGACCAGACTGAGAGAGATGGGGTTGTGCAGTGTGGAGAAGAGAAGGCTCCAAGGAGACCTAATTGTGGCTTTCCACTGTCTGAAGGGGGCTACAGAAAAGCTGGGGAGGGACTTTTGAGGGTGTCAGGGAAGGATAGGACTGGGGGGAATGGAACAAAACTAGAAGTGGGGAGATTGAGATTGGATGTTAGGAAGAAGTTGTTCCCCATGAGGGTGATGAGAAACTGGCACAGGCTGCCCAGGGAGGTGGTGGAAGCCTCCTGCCTGGAGGTGTTTGCAGCCAGGCTGGAGGTGGCTGTGAGCAACCTGCTGCGGTGTGAGGCGTCCCTGGCCATGGCAGGGGGTTTGGAACTGGCTGATCCTTGAGGTCCCTTCCAACCCTGACAATTCCATGATTCTATGCCCCATCCTTGGCAAGAAGTTGGACAGGGAGGGCTCTGAGCATCCCCATCTAGCTGCAGATGTCCCTGCTCACTTCAGGGGGTTGGAGTAGATAACCTGTGCAGGTCCCTTCCCACCCAAATCATTCTGGGATTCTATGAGAGAGTTTACTTTGAACCCTGGAAACATCCCAGAAATAGGTGGGGGGAAATCAGCCTTTGGCAGTTGATGCTGGAAAGCAAGAGGGATTCAAAGCCTGACTCCACATCCATCACCTCCACCAGCCCTGGGAGAGCTGCCAACCACACCAGCCAGCCAAGGAATGCAGCAGCACTATGGGAGCAACCCCCCGGGTGGGCACAACCCATTGGGCAGGGTCTCAGGCATCCTGTCCTGATGGCATCTGCTGGGGAGCTTACAAAACCCACTCAAACCCCCTCCCAGCTTTAGCCTGGCAGTGACTTCAGTGCTGGAGGAACACTGAGTGACAGCAAGAAACTGATAAAGCTGCAGGGATGGTCCTTACAGTGCACAGTGCCAGGAGGAAAGGTAAGCCCAGGAATCAGGACTGCCTCACTGATAGGCAACCTCTCCTCCTGCTGAAAAAGGGGAGGGATTGAGACATCCTTGCTGTGCTGATGCTCAGAAAGGGCAAGAAGCTTGGGTGGGAGCTGGTCCAGCCTCACTCATCTTTCTCATCCATCCTGGTGAGCATTTACTCCAAATAGATAGAATCACAGAATAAGCCAGGGTGGAAAAGACCCCAGAGATCATCAAGTCCAGCCCATTAACTAAGAGCTAACACCTCCTGACAACTCAACCATGGCTCCAAGTGCCACATCCAATCCCTTTTTGAACACCTCCAGGGACAGGGACTCCACCACCTCCCTGGGCAGCACATCCCAGTGGCCAATCTCTCTTGCTGGGAAGAACTTTCTCCTCACCTCCAGCCTAAACCTCCCCTGGCACAGCTTGAGACAGTGTCCTCTTGTTCTGGTGCTGGTTGCCTGAGAGAGGAGGCCGACCCCACCTGGCTACAGCCTCCCTTCAGGGAGTTGTAGACAGCAACAATAGAATCACAGCATGAGACTGAACACATCCAAGTGCCAGGTTCTGCACATTGGCCACAACAATCCCATGCAGTGCTACAGGCTGGGGTCAGAGTGGCTGGGAGCAGCCAGGCAGAGAGGCATCTGGGGGTGCTGGTTGATGGTAGGCTGAACATGAGCCAGCAGTGTGCTCAGGTGGCCAAGAAGGCCAATGGCATCCTGGCCTGCAGCAGGAAGAGTGTGGCCAGCAGGAGCAGGGAGGTCATTCTGCCCCTGTACTCAGCACTGGTTAGGCCACACCTTGAGTCCTGTGTCCAGTTCTGGGCTTCTCAATTTAAGAAAGATGTTGAGCTGCTGGAAGGTGTCCAGAGAAGGGCAAGAAAGGTGGGGAGGGGTCTGGAGCACAGCCCTGTGAGGACAGGCTGAGGGAACTGGGGTTGCTTAACCTGGAGGAGGCTCAGGGGAGACCTTCTTGCTCTCTACAGCCACCTGAAGGGAGGTTGTAGCCAGGTGGGGGTTGGTCTCTTCACCCAGGCACCCAGCACCAGAACAAGAGGACACAGTCTCAAGCTGTGCCAGGGGAGGTTTAGGCTGGAGGTTAGGAAGCAATTCTTCCCAGCAAGAGAGATTGGCCACTGGAATGTGCTGCCCAGGGAGGTGGTGGAGTCACCATCCCTGGAGGTGTTTAGGAAGAGCCTGGCTGAGGCACTTGGTGCCATGGTTTAGTTGAAGAGATGGTGTTGGGTGATAGGTTGGACTTGATGATCTCTGAGGTCTTTTCCAAACTGGTTCATTCTATTCTGTTCTATTCTGTACTTCTCTGGTGGGATTCCTGCCTCTTGGTGGTCCCTCCCCGTGCTGGCTTGCTTGGCTAAGATTTTCCCAGGTGCTCTGTAGGGTCTCCGCCAGCAGGGAGGGAGCTGATACAGTGAGTTATTAGCAGCTCAAAGGATAATGGGTACCAGATGCTGCTGGAAGTCAAACAAGGACACATGTCGCTGCCTTTGGGCTGCAATCCTCTCCAGCCAAGCTGCTCCGAGACAGGATCCACCCTGCAGGGGAAGGCTGAGCTCTGCAGCTGGTGCTGGGCTCCTGATACTTGTTGAGCAGTTTGTGTGCTGTGCCTCAGTGCTGTTGAATCTTGCACGTGGCCTTCCAGTGCTTAAAATGGACTGTGGGAAAAGGTGGGGACAGAACTTTCAGCAGGGCCTGTTGTGACAGGACAAGGGCTGTTCTGTCTGGAGAAGAGAAGGCTCCCAGGTGACCTCGTTGTGGCCTTCCAGGATCTGAAGGGGGCTACAGGAAGGCTGGGGAGGGACTGCTCAGGATCTCAGGGAGTGCTAGGACTAGGGGGAATGGAATGAAGCTGGAGGTGGGGAGATTCAGGCTGGATGTGAGGAGGAGGTTCTTCCCCATGAGAGTGGTGAAGCCCTGGAATGGGTTGTCCAGGGAGGTGGTTGGGGTCCTGTCCCTGGAGGTGTTTAAGGCCAGGCTGGCTGAGGCTGTGGCCAGGCTGATGTAGTGTGGGGTGTCCCTGCCCATGGCAGGGGCGTTGGAACTAGCTGATCCTTGTGGTTCCTTCCAACCCTGACTGATACTGTGATACCATGATACTGTGACAGAGGGTGCTGGTTTGAAACTAAAAGAGGGAGAGTCAGACTGGAGAGAAGGAAGAAATGTTTTGCACTGAGGGTGCTGAGACACTGGCCCCGGTTGCCCAGGGAGGTGGTGGTTGTCCCATTGCTGGAAACATCACAGGTCAGGTTGGACTGGGCTCTGAGCCACCAGATCTAGTTGCAGATGTCCTTGCTGACTGCAGGGGTATTGGACTTGATGAGCTTTAATGGTCCCTTCCCACTCAAAACATGACTCCAGGATTCTGGAGCGAGTCCAGAGGAGGCCACAAAGCTGATCAGAGGGCTGCAGAGCCTCTCCTCTCGGGACAGGCTGAGAGAGTTGGGGCTGTTCAGCCTGGGGAAGAGAAGGGTTGAGAGAGACCTCAGAGCAGCCTTCCACTACCTGAAGGGGGCTACAAGAAAGCTGGGAAAGGATTTCTGACAAGGGCTTGTGGTGATAGGATGAGAGGGAATGGATTGAAGCTTGAGGAGGGCAGATTTAAACTGGAGATGAGGAAGAAATTCTTCCCAGTGAGGGTGGGGAGACACTGGGACAGGCTGCCCAGGGAGGTTGTGGCTGCCCCCTCCCAGGAGGTGTTCAAAGCCAGGTTGGATGAGGCCTTGAGCAAGCAGGGCTGGTGTGAGGTGTCCCTGCCCATGGAAGGGGGTTGGGACTGGATGCTCTTTAAGGTCCCTTCCAACCCAACCCATTCCATGATTCCCAGCAGGACCAGCCATGCTGCAGAGTGCCTCTGCTTGCACACTGATGGAAGCTCACCAGCACTGCCCCCACTCTCCCATGGCACAGCTCCCAGTGGCCCCACACAGCTCTGGTTTTCATCCCCTCTGTGCTTTCTCCCTCTGTGGTTGTCAGACCCCAGTGGGACCTCGTGTGTTTGAACACAGACACTTCAACCATTGCCTCTCTTGGAGGTTAATGTCCAGGTTTAGGTGGTGGAGTTGCTGTCCCTGGAGGGGTTCAAGAGGGGATTGGATGTGGCACTTGGTGCCATGGTCTAGTAGTCAGGAGGTCTTGGGTGACAGGTTGGACTTGATGACCCTTGAGGTCTTTTCCAACCTTGCTGGTTCTATGATTTTTAATCCCTTCTCCCAAGCAGCAAGTGATAGGACAAGAGGAAGAGGGCCTGGAGAATGAATCTGTTGAAGAGTGACTGAAGGAGCTGGGGATGGTTAGTGTGAAACAGAGGAGGCTGAGGGGAGAGCTCATTGCTCTCTACAACTACCTGGAAAGACATTGTGGAGAGGCTGCTGCTGGTCTCTCTCGCAGGTAATTAGTGACAGAACAAGGAATGACCTCAAGCTGCCACTGGGTAGGTTTAGGCTGGACATGAGGAAACATTTTTTCATGGCAAGAGTGGTCAGGGACTGGAATGTGCTGCCCAGGGAGGTGGTGGAGTCCCCAAGCCTGGCTGTGTTTCAAGGTGGTTTGGATGTGGTGCTTGGGGCTGTGGTTTAGGGGTGACCCTTGTAGAGCAGGGCTCTGGGTTGGACTTGGTGATCCTGAGGCTCTTTTGCAAGCTGAATAGTTCTGTGATCCTGTGAAAAGGCCTCAGCTTGCACCAGGGGAGGTTGAGGTTGGATGTGAGGAGGAATTTCTTCCCCTAAAGGGTTGTCAAATGCCGGAAGGGTCTTCCTAGGGCAGTGGTGGAATCCCCATCCCTGGAGAGAGGGACTGGAAAGCCATCTAGATGTGATGCTGAGGGACACCACCTGGCAGTGCTGGGTTAATGGCTGGACTTGCTGATGCTGAAGATCTTTTCCAACCCAAACAATTCCCTGGTTCTGTTCTCCAGTTCTTTTATTGTGGGGTTTTTTCTTCCCCTCCCCTCTCCATTTTCCTATGCCCACTGATAATCTCTGCCCAATAAATCAACGTTGTGCAACAAGGATAACAATGACTTACACACATGGAAAAAACAAAGGTGGTGGTAACAGCTCCCAGGCTCCAGAAAGCAGGCTCAGGAAGGAGCTGAGTAAACAAAGGGCTCTGGCTGCTGTCCCCCAGGGGCTGCTGTCCCTCCTGCTGTGATAGCTGAGGAAGTTGGTGGCAGCAGAGCAGGCTGAGCCCTGGGGCAGGCGGTGGGGTGCACGCAGGGCTGCTGGACCTCAAGCTCGGAGTTCACAGAACCACAGAATGTTAGGGGCTGGAAGGGACCTCAAAAGCTCATCCAGTCCAAGCCCCCTGCCAGAGCAGAAGCACCTAGAGCAGATCACACAGGAATGGATCCAGACAGGTCTTGGATATCTCCAGAGAGGGAGACTCCACATGCCCCTGGGCAGCCTGCTCCAGGGCTCTGTCACCCCCACAGTAAAATCATTCTTCCTTCTGTTTCCATGGCACTTCCTCTGCCTCAGCTTCCACCACTGCATTGAACATCCCCCAGCAGAGCCTGGCTCCAGCCTCTGGGCACTCACCCTGCACATCTTGATCACCAGCAATGAGGTCACCTCTCAGGCTCCTCCAAGCTAAGAGCCCTCAGCTCCTTCAGGCTCTCCTCCTAAGGACAATGTTCCACTCCCTGAATCATCTTTGTGGTTCTGCACTGGACTCTCTCAAGCAGTTCCCTGAGGTCCTTCCTGAACTGAGGGCCCCAGAACTGGACACAATATTCCAACTGTGGCCTCACCAGGGCAGAGCAGAGAGAGAGGAGAACCTCTCTCAACCTACTAACCACAGCCCTTCCAATCCACCTCAGGATGCCCTTGGCCTTCCTGGCCACAAGAGCACACTGCTGGCCCATGGTCATCCTTCCATCCACCAGGACCCCCAGGTCCTTTTCCCCTTCCCTGCTCTCCAGCAGATCAGTCCCCAACCTGCACTGGTGCATGGGGTTGCTCTTTCCCAGGTGCAAGACTCTCCCCTTGCCCTTGTTGAACTTCATTCCATCTCTCCCTGCCAGCCTCTCAAGCCTGCCTAAGTCTGGCTGAATGGCAGCACAACTCTCCCATGTCAGCCACTCCACCCAGTTTGGTGCCATCAGCAAACTTGCTGGCAGTGTTCTTTGTGCCTTCACCCAGGTCCTTGATGAATATGTTCAGTCATGTTCAAGGCCCAGGGAGGTGAAATCACAGCAATTCTGAGTATGCAGGGGGTGTAAATTGCTATAGGTGATATACAGGGCATCTTCCCCAGCTGGATGAGGCTCTTAGTGCCATGGTCTAGTTGATTAGTTAGGGCTGGGTGATCAGCTGGACTGGATGATCTTGGAGGTCTCTTCCAGCCTGGTTGATTCTGTGGTTGTTTTTCTTCCCTGCCTCGATGATAGCAGCAGGGCCACTAGGAAAACTTGAATGTTATTGCTCTGAAAACCATGATGAAGCTGCCCTGAGCTGGCAGAGCTCCTTGTTGGCACAGATTTTTTGGCACACAAGCTCTATGCAGAAGCAAAGAACATCTCCAGATGCTCACAAACAACAGGACACAAACTGATGGGAGGTGATGGATGTCCCCTCCCTGGAGGTGTGCAAGGCCAGGTTGGATGAGCAACATGGGCTGGTCAAAGGTGTCCCTGCTCAGGGCAAGGGGGATGGAACTAGATGATCTCTGAGGTCCCTTCCAAACCTGTCTATGAATCTCTGATGCTCATCCTGGGAAGCCTGCAGGGGCTGGGGACTCAGAATTGTCAGGGTTGGAAGGGACCTCAAGCATCAGCCAGTTCCAAACCCCCTGCCATGGCCAGGGACACCTCACACTACAGCAGGTTGCTCACAGCCACCTCCAGCCTGGCTGCAAACACCTCCAGCCAGGAGGCTTCCACCACCTCCCTGGGCAACCTGGGCCAGGCTCTCACCACCCTCATGGAGAAGAACTTCTTCCTAATATCCAATCTCAATCTCCCCATTTCTAGTTTTCCTCCATCCCCCCCCAGTCCTATCAATCCCTGACACTCTCAAAAGTCCCTCCCCAGCTTCCTTGGAGCCCCCTGCAGATTGTGGAAGGCCACAATTAGGTCTCCTTGGAGTCTTCTCTTCTCCACACTGCACAACCCCATCTCTCTCAGTCTGGTCTCATAGCAGAGCAGCTCCAGCCCTCTGCTCCTCCTCATGGCCCTTCTCTGGACACCTTCCAGCACCTCCAGACCCTTCCTGGAACAGAGGCTCCAGAACTGGACACAGAGCTCAAGGTCTGTTCTCACCAGAGTGGAGCAGAGGAGGAGAATCCCCTCCCTTGACCTGCTGGCATCCACCACCCCCTCTGGGCAATAACCTCTCGAAAGAAGCAGTTTCATCTCTCTTGCAGATAAAATCCAAGCTGTTCTGGCCCTTGTCTTGCTTTGGCAGTGCTAAGGAGTGCTCCTACTGGCCATGCCCTGCTCCTGCTCCTCTGCACTTGAACTCCTCCACATCCAGAATCATAGATTCATGGAATGGGTTGGGTTGGAAAGGACCTTAAAGGTCATCCAGTTCCAACCCCCCTGCCATGGGCAGGGACACCTCACACTACAGCAGGTTGCTCACAGCCACATCCAGCCTGGCTGCAAACACCTCCAGGCAGGAGGCTTCCACCACCTCCCTGGGCAACCTGGGCCAGGCTCTCACCACCCTCATGGGGAACAACTTCTTCCTCACATCCAATCTCAATCTTCCCACTTCTAGTTTTGCTCCATCCCCCCCAGTCCTATCCCTCTCTGACACCCTCAAAAGTGCCTCCCCAGCTTTCTTGTAGCCCCCTTCAGATCCTGGAAGGCCACAATGAGGTCACCTCAGAGCCTTCTCCTCTCCAGCCTGCACAACCCCAACTCCCTCAGTCTGTCCTCATAGCAGAGCAGCTCCAGCCCTCTGCTCATCCTCCTGGCCCTTCCCTGGACAGATTCTATCATCTCCTGGCATCAGCAGGCTCCTGCCCAGAAAAATCCTTGCAGGATGAAAGGCAGAGCCCCTCTTCACTCCCACCAAAGGCTGTTTTGCCTCCGAGATTGTTGCAGTTTCTCCTTTGCCTCCGGGCTCGGCGCCTCGCCGGCTCTGCAACTGCTGACTGCTTTGTGCTGGGTGGTCTGGGGGGTGCAGAATGTGTGGTGTCCTCATAAGCTCTCCCCACCTCCTCCTCCCACATGGAGCACGGTTAAGGCAAACAAGAGGATTCAATCAGATGCTGTCCCTCAGGGCTTGCAGGCAGAGGGAGTTCTCTCCTCCCACCCCCGTGTCGGGTAGGGGCCGAGCAATGTTACACAAGAAAGGAGGTTGTAGCCAGGTGGGGGTTGGTCTCTTCTCCCAGGCAAGCAGCACCAGAACAAGAGGACACAGTCTCAAGCTGTGCCAGGGGAGGTTTAAGCTGGAGGTGAGGAGAAAGTTCTTCACAGAAAGAGCAATTGGCCACTGGGATGTGCTGCCCAGGGAGATGGTGGAGTCACCATCCCTGGAAGTGTTCAAAAAAGGCTTGGATGTGGCTCTTGGAGCCATGGTTTAGTTGTCCTGAGGTGTTAGGTAATAGGTTGGACTTGATGATCTCTGAGGTCTTTTCCAACCTAGTTAATCCTCTCCTCTCCTCTCCTCTCCTCTCCTCTCCTCTCCTCTCTCTCCTCCTCTCCTCTCCTCTCCTCTCCTCTCCTCTCCTCTCCTCTCCTCTCCTCTCCTCTCCTCTCCTCTCCTCTCCCTCTCCTCTCCCTCTCCTCTCCTCTCCCTCTCCTCTCCTCTCCTCTCCTCTCCTCTCCTCTCTCTCCCTCTCCTCTCCTCTCCTCTCCTCTCCTCTCCTCTCCGATTAATACTTCTGGGGGAGTTAAGCTGTAAGCAGGGAGGAAGGTGAAGAAGAGGACAGCTGTATAAAAAGAAAACAAAACAACAAACCCACCACAAAAACAACAAACCACCAAAAAAACCCAACCCAAACCAAACAAGCCCTCCTTTTAACTTCAGAGGGAGATTTGGGGCTCTGGCTGCTGGAATCCCACCAGGACACCTGGGTCATGCACACACCCTCCAGCTGCATGGTTGCTGCAGCCAAAGCCTCCAACCCTCCTTGGTAAGTTCCTTGTGGGCTATTTGAGCTCTGGAGCAGTCAGTCAGTGGTGATCTCCCTGCTGCTGACCTGCAATCTGAAGCAAAACAAACCAACCCCAAACACCCCCCCCAAAATGCTTCAGTTGTGCTGAATTCCCTGATGCTCCTGAATCTCATAGCATGTTCTGGTTCTCTGCTCTGGGTGAGCTGTGAGATCATCTGGCAGGGTGAGGAGGGCTGTGCTCCTGAAGTGGTGGCTTAGGGGGGGAACCCCAGCATGATGGGGTTGGAAGGGACCTCTGGAGATCATCCAGTCCCACTGCAGAGAGGGACACACAGAGCAGATGGCTCAGGAGCACATCCAGATGGGTTTGGAATCTCTCCAGAGAGGAACTCAGCCTCTCTGGGTGACCTGGTCCAGGGCTCCAGCACCCTCAATGGAAAGAATTTCATTCTCATATTCAGATAGAATGGAATGGAATGGAATGGAATAGAGAATAGAATAGAATAGAATAGAATAGAATAGAATAGAATAGAATAGAATAGAATAGAATAGAATAGAATAGAATAGAATAGAATAGAATTAACCAGGTTGGAAGAGACCTTTGAGATCATTGAGTCCAACCTATCACCCAACGCCATCTGATCAACTAAACCATGGCACCAAGTGCCTCATCCAGGCTCTTCCTAAACACCTCCAGGGATGGGGACTCCACCACCTCCCTGGGCAGCACATCCCAATGGCCAATCTCTCTTAGGTGGGTTGGATTGGTTGATGGGTTGGATGCGATGATCTTGAAGGTCTCTTCCAACCTGGATTATTCTATTCTATGTAATTCTTTCTGGGAAGAAATTCTTCCTAACATCCATCCTAAACCTCCCCTGGCACAGCTGGAGACTGTGGCCTCTTGTTCTGGTGTTTGTTGCCTGGGACAAGAGACCAACCCCCACCTGGCTACAACCTCCCTTCAGGGAGTTGGAGAGAGTACGAAGGTCTCCCCTGAGCCTCCTCTTCTCCAGGCTAAGCAACCCCAGCTCCCTCAGCCTCTCCTCACAGGGCTGTGCTCCAGACCCCTCCCCAGCTTTCTTGCCCTTCTCTGGACACCTTCCAGCAGCTCAACCTCCTTCCTAACCTGAGGAGCCCAGAACTGGACACAGGACTCAAGGTATGGCCTAACCAGTGCTGAGCACGGGGCAGAATGACCTCCCTGCTCCTGCTGGACACACTGTTCCTGATGCAGGCCAGGATGCCATTGGCCTTCTTGGCCACCTGGGCACACTGCTGGCTCATGTTCAGCCTCCTGTCAACAGGGCTGTGGAGGTCTGATGTGGTTACTGGAAGTTCAGACATGTGCCTGCTCTTCTGAGCCCACTGCAGCTCTTGGGCAATGCTGGGCCTGATATTTACAAAGAAAAGTGAAAGTAAGACAAGGAAACCACTCTCAAGCCACAGAAGGCCATAAGCAGAAGTGAGATTAGCAGGGATGTGGTTCCTGGCTCAAGTTTAAGGGCAGGACCATCTCTCTGTGGAGACACAGGAAGTTCCACCTCATTGTGAGGAGAATCTTCTCTACTGTGAGGGTGACAGAGCCCTGGAGCAAGGTGCTCAGAGAGGTTGTGGAGTCCCCTTCTCTGGAGGTTTTCAAAGCCAGCCTGGATGTGTTCCTGTGTGGCCTGCCCTGGGTGATCCTGCTTTGGCAGGAGAGGTTGGACTGGATGACCTCTGGAGCTCCTTTCCAACCCCCACCATTCTATGGCTCTGTGCCTTCACCAGCTCCAGTTCTGGCCAAAGTTTCTCTCCTTTCTGCAGATGAGGTGAAGCCTCATCCAGCTCCTCCAACCACAGCTCTGCTGCCCTTGCTCCCCATGGCAGGTGGTCAGATGCTGCAATTGTTCTGCTGTGTCTCAGAGAATCCCAGACTGGTTTGAGTTGGAGGAGACCTTTAAAGCTCATGTAGTCCAGCTGCAGGCAGCAGGGTCACAACAACCCCATGCAGAGCTACAGGGTGGGGTCAGAGTGGCTGAGAGCAGCCAGGCAGAAAGGGACCTGGGGGTAGTGGTTGATAGTAGGCTGAACATGAGCCCGCAGTGTGCCCAGGGGGCCAAGAAGGCCAATGGCATCCTGGCCTGCATCAGGAACAGTGTGGCCAGTAGGAGCAGGGAGGTCATCCTGCCCTGTGCTCAGCACTGGTTAGGCTGCACCTTGAGTCCTGTGTCCAGTTCTGGGCTTCTCAGTTTAGGAAAGATGTTGAGCTGCTGGAAGGTGTCCAGAGAAGGGCAAGAAAGCTGGGGAGGGGTCTGGAGCACAGCCCTGTGAGGAGAGGCTGAGGGAGCTGGGGCTGCTTAGCCTGGAGAAGAGGAGGCTCAGGGGTGACCTTCTTGCTCTCTCCAACTCCCTGAAGGGAGGTTGTAGCCAGGTGGGGGTTGGTCTCTTCTCCCAGGCAGCCAGCACCAGAACAAGAGGCCACAGTCTCAAGCTGTGCCAGGGGAGGTTTAGGATGGATGTTAGTAAGAAGTTCTTCCCAGCAAGAGAGATTGGCCATTGGGATGTGCTGCCCAGGGAGGTGGTGGAGTCACCATCCCTGGAGGTGTTTAAGAGGAGCTTGGATGAGGCACTTGGTGCCATGGTTTAGTTGATCAGATGGTGCTGGGGGTTAGGTTGGAGGTGTTCAAAAAAGGCTTGGATGTGGCACTTGGAGCCATGGTTTAGTTGTCCTGAGGTGTTGGGTGATAGGTTGGACTTGGTGGTCCCTGGGGTCTTTTCCAACCCTTTGATTCTGTGACATCTGCAACTGGAGCAGGTTGCTCAGAGCCCCAAGCCACCTCACCTGCAATAGTTCCAGGGATGGAGCCTCTATCACCACTCTGGGGTACCTTGGCCAGGGCCTCACCAGCCCTCAGTGTGAAACATTTCTTCCTTCTCTCTGGTCTGAATCTTCCTTCTGGGAGTGAGGGGCCCACAGCTGAAGCCAGTGTTTGAGGTGTGGCCTCAGCCCTGCCAGGCACAGGAGTATGGTCACTGCCCTGGTACTGCTGGCCACATTGTTCCTGCTCCAGGCCAGGCTGCTGGTGGCCTTCTTGGCTACCTGGGCACATGCTGGCTTGTGTTAAACTGCTGCTGCCCAACTCCCATACCATGCTGATCAGTTCTAATGCCACTGCAAATGGCTTTTCCCAGTGCAGATTTGACACCTCCCTTGATCTGCTGGACATCCAGCATGGATCATGAGAGCTGAGCTTGCTGATGGCTGCAGGGAACCTTCCCAGGGATCAGCAGCAGGGTGGTTGCAGGCTTGTGAGCAAGTTGCTGCCTGTCTAAGCATTGAATTAGTGTGGAAACAAAGTCTTGCAGCATTTGCTTCTCAGGTGATATGTGAGGACTTGTTTCCCTCCATGCTTCATAACACTTCTCTCCCATCAAGCTGTGGGAAACACCTTTGACTTGGAGCTGAGCTTGGGTGGTGCAGAGAAGCCTTGGAGATTCCATTAACTTCTGGATTTGCCCCTGGGAAATGAAAGGGAACAAACAGATCTCTTTCCTGGGGCTGCAAATGAGCAGGACCAGGGCAGTGCTCATTGTCCTGTACTCAGCACTGGTGAGGCCAGACCTCAAATGTTGGGTTCAGTCTGGGGCCCTTCACTATAAGAAGGACACTGAGGTGCTGGAGGATGTCTGAAGAATGACAACAAAGCTGGTGAAGGGTCTTGTGAGGAGCAGCTGAGGGAGCTGGGGTTGTTGAGCCTGGAGAAAAGGAGGCTCAGGAGAGACCTTCTGGCTCTCTACACCTCCCTGGAAGGAGGTTGGAGCGAGGTGTGGGGGTTGGTCTCTTCTCCCAAGAAACAAGGGATGGTGTGAGAGGAAATGACCTCAGGCTACCTCAGGGGAGGTTTAGGTTGGATTTCAGATGAAAATTCTTGACTGAAAGGTTTCTCAAAGACTGGGCCAGGCTGCCCAGGGACGTGGTGGAGTCCCCATCCCTGGAGGGACTGAAAAGCTGTTTAGATGTGCTGAGGGACATAGTTTAGCAGTGACCTGGCAGTGCTGGGTTAATGGTTGTCTTTAAAGGTCTCTTCCAACCAGAAAGATTCCATGATGAGGCTTGACATGAACAAAGTGGAGCATGCTGCAAGGCTGGCTGTCCTCATCCTCCTGGGAACATGTGGAGCCCAGGCCCAGCAAGGATGTTGGGCTGAACAGACAAGGGGTAACTGGTACAAGTGACTCCTGGAGGGATTCTGAGTGGACTCCAGAAGAACAGTTGGACACTGGAATCACCTCCCAAGGGAAGCAGTGGATTCCCCTCCACTGCACAGTTTCAAGACCCAGCTTGACAGGGTGCTGGGCCAGTTCATTTCAACTCCACTATCACCTAAAAAGGCTGAGCCAGATGATGCTTGGGGTCCCTTCCAGCCTGGCATTCTGTGAGGCACCATTGTACACCACCAGCCCAGTGCTCCATTTTCACTTCAAGCCAGTCGGAGGGCAGCCTGGGGGGCTCACCTATGCTCTGTAGCCTCCCACTGTGGTGCCAGGGGGCAAATCTCAGAGGAAGCATCAGCAGCATCCTTTGCACTCACAGATCATAGACTCATGGAATGGTCTGGGTTGGAAGGGACCTCTGAAGGTCACCTAGTCCAATCCCCTCTGCAGTCAGCAGGGAGAACCTCAATGAGATCAAGTTGCCCAGAGCCCTGTTGAGCCTCAGCTTGAAAAGGGAAGGGAAGGGAAGGGAAGGGAAGGGAAGGGAAGGGAAGGGAAGGGAAGGGAAGGGAAGGGAAGGGAAGGGAAGGAAGGGAAGGGAAGGAAGGGAAGGGAAGGGAAGGAAGGGAAGGGAAGGGAAGGGAAGGGAAGGGAAGGGAAGGGAAGGGAAGGGAAGGGAAGGAAGGGAAGGGAAGGGAAGGGAAGGAAATTAACCAGGTTGGAAAAGACCTTTGAGATCATCAAGTCCAACCATCTAAACAACTAAACCATGGCACCAAGTGCCTCATCCAGGCTCTTCCTAAACACCTCCAGGGATGGTGACTCCACCACCTCCCTGGGCAGCACATTCCAATGGCCAATAACTCTTTCTATGAAGAAAGATAAGCCCCAGGGATGAGCCCCCAGCCACCTCCTTGGGCAAACCAGTGCCAGTGTGCCACCACCCTCATGGTGCAGAGCTCGTTCCTCACCTCCAACCTAATTCTGCTCCAGCTTCTGCTATCTGTGGTCCCAGCAGTGGGGTTGGTCAGGTCCAGAAGTGCTGACAGAGCTCAGCTTGGAGGCTCCTGTGTCTGGGACAGTCACGTAAAGGCACAAACGAAGGTGCCTCCAAATGGCTGTGGCTTCCTGTCTGGGGCAGAGCCAGGGGAGTGGTGGGCTTGTATTAAATATTAATTTCCTCCCTTTGGAGCCTGTTTACTTGGAATACACAATTTCCTGCCTGCTTTCCTGTTGGAGTTTCTGCCTTGGTGGCTTTTTCTCCTTCTCCCCCCACCCCAGCCCTGCTTTCCCTGTTGAGGTTCTCTGCCTGGCAGCCCTGATCGTGAAATGTGCCCCAGGGGAAGCAGCCAGGTGGCACAGGCTGGTGTAAGGGGGGTGTCCCTTGCCCTGGCCTTGCAACCTCCACACCAGCTTCTTGCTGCTGAGCTGGATCTGGTAATTCCCACACCCTGGTATGACTCAGTGGGGTGGGTGCTGGTGGCACTGCCTCCCCCCCTCCGCCTCCACCACACCTAGTTGTGTCTTTTTCTTTTGCTGTCTCAGCCCAGCTCTTCCTCTCCCTGTTACCTCCCACTGATGCCTTCACTCAGATGGAAGGGATGGGTTTGGAAGCAGCTGAAACCCGCCTGGGGGAAATGTGAAGGAAAAGGCAGGGTTGTAAACAAACCTGGGGCTCGGGGAGGGATGGGTGTTGTCCTGCCTAGGCAGCAATAGCTGGAAGGAAAGGGAGGGTGGAAATTCTCTCTGAGGGAACAAGCAGGCTCTCCCCAGCTTGCAGGAGCATCACCTGGGTGGCATGGGATGTGCTTGCTGTGTCCTTCCTCCTCTTCTGAAACTCAGAGCCCAAATCACAGAATGGTTTGGGTTTGAAGGGACCTTAAGGACCAACCCCCTTGGCATGACCAGGGACACCTTCCACTCGACCAACTTGATCAGGGGTGGTTGAGGACCCATTCCTGGAGGTGTTTAAGCCCAGGTTGGATGAGGCTCTGGCCAGGCTGATCTAGTGTGAGGTGTCCCTGGCCATGGCAGGGGGTTGGAATTGGATGATCCTTGTGGTCCCTTCCAACCCTGACTGATACTGCTATGATCAAGGCCTCTTCCAACCTGGCACTGAACACCTCCAGGGAGGGGGCATGCACAGCCTCCCTGGGCAACCTGCTCCAGTGTCTCACCACCCTCTCTGGAAAGAATTTCTTCCTCATCTCCAATCTAAACCTGCCCTCCTCAAGCTCCAAACCATTCCCTCTCATCTTATCACTAGGAGCCCTCATGAAAAGTCATAGAATGATAGAGTCATAGAATCAATCAGGTTGGAAAAGACCTCAGAGATCAAGTCCAACCTGTCACCCAAGACCTCATGACTACTAAACCATGGCTCCCTCCCCAGCTTTCTTGGAGCCCCCTGCAGATCCTGGAAGGCCACAATAAGCTCTCCTTGGAGCCTTTTCTTCTCCAGAGTGAACTGAAACACCCAGACCAACTGAAACATTCCAGGTCAGGTTGGTTGGGCCTCTGAGCAACCAGATCTAGTTGCAGATGTCTTTGCTGGCTGCAGGGGTGCTGGACAAGATGACCTTTAAAGGTCCCTTCCCACACAAACCAGTCTGGGGTTCTTAGATAACATTAGTAAGGATGTGGACTGGCTGTGCTGCCCTTCTGGGAGGCTCTTGGTGGTCAGTGTGGAGGTGGGGACAGAGATCCTATAGAGAAGGTCATGGAAAAGGATGGGGTTGCATTCTAAAGAAGCTTGGCAGTAAGTATCTGACAGCAGACAAACATTGAGGTCATCCCCCTGGGAGCCGCAGGAAGAAGCTGATCTGAGCACTGCTTGGACTGCTCTTGCTGAGAGCCTCAGGATTTGTGCCCTCTAGCACTGGGCTTCTTTCACAGAATCCCACAACCATAGAATCACAGAACTGTCAGGGTTGGAAGGGACATCAAGGAGCAGCCAGTTCCAACCCCCCTGCCATGGCCAGGGACACCTCACACTACAGCAGGTTGCTCACAGCCACCTCCAGCCTGGCTGCAAACACCTCCAGCCAGGAGGCTTCCACCACCTCCCTGGGCAACCTGGGCCAGGCTCTCACCACCCTCCTGGGGAACAACTTCTTCCTCACAGCCAATCTCAATCTCCCCACTTCTAGTTTTGTTCCATCCCCTCCAGTCCTATCTCTCCCTGACACCCTCAAAAGTCCCTCCCCAGCTTTCTTGTAGCCCCCTTCAGATACTGGAAGGCCACAATTAGGTCTCCTCAGAGTCTTCTCTTGTCCAGCCTGAAGAGCCAAGCTGGTGCAGGATGGGGTCCTTGGAAGGACCATTCAGTGGATACAGACCTGGCTTGATGGCTGCACCCAAAGGGTGGCTGTCAATGGCTCCATGTCCAAGGGGAGGCCAGTGACAAGGGGAGGCCAGTGACAAGTGGAGTCCCTCAGGGATCACTACTGGGACCAGGCTTGTTTAACTGGGCCGTCAGTTTAGGAAAGATGTTGAGCTGCTGGAAGGTGTCCAGAGAAGGGCAACGATGCTGGGGAGGGGTCTGGAGCACAGCCCTGTGAGGAGAGGCTGAGGGAGCTGGGGTTGCTTAGCCTGGAGAAGAGGAGACTCAGGGGAGACCTTCTTGCTCTCTCCAACTCCCTGAAGGGAGGTTGTAGCCAGGTGGGGGTTGGTCTCTTCTCCCAGGCAACCAGCACCAGAACAAGAGGACACAGTCTCAAGCTGTGCCAGGGAGGTTTCGGCTGGAGGTGAGGAGAAAGTTCTTCCCAGAAGGAGAGCTTTCCCATTGGAATGTGCTGCCCAGGGAGGTGTTGGAGTCACCATCCCTGGAGGTGTTCAGGAAGAGCCTAGATGAGGCACTTAGTGCCATGGTTTAGTTGATCAGATGGTGCTGGGGGTTAGGTTGGACTTGATGATCTCTGAGGTCTCTTCCAACCTGCTTAATTCTGTATTCTGTGTTTTGAGAGTCCCCAGCCTGTGAGTTTCCTGGGGCCATGTACTCTCTCCCAGAGCATGTCCCTGGCTTCCAGTCAAGCTCTGGGTGTTGACTGTCTCTCTGCAAGAAGCTGCTCCTGCCTTAATGTTTTTTTGCAGGGAGCTCAGCAGAGGCTGTGGATGTCAGGAGCCAGCTGGTGAGCATTGCTGGAGCTTTATTTCCAGTGTCATCAAAGCTGGCTGATTCCAGTATAAACAAGCAAGTTATCTTTAGCTGACATTATTCAACACAAGCTTCAGAATATAACCAGTTATAAACAAAGTCAAGAGGAAGCCAAAGATAAAGCTCTTGTCCATGTGAGCTGATCCCCATTCCTTGATGCTTTGAAAGGTTTCCCAAGTCACTGAGGCCAGCTGGAAGTCAAGCTGAAGGTACTGGCACCAGCTGCTGGGGGATGGGGGCTCTGGGCTTAAGCTGGATTTGGGTCTCAGCTTCAGCAGACACACTGGAGCTGCCATTCCCTTCATTCCTCTCCTTGCTTCTAGCTTGCATCCCCTGGGATTTGGGTCTTGGAGGCTGTGTGACAGTTGCTGCTGGCTCTGTTTTCTCACTTGATGTGTGGTGCTGCCCAGAGAGGTGGTGGAAGCTTCCTGCCTGGAAGTTTTGCAGCCAGGCTGGATGTGGCTGTGAGCAACCTGCTGCAGTGTGAGGTGTCCCTGGCTAAGGCAGGGAGCTTGGAACTGGCTGAGCTTTGAGGTCCCTTCCAACCCTAACAGTTCTATGATTCTATGCATGAGGAAGTCCTGGTCAGCTCTTGCTGAGTCCTGCTCTGTCTTGCTTCTCAAATGCATGGAAAGCTTTAAACCCTGCTGGCATGGGAAAGACCAGGCTTAACCACAGGCAAGCAACAAGCTGCAAAGACTGCAAAGGACCTGGGGAATAAAATGCTCCCACCCAGGCCAAAGGAAGTACATGAATGTGTGTCCATTTCCTTCACAGACCCTGGCATGCCATGAGTCCATTTTAAACCCTCACAAAGTTTCTCAACCAGCCTTTTGGTGGTGGAGAAGCACTCAGAGACCAGCCCCCACGCTTGCAATAAAGAACTGCAGAGCAAATAAAAGAGCTAATATATATATATATATATATATATATATAAATAAAGAAGATAAAATAAAGACAACAACAAAAATGAAGAGATTACAGAATGCTATTGGCATGATCCTAAGCCATAGTTTGGAGCAGTAGCTGGGCTCTGACTCATACAGACACACAAACTCTGGGCAGAGGCTGGTTCCTTCCAGACCCAAGGGAGCACCTCCCCACACCACTGCCTCTTTAGGAATAATAGCCAGGCTGGAAGGTTTCCATCGCAGTGGTTTGTAACTGGAACTGGACCTCGTTTAGGAGGTGTTCCCCTCCATCTCCAGCATGGTCAGCAGCCGAGGCAGCTGTGCCCTCTTCTGGCTGAGCTTCACCGAGGCTGCTGAGCCTTGGTGAGCCTGGGAGTGCTAACCCAGAGCAGGGCTGCACGGTCCCTTCGGCAGGGTCAGAGCACTGCAGGAGCATCCTGCAGCATCTAGCCAGGCTGGATCGATGGGCTGAGGTCAGCTGTGTGAGGTTTAACAAGGCCAAGTAGGAGCTCCTGCACTTGGGGTCACAACAACCCCAGCAACACTGCAGGCTTGGGGCAGAGTGGCTGGAAAGGTGCCCAGCAGGAAAGGACCTGGGGGTGCTGGTTGACAGCCAGCTGAACATGAGCCAGCAGTGTGCCCAGGTGGCCAAGAAGGCCAACAGCATCCTGGCCTGAATCAGGAACAGTGTGGCCAGCAGCAGTAGGGTAGTGATAGTGCCCCTGAGCTGGGCACTGATGAGGCCACAGCTCAAATATTGGGCTCAGTTTGGGGGCCTCAGTACAAGAAAGACCTTGAGGTGCTGCAGCAGGTCCAGAGAAGGGCAACCAAGCTGGGGAAGGGTCTGGAGAACAGGGCTGGTGAGGAGTAGCTGAGGGAGCTGGGGGTGCTTAGTGTGGAGAAGAGGAGGCTGAGGGGAGACCTCATTCCTCTCTGCAGCTCCCTGAAAGGAGGTTGGAGTGAGGTGAGGATTGATCTCTTCTCCCTCACATCCAGTGGCAGGATGAGAGGACATGACCTGGAATTGTGCCAGGGGAGGTTTGATTTAGGTTGGACAGCAGGAAAATGTCTTTATGAAAAGAGTGGTCAGGCATTGGGATGTGCTGCCCAGGGAGGCAGTGGAGTCCCCACCCCTGGCAGGGTTCAAGAGATGTGTGGCCATGACACTTGGGGATATGGTTTAATGGCCAGGTTGATGGTTGGGCTGGATGACCTTGGAGGTGTTTGCCAACCAAAACAATTCTGGGAGATCTTTTGGGGAGCTGCTGTCATGGCAGAAGCCCTGGGGCTGTCAGCCCATGGCTTGGACGGGAGCACACTGCACTGGGTTAGGAACTGGCTGGAGGGCTGAGCCCAGAGAGTGGTGGTGAATGGTGCCACAGCCAGCTGGCAGCCAGGCACCAGTGCTGTGCCCCAGGGATCAGTGCTGGGCCCTGTGCTCTTTAACATCTTTATTGATGATCTGGATGAGGGGATTGAGTCCATCATCAGTAAATTTGCTGATGACACCAAACTGGGGGCAGGAGTTGATCTGCTGGAGGGTGGAGAGGCTCTGCAGAGGGACCTCGACAGGCTGGGCAGATGGGCAGAGGCCAAGGGCAGGAGATTGAACACATCCAAGTGCCAGGTTCTGCACATTGGCCACAGGAACCCCATGCAGTGCTACAGGCTGGGGTCAGAGTGGCTGGAGAGCAGCCAGGCAGAGAGGGACCTGGGGGTGCTGGTTGATGGTAGGCTGAACATGAGCCTGCAGTGTGCCCAGGCAGCCAAGAGGGCCAATGGCATCCTGGCCTGCATCAAGAACAGTGTGGCCAGCAGGAGCAGGGAGGTCATTCTGCTCCTGTACACTGAACTGGTTAGGCCACACCTCGAGTCCTGTGTCCAGTTCTGGGCCCCTCAGTTTAGGAAGGAGGTTGACTTGCTGGAACGAGTCCAGAGAAGGGCAACAAAGTTGGTGAGGGGTTTGGAACACAGCCCTGTGAGGAGAGGCTGAGGGAGCTGGGGCTGCTTAGCCTGGAGAAGAGGAGACTCAGGGGTGACCTTATTGCTCTCTACAACTACCTGAAGGGAGGTTGTAGACAGACAGAGGTTGGTCTCTTCTCCCAGGCAACCAGTACCAGAACAAGAGGATGCAGTCTCAGGCTGCGCCAGGGGAAGTTCAGGCTGGAGGTCAGGAGGAAGTTTTACACAGAGAGAGTGATTGCCCATTGGAATGGGCTGCCTGGGGAGGTGGTGGAGTCGCCGTCACTGGAGGTGTTCAGGAGGAGACTTGACAGGGTGCTTGGTGCCATGGGTTAGTTGATTAGGTGGTGTTGGATGATAGGTTGGATGTGATGATCTTGAAGGTCTCTTCCAACCTGGTCTTCCAGCCTGGTATTCTATTCTATTCTATTCTATTCTATTCTATTCTATTCTATTCTATTCTATTCTATTCTATTCTATTCTATTCTATTCTATTCTATTCTATTCTATTCTATTCTATTCTATTCTATTCTATTCTATTCTATTCGGGGGGTAGGGTGTGGGGAGGGGAAAGATTTGCCTTCCCCCCACAGTTGTGTGTTTTTGCTTTCAAGGTTCTCATGGAGCTCCTGGAGATCTATTTTGACAGCAGCTTTTCAAAGCTGGGGGTGTAGAGCAGATGGCTCAACCCCCCCACCCCCAACCCCCCCATACAACAAGAGGGAAGCAAAAGCCTTGTGCTGTTACAAGCTGCTCTTTACCTTAGCATGAATGCCATGGTTTGGTGGGGGGGAGACAAAAAAGCAACCCCCCCAAACAACAACAACAAAGCAACCTGTTTTGGCTTTTCAGGGAAAAAGCAGCTCTTGGAGCCAGCCTCACCAGCACAGCTGCCTGGACCTGGTGGGTTACACAAGAGCAATTCCAACGTGGGCTGTGTTTGCCACCTTGATCAGAGGGCTGGAGAACATCTACAGCAGACAGGCTGAGAGAATCAGGGCTGTGCAGCCTGCAGAGGAGAAGGCTCCAGGGAAAGCTTAGAGCTGTGTTTCAATATCTGAAGGGGACCTGCAGGGGGGCTGAGGAAGGACTGGTTAGAAGGGCTTGGGGTGATAGGATGAGGGGCAATGGTTTGGAAGTGGAGCAGGGGAGGTTTAGGTTGGACTCAGGTCCTGGTTGACAGCCAACTTAACATGAGCCAGGAGTGTGCCCAGGGGGCCAAGAAGGCCAATGGCATCCTTGCCTGCATCAGGAACAGTGTGGCCAGCAGGAGCAGGGAGGTCATCCTGCCCTGTGCTCAGCACTGGTTAGACCACACCTTGAGTACTGTGTCCAGTTCTGGGCTCCTCAGATTAGGAAAGATGTTGAGCTGCTGGAAGGAGTCCAGAGAAGGGCAACAAAGCTGGGGAGGGGTCTGGAGCACAGCCCTGTGAGGAGAGGCTGAGGGAGCTGGGATTGCTTAGCCTGGAGGAGAGAAAGCTCAGGGGTGACCTTCTTGCTCTCTCCAACTCCCTGAAGGGAGGTTGTAGCCAGGTGGGGGTTGGTCTCTTCTCCCAGGCAAGCAGCACCAGAACAAGAGGACACAGTCTCAAGCTGTGCCAGGGGAAGTTTAGGCTGGAGGTGAGGAGAAAGTTCTCCGCACAAAGAGCAATTGGCCATTGGGATATGCTGCCCAGGGTGGAGGTGGAGTCACCATCACTGGAGGTGTTCAAAAGGGGACTGGATGTGGTACTTGGAGCCATGGTTGAGTTAGTCAGGAGGTGCTGGGTGATAGGTTGGACTTGATGATCTCTGAGGTCTTTTCCATCCTTATTGATTCTATGATTCTATGACATCAGGAGGAAGTTCTGCACAATGAGAGTGGTGAAATACTGGAACAGTGAAACAGTGGAACAGTGAAACACTGGAACAGGTTGTCCAGGGATGTGGTTGAGGCCCCATCCCTGGAGACATTCAAGATCAGACTCCCTGTGTCCCTGGGCAGCCTGCTGGAGTTGGAGGTGTCCCTGCTAAGTGCAGGGGGGTTGGGCAAGCTGCCCTCCGAGGGTCCCTTCCAACCCGAATCTGACTCTGTGACTCTGAATTGTCTTTCCTGTTCGGGTGGTTTGAGTTTTGTGCCGTGGGGGTTTATGTGTTGTGTGGTTTTTCCCCCACCTCATTTAACTCTTTTTTTACCACTTCCATCTCCTATTTACCCACGGAAATGTGGCTGCTCAGCATTTCAATGGCAGGAAGGCAGCAGCTGCCGAGCCCTGCGCTGAGTCGCTGCCTGCCGAGAGGTCAAACCCTCCGCATCCGTCGTCTTATTGTGCCGCTTGGGATGCTGCTGCTGCTGCTGCCGCTGCTGGGAGGCTGAGGAGCTTCCTCGTGTTGAAATAGGGGTGAGGAGGAATAGCTTCTGAGCCAGGCTGTGTCCCCAGCACCACCACCACCACCACCACCCTTTGGCTGGCCTGATGTGGGGCAGGGACTGGCTTGAGAGCAGCCCTGAAGAAAAGGGCTTGAGGGTGCTGGGGGAGGAGAAGCTCAACAGGAGCCAGCAGTGAGCACTTGCAGCCCAGAGAGCAAATCCCATCCTGGGCTGCAGCAAGAGAAGTGTGGCCAGCAGGGTCAGGGAGGGGATTCTGCCCCTCTGCTCCACTCTGCTGAGCCCACACCTGGAGCTCTGGGGCCAGTTCTGGAGCCTCTATCACAGGAAGGATCTGGAGGTGCTGGAAGGTGTCCAGAGAAGGGCCACAAGGATAAGCAGAGGGCTGGAGCTGCTCTGCTATGAGGACAGACTGAGGGAGTTGGGGTTGTGCAGTCTGGAGAAGAGAAGGCTCCAAGGAGACCTTATTGTGGCCTTCCACTATGTGGAGGGGGGTCCAAGAATGCTGGGGAGGGACTTTTGAGGATGTCAGGGAGGGCTAGGACTGGGGGGAATGGAGGAAAACTAGAAATGGGGAGATTGAGATTGGATGTGAGGAAGAAGTTGTTCCCCAGAAGGGTGGTGAGAGCCTGGCCCAGGTTGCCCAGGGAGGTGGTGGAAGCCTCCTGCCTGGAGGTGTTTGCAGCCAGGCTGGAGGTGGCTGTGAGCAACCTGCTGTAGTGTGAGGTGTCCCTGCCCATGGCAGGGGGGTTGGAACTGGCTGCTCCTTGAGGTCCCTTCCAGCCCTGACAACTCTATGATTCTGTGTGGCTCCTACCACCTCTCTGAGCAGCCTGCACCAGTGTTTCACCACCTCCAGCATAAGAAATTTCTCCCTTCTCCCCAATCTAAATCTCCCTTTGTTAGTCAAAGCCCAACGCCCTTTGGCCTGTCCCAACAAGCCTTCCTAAAATGTCTGTCCTCATCTTTCCTGGAGGCCCCTTCTAAGTACTGGAAAGCCTCAGTTTGGGGGCACAGAAAGTGCACAGAGTGGCTGAGGTTGGAAGGGACCTTAGGAACAGTGTGGCCAGCAGGAGCAGGGAGGTCATTCTGCCCCTGTACACTGCACTGGTTAGGCCACACCTCGAGTCCTGTGTCCAGTTCTGGGCTTCTCAGTTTAGGAAGGAGGTTGACTTGCTGGAATGAGTCCAGAGAAGGGCAACAAAGTTGGGTGAGGGTTTGGAACACAGCCCTGTGAGGAGAGGCTGAGGGAGCTGGGGCTGCTCAACCTGTAAAAGAGGAGACTCAGGGGTGACCTTACTGCTCTCTACAACTACCTGAAGGGAGGTTGTAGACAGGCAGAGGTTGGTCTCTTCTTCCAGGCAGCCAGCACCAGCACAAGAGGACACAGTCTCAGGCTGCGCCAGGGGAGGTTCAGGTTGATGTTAGGAAGAAGTTCTACACAGGGAGAGTGATTGTCCATTGGAATGGGCTGCCTGGAGAGGTGATGGAGTTGCCATCATTGGAGGTGTTCATGAGGAGACTTGATGGGGTGCTTGGTGCCATGGGTTAGCTGTTTGGGTGGGTTGGATTGGTTGATGGGTTGGACACGCTGATCTTGAAGGTCTCTTCCAACCTGGTTTGGTTTATTCTAAAATAAAGGTTTATTCTAAATAAAGATCCTCTACTCCAACCTCCCTGCCATGGGTAGGGATGCCTTACTAGGAGAAAGATAAGGCTGGTTTTAAATGCAGGGAGTTCCTTACCCATCTTCTACCACTGCAGGTTGTGTTCATGACCTCATAGCACCACATCCTTGATCAATCCTTGGTCATTTGCAGAAAAGAAGGCTCCAAGGAGACCTTAGAGCAGCCTTCCAATACCAGAAAGGGGCCTACAAGAAAGCTGGGGAGGGAGCCATGGTTTAGTAGTCATGAGGTCTTGGGTGACAGGTTGGACTTGATCTCTGAGGTCTTTTCCAACCTGATTGATTCTATGACTCTATCATTCTATGACTTTTCATGAGGGCTCCTAGTGATAGGATGAGAGGGAATGGTTTGGAGCTTGAGGAGGGCAGGTTTAGATTGGAGATGAGGAAGAAATTTTTTCCAGAGAGGGTGGTGAGACACTGGAGCAGGTTGCCCAGGGAGGTTGTGCATGCCCCCTCCCTGGAGGTGTTTGCAGCCAGGCTGGAGGTGGCTGTGAGCAACCTGCTGTAGTGTGAGGTGTCCCTGGCCATGGCAGGGGGGTTGGAACTGGCTGATTCTTGAGGTCCCTTCCAAACCTGACAATTCTGTGGTTCTATTAAGATGAAAACCAAGAAAGCTGCAGCCCCTCACCTTGTGCCAAGCTTCTGTCTCAGGGCAAACCAACAGCAATTTGCTGTTTTGGGGAGGTGGAAAGAAACAAAACAACAAAGAATTAACCAGGTTGGAAAAGAGCTTTGAGATCATCAAGTCCAAC
This sequence comes from Melanerpes aurifrons, assembly GCA_011125475.1. NCBI lineage: Eukaryota > Metazoa > Chordata > Aves > Piciformes > Picidae > Melanerpes > Melanerpes aurifrons. Next base: position 2,373,701 of record WWNC01000064.1, read on the forward strand.
CTATCACCCAACACCATCTCATCAGTTAAACCTTGGCACTAAGTGCCTCAGCCAATCTCTTTTTCAACACTTCCAGGAACAGTGACTCTACCACCTCCCCGGGCAGCCCTCTCCAATGGCCAAACCCCTCTGAAATCACCAGGGGGAAGGTCAAGCAAGGTTTTCTTTTCATGCTTTCACTCTGGGGAGGAAGCAGATCCTACCCCACTTTCAGCACCACCAGGACCTCAGGTCTTCCCAGGCAGATATTGGTATAAGATGCTCTTTGGCTGGCATCAGCTTTGATTTGTGCATGAATGAAGCCCAGGGCCTGACCCCAGGGTGCTTTCAGTTGCTGAAATAGGACAGTTGGCATGAAGCCACACCAGGAGAAGTTTAGATTGGACATGAGGAGCAATTTCTTCCCCAGAAGGGTTGCCAAATCCTGGAAGGGCCTGCCCAGGGAAGGAGTGGAATCCTCATCCCCAGGGGATTTGGAAGCTGTGGAGAGGTGGTGCTGAGGGCCATGGTTTCGTGGTGACCTGGCAGTGCTGGGTCAATCTTTGGACTTGATGATCTTCAAGGTCATACCAGAATGAGCTGGCAAGGGGGTGGGCTTAAATATGGTCCCTGGGGGTCAGCCTTAGAGGGCCAGTATTGTGGCTGTGGCAGGGGAGAGACCTTTAGAGGCAGGAGGTGGCACAGAAAAGCATCAGAAAGCCTTTCTGCAGGAGTTGGTGAACCAGAATGGATTCCCTCCAGAGCTCACTGCCACTGGGGCAGAATCCTCTGTTTTCTTTGGACTGGGTCCACAATTAAGTTGCTCTGAGTGCACTTCCATATGAGAGCAATAACTGGCAATGCAGGGAGCTCCTTTCCTCTTCCCAGCTCCTTGTTCTGCAGGAGGTGATGCTGGGGGAGAGGTGGAGGTCCAGGACACGTGTGCCACGGTGACCACCTGAGGGCAGCTTGTGGGTGGGTAATGAACCCATCTGCAGTGTTAGTCTGCTAAAGCAATCAATCTCTAGCATCATTTGGGTTGGAAAAGACATTTTAAGGTCCAAGCATTAACCCAGCACAGCCAGATGGCCCTCAGCACCACATCAAAACAGCTTTTCAATGCTTGCAGGGAGGGGACTCTATCACCCTCTTGGGCAGACTATTCCAGGGCTTGACAATGCTTCTGGGGAAGGAATTGTTCCTCAGGTCCAACACAAACCTTCCATAGCACCATTTCAGGCTCTTTTCTCTTGTCCTATTGCTTGTTCCCTGGGAAAACAAACTGACTCTCCACCTTGCTTCCACCTCCTTTCAGGGACTTGAAGAGAGTGAGAAGGTTTCCCCTCAGCCTCCTTCTCTCCAGGGTAAACAATTCAAGTTCCCTCAGCTGCTCCTCACAACATTTGTGCTCTGCACCCTTCTCCAGCTTCATTGCCTTTCTCTGGACATGCTTCAACACCTCAGAGTCCTTCTTGGAGAGAGGGACCCAAAACTGAACCCAGTATTAGAGGTGTGGCCTCACCAGTGCTGAGAACAGCACTTGCACTTGCAGCCCGCAAGGCCAATCAGATCCTGGGCTGCATCAGGAGAAGTGTGGCTAGCAGGTCGAGGGAGGTGATCCTCCCCCTCTACTCAGCCCTGGGGAGACCCCACCTGGAGTACGGTGTCCAGTTCTGGAGCCCCTATTGCAAGAGGGATGTGGAGGTGCTGGAAGGTGTCCAGAGAAGGGCCAGGAGGATGATCAGAGGGCTGGAGCACCTCTCCTGTGAGGACAGACTGAAGGAGTTGGGGTTGTTCAGTCTGCAGAAGAGAAGGCTCCCAGGTGACCTCATTGTGGCCTTCCACTATCTGAAGGGGGCTCCAGGAAGGCTGGGGAGGGACTGCTCAGGATCTCAGGGAGTGCTAGGACTAGGGGGAATGGAATGAAGCTGGAGGTGGGGAGATTCAGGCTGGAGGGGAGGAGGAAGTTCTTCCCCATGAGAGTGGTGAAGCCCTGGAATGGGTTGTCCAGGGAGGTGGTCGAGGCCCTGTCCCTGGGGGTGTTTAAGCCCAGGCTGGATGAGGCTCTGTCCAGCCTGATGTACTGTGGGGTTTCCCTGCCCATGGCAGGGGGGTTGGAACTAGCTGATCCTTGTGGTCCCTTCCAACCCTGAATGAAACTATGGAACTATGAAACAGGAGGACAATCACTTCCCTGCTCCTGCTGGCCACACTATTGCTGATCATAGTATCATAGTATCACAGCATCAGTCAGGGTTGGAAGGGACCACAAGGATCATCTAGTTCCAGCCCCCCTGCCATGGGCAGGGACACCCCACACTACATCAGCCTGGCCACAGCCTCAGCCAGCCTGGGCTTAAACACCTCCAGGGACAGGGCCTCAACCACCTCCCTGGACAACCCATTCCAGGGCTTCACCACTCTCATGGGGAAGAACTTCCTCCTCACCTCCAGCCTGAATCTCCCGCCTCCAGCTTCATTCCATTCCCCTAGTCCTATCACTGCCTGAGATCCTGAGCAGTCCCTCCCAGCCTTCTTAGCCCCCTTCAGATCCTGGAAGGCCACAATGTGGGGTCACCTGGGAGCCTTCTCTTCTGCAGACTGAACAGCCCCAACTCCTTCAGTCTGTCCTCATAGGAGAGGTGCTCCAGCCCTCTGCTCATCCTCCTGGCCCTTCTCTGGACACCTTCCAGCACCTCCACATCCCTCTTGCAATAGGGGCTCCAGAACTGGAGGCAGTACTCCAGGTGGGGTCTCACCAGAGCTGAGCAGAGGGGCCTGGCACTGGGCCTTGTTGACCCTCATCTCATTGGTGTTGGCCCATCAATCCACCTTGGCCAGATCCCTCTGTAGAGCCCTGAGCAGGTCAGCTTTCCCACCCAGCAGTTACCTGTGATCTCCATGTGGAGAACTGGATCAGAGCCCCATATGCCATGGGCTGATGTCATCTGGGGATCAGGTCCCTGCCTTAATTGGTGGGAGCCCAGCTTAAAAGCACCTCTGGGGGTTTTGTCCTTTGGGAAGCAAGGCTCTTGCTCACTTTCCCCCTCCATGGACAAGGTGAAGTCTTTTTTTTCTCCCTCCCAGTGCTGGTGGTGGGGTGTCAGTGGTGTAGGGCAGGGGTAAGGGCTGGGTCCCCAGGGGGACTTGGCAGGAAAGCGAGGAGCTCCACAGTACAATGCATTATTTCCTGCAGGGAGGGACCCTGCAATACAGGAAAACATCAGCAGTTTTCTGCAGTCATCACTTGGGCCCTGGCTGCTGCTGCTGCTGCTGAGCCATCTTGTCTCCTGCCAGGACCTGAACCCCTGTGTCTGCACACCATGGGCACTGCTGGAGCAGGGAATAAGGATGTCAGGAGTTATCTCCCACGGCTGGAACAACACAATGACATCATGCTGACTGTTTTCATTACTGAGCAGGGCTAGATATTATTCTTTGCTTGGACTGAGCTCTTCAGGGAGAATAAATCTGATGAGGAGAGACTGAGGGAGCTGGGGGTGGTTAGTGTGGAAAGGAGGAGGCTGAGGGGAGAGCTCATTGCTCTCTACAACTACCTGTTGTGGGCATTGTGGAGAGGCTGCTGCTGGGCTCTGCTCACAGATAATTAGTGATAGAACAAGAGGGAATGGCCTCAAGCGGCCACTGGGTAGGTTTAGACTGGACAGTAGGAAACATTTTTCATGGCAAGAGTGGTCAGGGACTGGAATGTGCTGCCCAGGGAGGTGGTGGAGTCCCCAAGCCTGGCTGTGTTTCAAGGTGGTTTGGATGTGATGCTTGGGGCTATGGTTTAGGGGTGACCCTTGTAGACTAGGGTTCTGGGTTGGACTTGGTGATCCTGAGGCTCTTTTGCAAGCTGAATGTTTCTGTGGCTCTGTGCTCTCCCCTCCTTGCCGAGCTCTGCCGTGCTGTGTGAGCATCCAGGCTGCCCCCACCATGCCGAAGGCAGCAGCCTTGTTTAGAATCATTAACCTCCAGGATAAGAGCTCCATAAATAAAAGCTGAGGACATGGCAATTGTTCCTAACGTGGGCTATAAAGATAAGAGCTGGAAAGGTCTGCCCAGACCATTCTCTGGCCAGAAGAAGTGTACCCATTGTCTGGTGTCTGTGTTCCTCCCTCCTTATCACCAGGCAGCAGGAGCCTGGCGGTGGTGCCAGCGTTTGAGTGCCCAGGCTGAAACGTGACCACTTGAGCACCAAATAAGAGAAATAACATGTAAATAGCTCCCTGTCTGCTGCTCTGCCCTGGTGGGGTGGGGATGAGAAGCACTTTAGGCTTTAGGGTGCATCTCAACCAGAGGAAAACCTCTCCTGGACTCTAGACCCAGCTGTGGTTACGTTGTTGGGTTCCTGTTCAACACTTGGATGGAAGTGCCAAAAGCAGCTAAGGAAATGCTTACTGGGGGGCTTTAAAACAAAGGCATGTTCCCTCTTTTTGCAGCACTCTTTATTTGTTTGTGTCCCCATGGGCAGGCTCCTCCCCTGCTCTGTGATAAACATGTGTCTTGGAGGCATCCGCTGCTCAGTTCCCCTGCTCGAGGGCTGAGGTCAGAGGTATTTTGGGGACTTTGCTGCACTGACATCCTGAGGGAGCTGCCACCAGCCAAGAAAGGTGAACAGGGACAAGGGAGATGTGTTGGTCTCCAGTCAGCATGCACTCAGTGAATCACTTGGGTTGGAAGGGACCTTAAAGATCATCCAGTTCCAACCCTCCTGCCATGGGCAGGGACACCTCCCACCAGCCTAGGTTGCTCAAGGCCTCATCCAGCCTGGCCTTGAACACCTCCAGGGATGGGACATCCACAACCTCCCTGGGCAACCTGTCCCAGTGTCTCCCCACCCTCACTGGAAAGAATTTCTTCCCAATCTCCAGTCCAAATCTGCTCTCCTCAGGCTTCAACCCATTGCCCCTCATCCTGTCACTCCCAGCCCTTGTGAAAAGTCCCTCCCTGCCTCTCTTGTAGGAGCCCTTCAGGTACTGGAAGGCTGCTCTAAGGTTTCCCTGGAGCCTTTTCTTCTCCAGGCTGAACAGCCCCAACTCTCCCAGCCAGTCCTTATAGTGGAGGTTCTCCAGCTCTCTGACCATCTTCATGGTCTCCTCTGGACCCATTCCAGAAATTCCATGCAGCTGCCCACAACTGGAGGCAGTGCTGCAGGTGGGGTCTCAGCAGAGCAGAGCAGAGGGGTAGAATCCCCTCCTTGTGCTGCTGCTCCCCCTGCTTTGGGTGCAGCTTAGCACACAGCTGCCTGCTGGGCTGCCAGAGACCATTGCTGGCTCATGTTGAGTTTTGCATCAACTGACACCCCAAAGTCCTTCTCCTTGAGACTTCTCTTGAGCCTGTGCTTGGCATTGCCCTGACCCAGGTATAGGACCTTGCACTTGGCCTCGTTGAGCATCATGAGGCTCAGCATGTCCAGGGAGATGCCATGAGGCCATTATTGCTTCCAGACTGCTCACTGATCTTCTCAAGAGCACTCCTGTTTCACAGCACTGAGATGTGCCAGCTTGGCCTTGGGAAGGGGAAACCCTCTGGGTGCTGTAAGCACAGCTGCAGGGATAATACCTAAGGGGTGAGTGTCAGGAAGATGGGGCCAGGCTCTTCTCAGTGGTCCCCAGTGACAGGACAAGTGGTAAAGGGCACAAACTTGAACACAGCAAGTTCCACCTAAACATGAGAAGCAGTTTCTTGGCTTTGAGGCTGGCAGAGCACTGGAACAGGCTGCCCAGAGAAGTGGTGAAGTCTCCTCTGGGGATTTTCAGAGCCTGCCTGGATATGTTCCTGTGTGATCTGCTTTAGGTGATCCTGCTCTGGCAGCGGTGTTGGACTCAAGGACCTTCAGAAGTCCCTTCCAACCCCTACCATTCTGTCACTGGGGCTGTACCCAGAGCTTCTGAGGACCACAACCTGCTGACATCATCTCCTGGAGGTGGGATGCTCTCCTCCCTTTCCAGAGCTTAATATTTTCCTGTACTTTGGTGATTCATTAAGAGGTCAACAGTCTACGTGTGTGTGTGTGTGTGTGTGTGTGCGCCCTACCTCAGCTGGACTTGTGCTGGGATTTCATTGCAACCTCATTCAATAATGGCCAACCACACCTAAAGCTTGTGTTTATGATTTGGTAGAGATCATAGAATCACAGAACTGTCAGGATTGGAAGGGACATCAAGGAGCAGCCAGTTCCAACTCCCCTGCCAGGGGCAGGGACACCTCACACTACAGCAGGTTGCTCACAGACACCTCCAGCCTGGCTGCAAACGCCTCCAGGCAGGAGGCTTCCACCACCTCCCTGGGCAACCTGTGCCAGGCTCTCACCACCCTCATGGGGAACAACTTCTTCCTAACATCCAATCTCAATCTCCCCACTTCTAGTTTTGCTCCATCCCCCCCAGTCCTATCCCTCCCTGACACCCTCAAAAGTCCCTCCCCAGCTTTTCTGTAGCCCCCTTCAGATACTGGAAGGTCACAAGAAGGTCTCTTTGGAGCCTTCTCCTCTCCAGACTGAACAGCCCCAACTCCCTCAGTCTGTCCTCATAGCAGAGCAGCTCCAGCCCTCTGCTCATTCTCTGGACACCTTCCAGCACCTCCAGAACCTTCCTGTAATAGAGGCTACAGAACTGGACCCAGAGCTCCAGCTGTGGTCTCAGCAGAGTGGAGCAGAGGGGCAGAATCCCCTCCCTGGCCCTGCTGGCCACACTTCTCTTGCTGCAGCCCAGGCTCTTCTTGGCTCTCTGGGCTGCAAGTGCTCACTGCTGGCTCCTGTTGAGCTTCTCCTCCACCAGCACCCCCAAGAACTTTTCTTCAGGGCTGAAGGACTAAGAAATAAGATGTCACAGAATTCCAGCATGGTGGGAGGGTGGAAAGGGTCTCTGGAGATCATCCAGGCCAACCACCTGGATATAGTATAGTCATCTAGGGCAGGTTGCTCAGGATCACATCCAGGTGTGGTCAGAAACTCTCCAGGGAAGCAGACTCCACAACCTCTCTGGGCAGCCTGCTGCAGGGTCCCAGCATCCTCACACAGGGAGGAATTTTCCCCCTCATGTTCAGGTGAAACCCTCTGGGTTTCAGTTTGTGCCTGTTGTGCCTTGTCCTGTTGCTAGGCACCACTGAAGAGTCTGGCCGCATCCTCCTGACCCCCACCTTCCAGCCAGTGATGAGCAAAGCCTTCGACACTGTCCCGCACCACATCCTGGTCTCCAAACTGGTGACACATGGGTGTGATGGGTGACCACTAGATGGATAAGGAACTGGCTTGATGGCTGCACCCAAAGAGTGGCTGTCAATGGCTCCATGTCCTAGTGGAGGCCAGTGACAAGCGGAGTCCCTCAGGGATCAGTCCTGGGACCTGTCTTGTTCAACATCTTTGTGGGTGCCATGGACAGTGGCATTGAGTGCACCCTCAGCAAGTTTGCTGATGACACCAAGCTGTGTGGTGCAGCAGACACGCTGGAGGGAAGGGAGGCCATCCAGAGGGACCTTGACAGGCTGGAGAGGTGGGCACAAGCCAACCTCATGAAGTTCAAGAAGAGCAAGTGCAGGGTCCTGCATCTGGGTGGAGGCAATCCCAGGCACAAATCCAGGCTGGGCAGGGACTGGCTGGAAAGTAGCCCTGAGGAGAGAGCCTTGGGGGTGCTGGTGGACAAAAAGCTCACCAGGAGCTCTCAATGTGCACTTGCAGCCCGCAAAGCCAATCAGATCCTGGGCTGCAGCAGAAGTGTGGCCAGCAGGTCGAGGGAGGTGATTCTCCCCCTCTACTCAGCCCTGGTGAGACCCCACCTGGAGTACTGTGTCCAGTTCTGGAGCCCCTATTCCAAGAGGGATGTGGAGGTGCTGGAACGTGTCCAGAGAAGGGCCAGGAGGATGAGCAGAGGGCTGGAGCACCTCTCCTATGAGGACAGACTGAAGGAGTTGGGGCTGTTCAGTCTGCAGAAGAGAAGGCTCCCAGGTGACCTCATTGTGGCCTTCCAGGATCTGAAGGGGCCTACAGGAAGGCTGGGGAGGGACTGCTCAGGATCTCAGGTAGTGATAGGACTAGGGGGAATGGACTGAAGCTGGAGGTGGGGAGATTCAGGCTAGATGTGAGGAGGAGGTTCTTCCCCATGAGAGTGGTGAGACCCTGGAATGGGTTGTCCAGGGAGGTGGTCGAGGCCCCGTCCCTGGGGGTGTTTAAGCCCAGGCTGGATGAGGCTCTGTCCAGCCTGATGTAGTGTGGGGTGTCCCTGCCCATGGCAGGGGGGTTGGAACTAGATGATCCTTGTGGTCCCTTCCAACCCTGAATGAAACTATGAAACTATGAAACTATTGGTCAGATCTCCTCTCTTCTCCAGGCTACACAGCCCCAGGGCTCTCAGCCTTTCATCATCAGAGAGATGTTCCAGGCCCCTCAGCACCTTTGCAGCCTCTCCTGCTGGGCTCTCTCCAGTTGCTCCCTGAGCTCCGGGCAGCTCAGAACTGGACACAGTCCCTCTCTAGCAGTATTTCCCAGGGGTTTTAGGAGCTTTCTGTGGCTGCTTTCAGAGCATCTGCACGGATTTTGGTGAAGGACAAGTCGATCGTCCCGCTGGAAGCAGAGGGTGTTGGTGGGGGTGGGTGGGAAGAGCCCTGCCGATAAGCATCTGGATCCTGCAATTGTTATCCAAAAAGGAGCTGAAAGGTGGGGAGGAACAAGGGATGGGCTCGGGCTGGGGGGCAGAAAGGGCCAGCCGGGGGCTCCAAGGGGATGGGACTGCCGTGGGGGAGGCAGCAAACTGCTGTGAGCCCTCAGGAGTGGGAGAGGAAAAACCGCAGCTGTGCCATGGTGCCTTGTCCCTGCCGGACACCTGCATGCTCTGACCTAATCCAAACCGAGCTGCAGGCAAGTGAAGCCTTTCCACTGATCTCACTGGGGAAATATTCCCTCCTCCCTGTGTGTTTTTGCAGGAAGGAAAGGATTGAGGAGTGAGAGAGTGGACACACAGAAAGATTTAAGGAAGAATGTGTGCCCAAAACATGAGGGAGCTGTGCCTGAGGCTCAGCTTGGCCACAGAACCTCTTGGGATTTCCCAGCCAGGCAGCAGCCCTTCTTCTTGCTGAGGAGACCTTACAAGGTTCAGAGGAGGGCTACAAAGGTGACCAGAGGGCTGGAGCAAGCACCTCTACCTTTAAAGACAGGCTGAAAGAATTGGGGCTGTGCAGCCTGGAGGAGAGAAGGCTCCGGGGAGACCTTAGAGCTGCATTTCAACATCTGAAGGGGACCTGCAGGGAGGCTGGGGAAGGACTGGTTAGAAGGGCTTGGGGTGGTAGGAGGAGGGGCAGTGGTTTGGAAGTGGAGCAGGAGAGATTCACGTTGGACATCTGGAGGAAGCTCTGCACAATGAGAGTAGTGAAACACTGGAACAGGTTGCCCAGGGATGTGGTTGAGGCCCTGACCCTGGAGACATTCAGGATCAGCCTTGATGTGCCCCTGGGCAGCCTGCTGGAGCTGGAGGTGTCCCTGCTGCCTGCAGGGGGGCAGGACAAGATCATAGTATCACAGTATCAGTCAGGGTTGGAAGAGACCACAAGGATCATCTAGTTCCAACTCCCCTGCCATGGGCAGGGACACCCCACACTAGATCAGCCTGGACAGAGCCTCATCCAGCCTGGGCTTAAACACCAGCCCAGGATCTGATTGGCTTTGCGGGCTGCAAGTGCACACTGAGAGCTCCTGTTGAGCTTTTTGTCCACCAGCACCCCCAAGTCTCTCTCCTCAGGGCTAGGCTCCCTTCCAACCTGATGCAATCTGTGATATGAAGGGGTGGGAAAGGAGCAAGAAGAAATACAGAGCAGGTGACTGCTGGAGGAAAATCCTCTTTATGGTGGGACTCTTCCCTTGGAAAGGAGATGCCAGCAGCTCCTAACTCTCAAGACTCTCAGGACTCTAGGGGACTAAAGAGTCCTTTGTTGACTCAGTGGCATTTTGAGCTCAGTCATGCTCTTGAAACCTGTACTGTGACATCAGTGGATGTGGTTCTTTGGGACATGGTTTCATGGCCATGGTGGTCTTAGGCTGATGGTTGGACTTGAGGATCTTTGAGGTCTTTTCCAACCCAAACAAGTTCTGTGCTCCAACCTGAGTGTCTGCTGAGCAAGAGAGGCTTTTCATCTAAGACAGTGCTCCTTTATTTATCCTTGGCCAGCTCCCCTCTTGGCTCACCAGCAGGATTCCTTCAGCCCTCAGTTTATGCAGGAGAGCCACAAATTTCCAGGTGCTTTGCAACACACTGCAGAGTGAACCCTGCACTGGATCTGGCTTGGAGATGGTAGCATCAAGGACTGATCTCAGCTGTAACTCTGCCCTGAGGGACAACAATATGTGTGTGTGAGTGTGTCTGAACTCTCCCCTAACTTTCCAAAGGCATTTGGTCTGGATTTAAACACTTGCCAAGGTGGAGAATCCCTGGGGTGAAGCAGCAAGGGGGAGAAGAGGGCTGCACCCTCTTCCTGGGGTGCATTTGGAAGGGTGTGGAGCTGTGGGGCTCAGCCTGGGCAGCCCCTGGGGAAGGAAAGCAGTGCCCAGGCCACGGAAGTCTTTGTCTGTCACCTTAGCTCCCCAGACATTGTTGTCTTCTTGGCTGTGGCTTTTTTTTGGTTTCCTCCTAAAACACAACCCCATAAGCACCTGGGGATGTGCTGTGCCTGCTGCTTCCATGAGGCTGCTTTCCTCCAGGTGGAAACTCCACCTCAGCTAGCTCAGCACTGCCAAAATAAACAGGCAGGCTGCAGGCTGCTGCCCCTAGGTGCAGAGGAAAAGAGAATTCCCAGGCTCCTCTCTCTCTCTGCTGCTGCTGCTTGAGGGAGGAAGGCTCCTTTGGGAGGGGTCCTCCATAGCATCATAGTATCATAGAATCAGTCAGGGTTGGAAAGGACCACAAGGATCATCTAGTTCCAACCCCCCTGCCATGGGCAGGGACACCCCACACTAGATCAGCCGGACAGAGCCTCAGCCAGCCTGGGCTTAAACACCTCCAGGGACAGGGCCCCAACCACCTCCCTGGACAACCCATTCCAGGGCTTCACCACTCTCATGGGGAAGAACCTCCTCCTCCCCTCCAGCCTCAATCTCCCCACCTCCAGCTTCATTCCATTCCCCCTAGTCCTAGCACTGCCTGAGATCCTGAGAAGTCCTTCCCCAGCCTTCCTGGAGCCCCCTTCAGATCCTGGAAGGCCACAATGAGGTCACCTGGGAGCCTTCTCTTCTGCAGACTGAACAGCCCCAACTCCTTCAGTCTGTCCTCATAGGAGAGCAGCTCCAGCCCTCTGCTCATCCTCCTGGCCCTTCTCTGGACACCTTCCAGCACCTCCACATCCCTCTTGTCATAGGGGCTCCAGAGCTGGACACAGTACTCCAGGTGGGGTCTCATCAGAGCTGAGTAGAGGAGAATCACTTCCCTTGTCCTGCTGGCCACACTTCTCCTGATGCAGCCCAGGATCTGATTGGCTTTGCGGGCTGCAAGTGCACCCTGAGAGCTCATGCTGAGCTTCTCCTCCCCCAGCACCCCCAAGTCTCTCTCCTCAGGGTTGCTTTCCAGCCAGTCACTGCCCAGCCTGCATTTGTGCCTGGGATTGCCTCCACCCAGATGCAGGACCCTGCACTTGCTCTTCTTGAACTTCATGAGGTTGGCTTGTGCCCACCTCTCCAGCCTGTCCAGGTCCCTCTGGATGGCCTCCCTTCCCTCCAGCGTGTCTGCTGCACCACACAGCTTGGTGTCATCAGCAAACTTGCTGAGGGTGCACTCAATGCCACTGTCCATGGCACCCACAAAGATGTTGAACAAGACAGGTCCCAGGACTGATCCCTGAGGGACTCCGCTTGTCCCTGGCCTCCACTGGGACATGGAGCCATTGACAGCCACTCTTTGGGTGCGGCCATCAAGCCAGTTCCTTATCCATCTAGTGGTCCACCCATCAAACCCATGTGTCACCAGTTTGGAGACCAGGACCATTTTGCATGAACTCCCCAAGGCCCCCTCATGGAGCCACCCTTGCTGAGTCAGATGTTTTGGGTGAGCTGCACCAGCTGAGGGAAGCACATCCCCAAGGGCACAGCAGGAGTAGTGCAAGAGCTCTCTGCTTGGCTCTCTGCAAAGGGTGCTGCAGGGTGGAGGCCTGAAGCAAGGGTTGGAGATCCTCCAGCCCCTCGTGTTCATCTTCCTGGCTTTAGTTTCCCAGCAGAGTAACCTAAGTGACTCTTTCAGCCCTCTTTAGAAGGTTCAGAGGTGAGGAGTGGAGTGTGCCAAGCCATCTTCCTCTCCACTCCCTCCCTGCCAGCTGCTGGAGGTCATGGTGCAGGTGCTGCACCTTGTCCTTTAAATCAAAGGCTGAGGTTGCTCCTTGGCTCTGTGCAGAAGTCAAGGTCAGATGTTCCTTCCCACCACACATTGACATTTTCTACAGGAACAAAAGTCCCACCCTGGCCCTTACAGATCAGCCCACAGGGATGGGGCTGCTGGTGTGACTTTGTGCACCTTGTCCTGCTGCCAGTGGGTCCCTCACAGGCTGGCTGGCACCAAACAAAGCCAGGAAACATTATCATTAGCCCAAGGGTTGGCATCAGATGTGAGGCTTCTGGGCTTCTAAGTGGCTGACTGCACCTTTCTCAGCTCTAGGTGTGTGTCTGGCAGTCCCAGCCTCTTGCCTGGGAAGGGAAAACGCTGTCTGCAGAGGCACAGTCACATCCATCTGCTCAGACTTTCCCATACCCTCTGATGCTGAGAGCTGAAAGCTTCCCCTGGGAAGCTTTAAATGTCACATTGCACATCCATTACCTGCAGCTCCTGGCAGGTCAGGGTGAGGAAAGGTCTGCAGTGTGTAGAGACAGCTGGTCTGCTCTTTGAGCCCACAGCCAAGGAGCCCATCCAGGCTGAAAGGCTCATGTTGAGAGAGCTTGAAAGGCAATGCTCAAGACTGTGAACCACAGAATGCTAGGGGCAAACTCCAGGCCAAGCTGTCAGCCCCTGGCTTGGACAGCAGCACTCTGAGCTGGGTTAGGAACTGGCTGGAGGCTGAGTCCAGAGAGTGGTGGTGAATGGTGTCACATCCAGCTGGCAGCCAGGCACCAGTGCTGTGCCCCAGGGGTCAGTGTCTTTATTGATGATCTGGATGAGGGGATTGAGTCCATCATTAGTAAATTTGCTGATGACACCAAGCTGGGGGCAGGAGTTGATCTGCTGGAGGGTAGAGAGGCTCTGCAGAGGGACCTTGACAGGCTGGACAGATGGACAGAGGCCAACAGGATGGCATTCAACACATCCAAGTGCCAGGTTCTGCACATTGGCCACAGTAACCCCATGCAGTGCTACAGGCTGAGGTCAGAGTGGCTGGGAGCAACCAGGCAGAGAGGGACCTGGGGGTACTGGTTGATAATAGGCTGAACATGAGCCTGCAGTGTGCCCAGTGGCCAAGAAGGCCAATGGCATCCTGGTCTGCATCAGGAACAGTGTGGCCAGCAGGAGCAGGGAGGTCATTCTGCCCCTGTGCTCAGCACTGGTTAGGCCACACCTCGAGTCCTGTGTCCAGTTCTGGGCTCCTCAGTTTAGGAAAGATGTTGAGCTGCTGGAAGGTGTCCAGAGAAGGGCAAGAAAGGTGGGGAGGGGTCTGGAGCACAGCCCTGTGAGGAGAGGCTGAGGGAGCTGGGGCTGCTTAGCCTGGAGAAGAGGAGGCTCAGGGGAGACCTTCTTGCTCTCTGCAACTCCCTGAAGGGAGGTTGTAGCCAGGTGGGGGTTGGTCTCTTCTGCCAGGCACCCAGCACCAGAACAAGAGGACACAGTCTGAGGCTGTGCCAGGGGAAGTTTAGGCTGGAGGTGAGGAGAAAGTTCTTCCCAGCAAGAGAGATTGGCCATGGGAATGTGCTGCCCAGGGAGGTGGTGGAGTCACCATCCCTGGAGGTCTTCAAGAGGGGATTGATTGTGACACTTGGAGCCATGGTTTAGTTGTCCTGAGGTGTTAGGTATTAGGTGATAGGTTGGACTTGATGATCTCTGAGGTCTTTTCCAACCTTATTGATGCTATGATTCTATGGAAGGGACCTCAGGAGATCATCCAGTCCAACCCCCCTGCCAGAGCAGGGTCACCTGGGGCAGATCACACATCCAAGCAGATCTTGGATACCTCCAGAGAGGGAGATTGCACAACCCCCCTGGGCAGCTTGTAGAGTCTTTAACAGAGTAGGAAAAGCATCTGCTGGGCTCCAGAGCCCAGCACCTCTGCCCTGTGCAGGTCTGGGAGGTGCCTGATGACAACTTCCAGCAAGAAGCCAGCTGGCATAGGGGCCAGAGTTTGGTCCATGAGGAAGCTGATATATTGCTGGTAGTAAATGGTTGAGGCCCAGAGTTGGTCAACCTTCTCAGGCTGTAAACAAAGGCAGGAAGAATTCAGGGTCAGTGACTCCTGGTGGATTTCCCTGGTCTCTGATGTTCCTCTGCTTTACTGTGCCACCAGCATGTCCCGAGAAGGAACTCCGCTTCTCGGCCTTTCAACATGCTGCAGCAGGCTCTGCCCCTGGAGGTCTCTGCCTGACCTGCAATAACTCGTGTGAGATTAGCTTTAAAAAGCACTTTTGGAGCTTTTTCACTTCCTTTTGGCCTCTGAGCCTTGAGAAGACATTTAGGTCTCTGCCAGATTTTTCTCTGACACTTGAAGGAACAGCCTGATTTATTTTCCTCTTCCAAAGGATGGGGATTTTCAGGGCTTCATGTGCCCGAGAGGCAGGGCTTAAAAACACAGACCCATCCTGTCCTGGGGAGCTCTGCAACTCCCTGAAGGGAGGTTGTAGCCAGGTGGGGGTTGGTCTCTTCTCCCAGGCAGCCAGCACCAGAACAAGAGGACACAGTCTCAAGTTGTGCCAGGGGAGGTTTAGGCTGGAGGTGAGGAAGAAATTCTTCCCAGCAAGAGAGATTTGCCATTGGGATGTGCTGCCCAGGGAGGTGGTGGAGTCACCATCATAGTATCATAGAATCATAGAATCAGTCAGGGTTGGAAGGGACCACAAGGATCATCTAGTTCCAACCCCCCTGCCATGGGCAGGGACACCCCACACTACATCAGGCTGGACAGAGCCTCATCCTGCCTGGCCTTAAACACCTCCAGGGACGGGGCCTCGACCACCTCCCTGGACAACCCATTCCAGGGTCTCACCACTCTCATGGGGAAGAACCTCCTCCTCACATCCAGCCTGAATCTCCCCACTTCCAGCTTCAGTCCATTCCCCCTAGTCCTATCACTCCCTGAGATCCTGAGCAGTCCCTCCCCAGCCTTCCTGTAGCCCCCTTCAGATCCTGGAAGGCCACAATGAGGTCACCTGGGAGCCTTCTCTTCTGCAGACTGAACAGCCCCAACTCCTTCAGTCTGTCCTCATAGGAGAGGTGCTCCAGCCCTCTGATCATCCTTGTGGCCCTTCTCTGGACACCTTCCAGCACCTCCACATCCCTCTTGTAATAGGGGCTCCAGAACTGGAGGCAGAACTCCAGGTGGGGTCTCACCAGGGCTGAGTAGAGGGGGAGAATCCCCTCCCTTGCCCTGCTGGCCACACTTCTCCTGATGCAGCCCAGGTTCTGGTTGGCTTTCTGGGCTGCAAGTGCACATTGAGAGCTCCTGGTGAGCTTCTCCTCCCCCAGCACCCCCAAGTCTCTCTCCTCAGGGCTACTTTCCAGCCAGTCACTGCCCAGCCTGGATTTGTGCCTGGGATTGCCTCCACCCAGATGCAGGACCCTGCACTTGCTCTTGTTGAACTTCCTGAGGTTGGCTTGTGCCCACCTCTCCAGCCTGTCCAGGTCCCTCTGG
The DNA here is from genome assembly GCA_011125475.1 of Melanerpes aurifrons. Taxonomy (NCBI): domain Eukaryota; kingdom Metazoa; phylum Chordata; class Aves; order Piciformes; family Picidae; genus Melanerpes; species Melanerpes aurifrons. The sequence goes on from WWNC01000064.1 coordinate 2,389,481, forward strand.
ATGGCCTCCCTTCCCTCCAGCGTGTCTGCTGCACCACACAGCTTGGTGTCATCAGCAAACTTGCTCCATCACTGGAGGTGTTTAGGAGGAGATTATGATGGGGTGCTTGGTGCCATGGTTAATTGATGAGATGGTGCTGGGTGATAGGTTGGACTGGATGATCTCAAAGGTCTCCTCCAACCTCGTTAATTGTATTGTATTGTATTGTATTGTATTGTATTGTATTCTATTCTATTCTGCTCTATTCTATTCTATTCTATTCTATTCTATTCTATTCTATTCTGCTCTATTCTATTCTATTCTATTCTATTCTACAGCTCCCCAAAGCCAGCCTGGCCTTGCCTCAGCCACACCACACCTTTGATCACAAAGCTCTGTGCCTTCCCACCTGCCAGTGTGTGCCTAGGTGGCCAGGAAGGCCAACAGCATCCTGGCTTGGGTCAGCAATAGTGTGGGCAGCAGGAGCAGGGCAGTGATTGTCTCCTCTGTGCCTCAGCACTGGGGAGGCCACACCTCAAACACTTGTGCCCAGCTTTGGGCCCCTCTCTGCAAGGGGCTAGAGTGTGTCCAAAGAAGAGGAACAAAGGTGGTGAAGGGTGTGGAGAACAGGTCTGGTGAGGAGCTGCTGAGGGAAAGGAGGTTGTTTAGCCTGGAAAAAGAGAGGCTGAGGGGAGACCTCATTGCTCTCTACAGCTCCCTGAAAGGAGGTTGCAGTGAGGGGGAGGTTGGTCTCTTCCCTCCAGCAACATGTGATGGGAGAAGAGGAAACAGGCTCCAGTTGTGCCAGGCAAGGTTTAGGTTGGACATGAGGAACAACTTCTTCACTGAAAAGGTTGTCAAAGCCTGGAAGAGGCTGCCCAGGGCAGTGGTGGAGTCCCCATCCCTGGAGTGGTTTAAAAGAGCTGCAGATGTGGTGCTGAGGGATGTGGTTCAGCAGTGACTTGGCAGTGCTGGGTTCACAGCTGGACCTGAGGATCTTAAAAGTCTCTTCCAAGCAAAACAATTGCATGGTTCTTTGCCTGGGGCCTGACAAACACCTCCCCATCCTCACAAGCAATGCCCAGGGACCAGGGAGCTGTGGTAGCAGCAGAGATCCCAGGCTCACAGGATGTTAGGGGTTGGAAGGCACCTCAGGAGATCATTGAATCCAACCCCCCTGGCCAGAGCAGGACCAGAGAATCCAGCACAGGGCACACAGGAACACATCCAGATGGGGCTGGAAGGGCTCCAGAGAAGGAGACTCCACAGCCTCCCTGGGGAGCCTGTTCCAGGGCTCTGTGAGCCTCACAGTGAAGAAGTTCCTCCTCAGGTTGAGGTGGAACCTCCTGTGATACAGCTTCCATCCATTACCCCTTGTCCTACCCCAGGGTGCAGCTGAGCAGAGCCTGTCCCCTCCTTCCTGACCCCCAGCCCTCAGATATCTATAAGCATTTATTAGATCCCCTCTCATTCTCCAGACTGAACACCCCCAGGGCTCTCAGCCTCTCCTCACCAGGCACTGCTGCAGTCCCTTCAGCATCCTGGTAGCTCTCCCTTGGACTCTCTCCATCTGTTCCCTGTCCCTCTTGAACTGGGGAGCCCAGAACTGGATGCAGTATTCCAGGTGAGGTCTCAGCAGGGCAGAGCAGAGGGGGAGGAGAACCTTCCTTGCTCTGCTGGCCACACTCCTCTTCCTGCACCGTGGTCAGTGACGTGGTGAGGAGACACTGCTGTGGGGAGCAGGCTCCACAGCTCCTGAGGAACGAGAGGAAACATGGGATGGATGTTCAGGATGACCTTTGATGAGGAAAGCATCCTGCAGGAGAGCAGGGGTGCAGCCAGGGCTGCCCAGGGTGGTGCAGGAAGGTTGGCAGGCACGGCCAGCACACCCTGCCCTTCCTCCAGCCCTGGCTGTCACCTTGCACAACGTCCTCCCCCTGCTGCCTCCTCACTGGGGTCCTCCAACCCTAGGGGCAGGTGGCTGACCTCAGAGCCATGCCCTTTGGTGGGAGAGTGGTGGACTTCAGACAGGGCAAGCCTTGAGCAGAGCTGCTGGCTCCTCTGATGAAGCACATTAATGGCTTCCTCTGCTTTCAGCCAGCAGTGACTTGCTGCAGGGTGGCCAGGGAAGGTAAAGTGGCAGGAAGCAGGCTCTGCTCTTGGGCTGTGGCATGCAGCACTTCCCTGGGCCATCAGCAGAGGCTGTGGTGGGGATTGCTTCCTCCTGGTGGGATCTGCCTCCAGGAAGCCACATCTTCTCCTGGGATACCCACAGCAGCCTGGTTAGACCATGCAACCACCCAAGCTGAGGTGCCTCCCTTCATCAGAGCTGAAGGTCATCCTCTAGAAACAGCAATAGTGAGCTTGGAGACCTTGTGCTCATTGGTTTATCTTCAACAAGTGTAATGTTTCCAGTCAAAGAAGGGGAAAACCTCTTCCCTCCACCTGCTGGTTGTGCTGCTGGGGATGCAGCCCAGGACACAGCTGACTTCTGGCCAGCTCGTGACCAGATTTTCTCCCACCAGTACCCCAAATCCTGCTCTGCAGGGCTGCTCTCCACCCCTTCCTCCCCCTGCCTGGACACCTGGAGGTGTTCAAGACCAAGGTGGATGAGGGCTTGAACAACCAAGGCTAGTGCAAGGTGTCCCTGCACATGGCAGGGGGGTTGGAACTCAATGATCTCCAAGGTCCCTTCCAACCCAAACCATTCCATGAAGAGGGGTGCAGCTTGACAGCAGCTGAACATGAGCCAGCAGTGTGCCCAGGTGGCCAAGAAGGCCAATGGCATTCTGGCCTGCATCAGGAACAGTGTGGCCAGCAGGAGCAGGGAGGTCATTCTGCCCCTGTACACTGCACTGGTTAGGCCACACCTTGAGTCCTGTGTCCAGTTCTGGGCCCCTCAGTTTAGGAAGGAGGTTGACTTGCTGGAAGGTGTCCAGAGAAGGGCAACGAAGCTGGGGAGGGGTCTGGAGCACAGCCCTGGGAGGAGAGGCTGAGGGAGCTGGGGTTGCTTAGCCTGGAGAAGAGGAGGCTCAGGGGAGACCTTCTTGCTGTCTACAGCTCCCTGAAGGGAGGTTGTAGCCAGGTGGGGGTTGGTCTCTTCTCCCAGGCAGCCAGCACCAGAACAAGAGGACACAGTCTCAAGCTGAGCCAGGGGAGGTTTAGGCTGGAGGTGATGGAAGACGTTTTTCCTAGACAGAGAGATTGGCCATTGGGATGTGCTGCCCAGGGAGGTGGTGGAGTCCCTGTCCCTGAAGGTGTTTAGGAAGAGCCTGGATGAGGCACTTGGTGCCCTGGTTTAGTTCATCAGATGGTGCTGGGTGATAGGTTGGACTTGATGATCTCTGAGGTCTTTTCCAGCCTGGTTGATTCTATGAATCTATGTCAGCAAGCATTACCCCAATTCAGATGCAGGGCCTTGCACTTGGCCTTGTTGGATCTCCCAGGTTCACAGAGGGCACACTGGTAGGAACTGAAGTGAATCTGCTTCAGCTTCCTCCCTGCCACCTGCAGCACGCCGCAGCGCCGCTGCCGCCGCCCTTGGCTGACATTGTCTCTCCTCAGCTTGTTGACAGTCTGTAGCCAGCAGGGTCTAGGGACTGAAATTTACATCTCTGGGTATGGAAGTGCAGGGATTAAGAAAGCAAACCACGGCAGCAGGGTCAGTGCCAGCTGCTCAGCCAGTCTGTGCACACAGAGCAGAGCTGCCTTGCTTACAGCTGTGCTCAGAGAATTGCTTTTGTCCTCCCAGTGTGTTTTATCTGGGGTGAAGGATGGTGCTCAGGGTAGCAGAGGTCAGATCCAGGATGTTTTGGGTGCTGAGGTGCTCAGAAAGGCACTTATTTATTGGACAAAAGATGATCAGAGGGCTGGAGCACAGGCTGAAAGAATTTGGGCTGGTCAGCTTGGAGAGGAGAAGGCTCCAGGGAGACCTCAGAGCTGCATTTTAACATCTGAAGGGGAGCTACAGGAAGGCTGGGGAGGGACTGATTAGAAGGGCTTGGAGTGATAGGATGAGGGGCAATGGTTTGAAACTGGAGCAGGGGAGATTTAGGTTGGGCATGAGGAGGAAGTTCTTTACCATGAGAGTGGTGAAATACTGCAACAGGCTGCCCAGGGATGTGCTTGAGGGCCTGTCCCTGGAGACATTCAAAATCACAGGCTCACAGGATGTCAGGGGTTGAAAGAGACCCAAGGAGATCATCAAGTCCTCTCCTATGAGGACAGACTGAAGGAGTTGGGGCTGTTCAGTCTGCAGAAGAGAAGGCTCCCAGGTGACCTCATTGTGGCCTTCCAGGATCTGAAGGGGGCTACAAGAAGGCTGGGGAGGGACTGCTCAGGATCTCAGGTAGTGATAGGACTAGGGGGAATGGAATGAAGCTGGAGGTGGGGAGATTCAGGCTGGAGGAGGAGGAAGTTCTTTCCCCAGGAGAGTGGTGAAACCCTGGAATGGGTTGTCCAGGGAGGTGGTTGAAGCCCCATCCCTGGAGGTGTTTAAGGCCAGGCTGGCTGAGGCTGTGGCCAGGCTGATGTAGTGTGGGGTGTCCCTGCCCATGGCAGGGGGGTTGGAACTAGATGATCCTTGTGGTCCCTTCCAACCCTGATTGATTCTAGGATACTATGAAGTCTAACCCCCCTGCCAGAGCAGGACCATGCAATCTAGCTCAGGTCACACAGGAACACATCCAGATGGGGCTTGAAACTCTCCAGAGAAGGAGACTCCACAACCTCCCTGGGCAGCCTGCTCCAGTGCTCTGTGACCCTCACAGTGAAGAAGTTCCCCCTTGTGTTGAGGTGGACGTGTCCCTGGGCATCCTGCTGCAGCTGGAGGTGTCCCTGCTGCCTGCAGGGGGGGTTGGAGAAGATGACCTTTGAGGCTCCTTTCCAACCCAATGCAGTCTATGAATCCCTAAATCCTAGGCTCAGGCACACAGGCTCGAGAAGGGGAAGCTGAGCTGTGCCTCAGACACACAGCACAATTCCTCCTCCAGGTACCAAGGGGTTAGGTTTGGGTTGAAGCTCCTTCACAAGCAGGTTTGCACCAACAATCTGCTCTGATTTCCCTGCACTACCTCTTCATAACCATGTAAAGAGTCATGGGACAAGAACTTGCCAAATCCCATCAGTGCACCACGTTCTGGGGTTTTAATTGAGCTGGAGCAAATCTTTGTTTAACTCCACCCAAAGGAACAGCGTTTGGGGTGTTTTTTTTATCACCTCCCCCACTTCCTCCTCCTCTGGCACTTCTACAGCCCTTGAATTTGTGCATTTCTGATGCTCTGTAAGCATTAAATATCCTGAAGTAGAAGCAGATGCTTTGAACAAAGCCCTCCTGGCCCTGAGCACAAGGCCCTGCTGCCATACCAAAGGGTGTGTGGCCTCTCAGAGCCCTGCAGCTAGTTAGGAACAGCAATATCTATTTTGTTTAATGGTGGTTGGAGAAACATTGTTTTGTTTGCCTGGAAAGAGTTCTGTCTGTTATTTGAAGAGCAAGGTGCACGTGGTTCCACAGTGGAGAGCAGCAGGTTTTCAGCCAAGCTTATCCTTGCTCTTCCTTCCAGCCATAAAAAACACTCATGGAACACTCCAGGCTTGGGGGGCAGAGGGGCTGGAAAGCTGTCCAAGCAGAGAAAAACCCTGGGGGGTGTTGGGTGACAGCCAGCTGAAAAGGAGCCAGCAGTGCCCAGGTGGCCAAGAAGGCCACCAGCAGCCTGGCCAGGAGCAGCAATGGTGTGAGCAGCAGAGGCAGGACAGGGATGCACTATGAGGAGAGGCTGAGGGAGCTTGAGGTGTTTAGCCTGGAGAAGAGGAGGCTCAGGGGAGACCTTCTTGCTCTCTCCAACTCCCTGAAGGGAGGTTGTAGCCAGGTGGGGGTTGGTCTCTTCTCCCAGGCAAGCAGCACCAGAACAAGAGGACACAGTCTCAAAGCTGCACCAGGGGAGGTTTAGGCTGGAGGTGAGGAGAAAGTTCTTCCCTGACAGAGAGATTGGCCATTGGAATGTGCTGCCCAGGGAGGTGGTGGAGTTGCTGTCCCTGGAGGTGTTCAAGAAAGGCTTGGATGTGGCACTTGGAGCCATGGTTTAGTTGTCCTGAGGTGTTAGGTATTAGGTAATAGGTTGGACTTCATCTCTGAGGTCTTCTCCAACCTTATTGATCCTATGATTGTCCTCCTGTACTCAGCACTGAGGAAGCCTCACTTTGAGGACTGTGTTTAGTTTAGGGGCCTGAACTACAAGCAGCATGTTGAGGTGATGGAGTTGGTCCAGAGGAGGGCAACAATGCTGGTGAGGAAGAGGTCTGGTGGGGAGCAGCTGAGGGACCTGGGGTCGTTTAAGCCTGGAGGAAAGGAGGCTGAGAGGAGAGCTCATTGCTCTCTACAACCCCCTGAAAGGAGATTGGAGTGAGGTAAGTGCCAGTCTCTTCTCCCTAGCATTAAGAAGAGAAGAGGAAGTGCATCCAAGTTACACCTGGGGAGGTTTAAGTTGGATTTTAGAAGAAACTTGTTGACTGGAAGGGTTCTCAGAGCCTGGCACAGGCTGCCCAGGGAGGTGGTTGCATCCTCATCACTGGAGGTGTTTCAAAGAGGCAGAGATGTGGTGCTGAGGGCCATGGTTTAGCCCCAGCCTTAGTTAAGAGTTGGATAATGCTTGGACTCAATGATCTTAAAAGGTCTTTTCCAACCAAAATGATTCTATGACTCCATGATGGACCATGGCCAGCAGGACCAGGGAGGTGATTCTGCCCCTCTGCTCAGCCCTGCTGAGACCATAGCTGGAGCTCTGTGTCCAGTTCTGGAGCCTCAGTGCCAGGAAGGATCTGGAGGTGCTGGAAGGTGTCCAGAGAAGGGCCAGGAGGATGAGCAGAGGGCTGGAGCTGTTCTGCTATGAGGACAGACTGAGGGAGTTGGGGTTGTGCAGTCTGGAGAAGAGAAGGCTCCCAGGAGACCTAATTGTGGCCTTCCAGTATCTGAAGGGGGCTCCAAGAAAGCTGGGGAGGGACTTTGGAGGGTGTCAGGGAGGGATAGGACTGGGGGGAAAGAAGCATAGCTAGAAATGGGTAGACTCAGACTGGAGGTTAGGAAGAAGTTGTTCCAGGGAGGTGGTGGAAGCCTCCTGCCTGGAGGCATTTTGCAGCCAGGCTGGATGTGGCTGTGAGCAACCTGCTGTGGTGTGAGGTGTCCCTGGCCATGGCAGGAGGGGTTGGAACTGGCTGCTCCTTGAGGTCCTTTCCAACCCTAACAATTCTGTGATTCTGTGATGCCTGATGTTTAGTATTGGTTAATTTGAAATGAGCACAAAGCTGCTGAAGGATTCTGATCTTGGTGGAAAGCTCTGCAGCCTTGCGCCAGCTCCTCCAGCTGGAGTTAATAAAGGGCCTTGCCTTGGCCCTGGATTGATTTTGACTTCCCCAACTTCCACAGCGAGCTGTTTCTTGACAGAACCAGATGTAACCTCAGCCTTTGGCTCCTGCCCTACTTCTGCCTCTTCAGTCCATTAACTCCTCCACAGATCCTACTGCATTTCACTGACCCCTTGTTAATCCCCTTAGAGCACTCCTCCTCCTCCAATTATTCATCTGCTCAGGCAGCCTGACCCTGTGGCATGCAGGAGTAAGGCAAAGCAAGCCCTTGGCAAGGCTTGCTGACCTGGGAGATAAGCAGTGCTCCAGCCAAGGAGCCAAGCTAGGAAAGCAACAGGAAAAGAGGCAAAACAAAAGCAGATTTGGGGGTCAGAGGTGCCCCTCCCCAACCCATCCTTATAACCTCATGGCTGACACAAGCCTCAGCTACAAATTGGTCCCCAAGGCTGGTGGAAATTCATAGCCTCACAGAATGGTTTGGCTTGGAAGGGAGTTTAAAGATCATCTAGTTTCAAGCCCCCTGTCATGAGCAGAGACACCTTCCACCAGCCCAGGCTGATCAAAGCCTCACCCAGCCTGGCCTTGCACACCTCCAGGGAGCAGGCATCCATGACCCTCCTGGGCAATGCCTGTGGCCATCTTCCCACACGTGCCATCAAAGCCCTAAGACTCCCAGGCCATGCCTGTACTAACTTAATCACAGTCAAGATCCATTCTGGTCCTCAAGCCTTCATCTCCCATGCAGGGGAGTCTTTTGCCATGGCCAGGCCTCACTCCTCCAGCTGTCCTGCTTTTAAGCTTTTCTTGCTATTCAAGAAAGATGGTAGAATCCCAGCATGGTGGAGCTTAGAAGGGACCTCTGGACATCATCCAGTCCACCTCCCCTGATAAAGCAGAATCATAGTATCATAGTATCAGTCAGGGTTGGAAAGGACCACAAGGATCATCTACTTTCAACCCCCCTGCCATGGGCAGGGACACCCCACACTACATCAGCCTGGCCACAGCCTCAGCCAGCCTGGCCTTAAACACCTCCAGGGACAGGGCCCCAACCACCTCCCTGGACAACCCATTCCAGGGTTTCACCACTCTCCTGGGGAAAGAACTTCCTCCTCCCCTCCAGCCTGAATCTCCCCACCTCCAGCTTCATTCCATTCCCCCTAGTCCTATCACTACCTGAGATCCTGAGCAGTCCCTCCCCAGCCTTCTTGTAGTCCCCTGCAGATCCTGGAAGGCCACAATGAGGTCACCTGGGAGCCTTCTCTTCTGCAGACTGAACAGCCCCAACTCCTTCAGTCTGTCCTCGTAGGAGAGGTCACCCAGAGCAGGCTGCCCTGGGTATAGTGGGAGGTGTCCCTGACCATGGCAGGGGTGCTGGAACTGGATGATCCTTGAGGTCACTTCCAACCCTAACAGTTCTGTGATTCTATGCCCATGTGCAACCAAAATCCTTCAGGAGATGGAGACTCCACAACCTCTCTGGCCAGCCTGCTCAGTGCTCCAGCACCCTCCCAGTCCTTCCTCATGTTCAGGTGGAACCTCCTGGGTTCCAGCTGGTCCTCGTTTGCCCTTGTTCTGTCACTGGGCACCACTGAAACACTCTAGGTCCATCCTCTTGATCCTCCCACCTTTAACTATTGATCAGTATTGATCAGATCCCCTCTCAGGCTGCTCTTCTCTATCCTAAACAGCCGCAGGTCTCTCAGCCTTTCCTCCCCAGTGATGCTCCAGTCCCCTCAGTATCTTGCTGTCATGGTTGAGTTGATGAGATGGTGTTGGGTGATAGGTTGGACTCAGTGATCTCAAAGGTCTTTTCCAACCTGGTTAATTTAATTCTATTCTATTCTATTCTATTCTATTCTATTCTATTCTATTCTATTCTATTCTATTCTATTCTATGCTATGCTATGCTATGCTATGCTATGCTATGCTATGCTATGCTATGCTATGCTATGCTATTGTATTCTATTAGTAGCCTCCACTGGACTCTCTCCAGTCTCTCTTGAACTGGGGAGCCCAGAACTGGACACAATACTCCAGATGTGATCTCACCAAGGCAGTGCAGAGAACCTCCCTCAGCCTGCTGGCCACACTCTTTTTCATGCACTCCAGCACTTCTTGGCCATGAGGACACAGTGCTGACTCATGATTAGCAAGCTCCAGTTTTCATTCTAATTAAAATCTACAAGAGTGAACAGTCCCACCTACTCAGAGAGCCCCTGTAGAAGTGAGACATCACAGCAGCTTCACCACAGCTGGAGCTGGAGCAGAGGACCAGGCCTGGTGGTCCAACGTGGTTGTTTGCTGAGCAGCCAGCTACAAGGAGCACAAAAAAAAGATGGAATAAATATGCAGCAAGCTGCAAGGGGGTGATTCTGCAGCCAGGAAACTGGAGTCAGGTTTTTACAGCAGTGAAATCTCTCAGCTGGGTGAAACCATAACACCACAGAATTGTTTGGGTTGGAAAAGAGCATTAAGGGTCAAGTCCACCTAGCCCGGTGCTAAACATCATCCCTTAGCACTCTGCTTCTTTCAAACATCTCCAGGGATGGAGGTGATTCAACCACCTCCCTGGGGAGCCTGTTCCAGCACTTGGTAATTCTTTCATAGTTTCATAGTTTCATAGTTTCATTCAGGGTTGGAAGGGACCACAAGGATCATCTAGTTCCAACCTCCCTGCCATGGGCAGGGAAACCCCACACTAGATCAGGCTGGACAGAGCCTCATCCAGCCTGCTCTTAAACACCCCCAAGGACAGGGCCTTGACCACCTCCCTGGACAACCCATTCCAGGGTCTCACCACTCTCATGGGGAAGAACTTCCTCTTCACATCTAGCCTGAATCTCCCCACCTCCAGCTTCATTCCATTCCCCCTAGTCCTATCACTACCTGAGATCCTGACAAGTCCTTCCCCAGCCTTCCTGTAGGCCCCCTTCAGATCCTGGAAGGCCACAATGAGGTCACCTCACAGCCTTCTCTTCTGCAGACTGAACAGCCCCAACTCCTTCAGTCTGTCCTCACAGGAGAGGTGCTCCAGCCCTCTGCTCATCCTCCTGGCCCTTCTCTGGACACCTTCCAGCACCTCCACATCCCTCTTGTAATAGGGGCTCCAGAACTGGACACAGTACTCCAGGTGGGGTCTCACCAGGGCTGAGTAGAGGGGGAGGATCACCTCCCTCGACCTGCTGGCCACACTTCTCCTGATGCAGCCCAGGATCTGATTGGCTTTGCGGGCTGCAAGTGCACATTGAGAGCTCATGCTGAGCTTCTTGTCCACCAGCACCCCCAAGTCTCTCTCCTCAGGGCTACTTTCCAGCCAGTCACTGCCCAGCCTGGATTTGTGCCCAGCCTGTATTTGTGCCTGGGATTGCCTCCACCCAGATGCAGGACCCTGCCCTTGCTCTTCTTGAACTTCATGAGGTTGGCTTGTGCCCACCTCTCCAGCCTGTCAAGGTCCCTCTGGATGGCCTCCCTTCCCTCCAGCGTGTCTGCTGCACCACACAGCTTGGTGTCATCAGCAAACTTGCTGAGGGTGTACTCAATGCCACTGTCCATGTCACTCACAAAGATGTTGAACAAGCCTGGTCCCAGGACTGATCCCTGAGGGACTCCGCTTGTCCCTGGCCTCCACTGGGACATGGAGCCCAATCCTTCTTGTCTTCTCAGATCAAATCTAAACCTCCCCTGGTACAACCGGAGGCCGTTTCAGCTCATCCTCTCCCTCGTTACTAGGGAGAAGAGCCCAATCCCCACCTCACTCCCATCTCCTTCCAGGGAGCTGTAGAGAGCAATGAGGTCTCCCCTCAGCCTCCTCTTCTCCAGACTAAACACTCCCAGGTCCCTCAGTTGTTCCTCACCAGACCTGTTCTCTGGACCCTTCCCCAGCTTCACTGCCCTTTGGACATGCTCCAGAACCTCAGTGTCCTTCTGGGAGTGAGGGCCCCAAACCTGAACACAGCTCTCAAGGTCTTTCAGTGCTGAGCACAGGAGGACAAACACTTTCCTGCTCCTGCTGGTCACACTATTGCTGCTCCACACCAGGCTGCTGGTGGGCTTCTTGGCCACCTGGGCACTGCTGGCTCATTTTCAGCTGGCTGCCTATCAACACCCCCAGGTCTTTCCCTGCTGGGCAGTTTCCCAGCCACTCTTCCCCAAGCCTGAAGCACTGCTTGGAGTTGTTGGAACCCAGGTGCAGAACCCAGCACTTGGCCTTGTTGACCCTCATCCCCTTGGCCTCACCCCATCAGTACAACCTGGCCTGGTCCCTTGGTCAAACTTGCTCCCCAGATCAAATGTGTCACATGAAAGCCAATATTGAGCAGTCTGCAGAAGTTTTCACATCTCAGGTACTTGATATCTGGTTGATAACCATGCCCATGGCTGCAGTGAGAGCTCCTGATGCTCTCAGAGGAAATCCTGCCCCTGACCAACCCTCTGAAGTTAGGCTCAACAGAGAGTTTGATAAATGGTTGGAAAGAAAAAAGAGAGGCTGGAAAGGTTTTGCTGTTCATAGTATCATAGTATCAGTCAGGGTTGGAAGGGACCACAAGGATCATCTAGTTCCAACCCCCCTGCCATGGGCAGGGACACCCCACACTACATCAGCCTGGCCAGAGCCAGATCAGGCTTGCCAGAGCCAGATGTTGAGATGTGAATGACACCTTTCAAGGGCAGGCTTCACTCCCAGCCTGGCTTGCTTGGATGGGGATGATGTGCTTCCTGAGCAGCCACTGCATGAAAGAGTAATTTGTTGCCAGGAGTTCCTGCTGCTCTCTTTGCAGTGCTGCTGTAATCTGCCACGAAATTGCCCTTCCCAAGCAAGAGGCCAGGTGAGAAGGGGCAAAAAGAGCATTCAGCTGCAGAAAGAGCATTCCCTGGGTCTGACAGTAAATGTTTCTGAGCTCTGCTTGCAGCTCTGAGATGCCAGATCAGACCCAAAGCCCCCCAAACTTGAGCTTTCAGGCTGTATCTCAGCGGTGTGTGGCTGGAGCGAGGCCACCAGCCCCACCTGCTGCAGTCTTCCTGATGCAACAGATGCAGAGGGGATACCTGGTGGATAAACACAGAGTTCAGTCCCTCAACCAACTCCAACCACTGCTCAAGCAGGGCACCTCAGAGCTGATTTCTAGGGCTATGTCCAGGTGGCTTCTGAGCATGCCCAAGGACAGAGGCTGCACAGCCTCTCTGGGCAGCTTGCTCCAGCACTTGACCACCCTCCCAGTTAAACACAGGTATTGATTCTCCAGGACAAAGTGGCTGGAGCTCAGTGGACAAGCAGCAGAGCTCTTGGGGCTGGGGGAAGATGTGGACAGCTTCCCTTCCAGTGCACCAGTTTCTCTCCATACTCCAGTCTCTTCTCCCTAGCATTAAAAGGACAAGGGGAAATGGATCCAAGCTGCACCAGGGGAGGTTTAGGTTGGCTATTAGAAGAAACTTGGTGACTGAAAGGGTCCTCAAAGACTTTGTTGTAGCATTTCCTCCTGATGTGTCTCCTCTGTGCTGTCTCTCCTCATCTGCAGTGTGTTTGCTTCTTTACCTGCATCTCAAGGTATAGATGTGAGGTGCCTTGGATGAAATCCCAGAGCTCCAGGTGTAGCTGCCTGTGCTGACTTTAGCCCAGATTTACAGAATCATAGAATTGTTAGGGTTAGGGACCTCATCCAGTTCCAACCTTGCTTCCTGCTTTAAATATTGAGTAAATAAACCTTTCAGAATACTCAGGGAGTCCCTCAGAAGGGAAACTAAAGCCTGTGGGGCTGGAGATAGTGTTGGGTGAGAGGTTGGACTCGATCTCAAAGGTCTTTTCCAACCTAGTTAATTCTATTCTATTCTATTCTATTCTATTCTATTCTATTCTATTCTATTCTATTCTATTCTATTCTATTCTATTCTATTCTATTCTAAATGCAGAACCTCCTTTGCAATAGAGTCATAGAGCTAGAGACCTTTCAGATCATCAAGTCTGACCATTAACCCAGCACTGCCAGGTCACCACTGAACCATGGCCCTCAGCACCACATCTCAATGGCTTTTCAACCCCCTCCAGGGATGGGGACTCCATCACTGCCCTGGGCAGCCTATTCCAGGCTGGATTCCTGTTCCAGTTTGAATGGAAGGAACCTTAGAGATCATTCTGGGCCTCTCAATTTAAAAAGGACATTGAGACTCCTGAACTTATCTAGAGAAGGGCAATGAGGCTGGGGAGGGGTCTGGAGCACAGCCCTGTGAGGAGAGGCTGAGGGAGCTGGGGTTGCTTAGCCTGGAGAAGAGGAGGCTCAAGGGAGACCTTCTTGCTCTCTCCAAATTCCTGAAGGGAGGTTGTAGCCAGGTGGGAGTTGGTCTCTTCTCCCAGGCAAGCAGCACCAGAACAAGAGGACACAGTCTCAAGCTGTGCCAGGGGAAGTTTAGGCCTGAGGTGAGGAGAATGTTCTTCACAGAGAGAGCTGTTAACCATTGGAATGTGCTGCCCAGGGAGGTGGTGGAGTCACCATCCCTGGAGGTGTTCAAAAGGGGATTGGATGTGGCACTTGGAGCCATGGTCTAGTAGTCATGAGGTCTGTGGTGACAGGTTGGACTTGATGATCTTTGAGGTCTTTTCCAACCTTACTGGTTCTATGATTCTGTGATCTAGTTCCAACCCCCCCCTGCCATGGCCAGGGACCCCTCACACTAGATCAGGTTGCTCAGAGCCACATCCAGCCTGGCCTTAGGAGGATGTACCATTGCAAAGCCTGGTAGTGATGAGCAGGGATTATCCATCCCTGTGGTCATGACTGCTCCCCACCTGCTATTTTGGCCACCCACCACACAAATAGAAAGTTCCACCTGCTTTGGAGGTTGCTGCTGAAAGGCCAGATCACTTTTCAGCTGCACTTAGCAGGTCCTCCAGCATGTGTTTTATTTCCAGACTGCAAGGTAGACATTCAGAATTTCAGGTTGGAAATCAACATTTGGGCAATTCAGACACAACATAAATTCACTCTCCAGAAGTGTTGGAAGTCTAAGCAAGGTTGTCTTGTGAGGGTTTGGTTCCCAAACCTACCACCAAACAATGTAGGAAAGGGACATCTTGAGACAGGGACTGGCTAGAGAGCAGCCCTGAAGAAAAGGCCCTGGGGGTGCTGGGGAATGAGAAGCTAAACAGGAGCCAGCAGTGAGCACTGGCAGCCCAGAAAGCCAATCCCATCCTGGGCTGCAGCAAGAGAAGTGTGGCCAGCAGGGCCAGGGAGGGGATTCTGCCCCTCTGCTCCACCCTGCTGAGACCACAGCTGCAGCTCTGGAGCCAGTTCTGGAGCCTCTGTTCCAGGAAGGATCTGGAGGTGCTGGAAGGTGTCCAGAGAATGGCCATGAAGAGAAGAGGGCTGGAACAGCTCTCCTATGAGGACAGACTGAAGGAGCTGGGGTTGTTCAGACTGGAGAAGAGAAGGCTCTGAAGTGTCCTAATTGTGGCTTTCCAGTATCTGCAGGGGGCTGCAAGAAAGCTGGGGAGGTACTTTTTAGGGTGCCAGGGAGTGATAGGATTGAGGGGAATGGAGCAAAACTAGAAGTGGGTAGACTGGATGTGAGGAAGAAGTTGTTCCCCATGAGGGTGGTGAGAGCCTGGCACAGGTTGCCCAGGGAGGTCGTGGCAGCCTCCTGCCTGGAGCTTTTTGCAGCCAGGCTGGATGTGGCTGTGAGCAACCTGCTGTGGTGTGAGGTGCCCCTGGCCATGGCAGGGGGCTTGGAACTGGCTGCTCCTTGAGGTCCCTTCCAGCCCTGACAATTCCATGACTCTATGAATCCATGCTGAAGAAGCCAGGCTCCCTCAATGCCCCAAACCTGCTGCCTGCAGATGCAGCCTCCAGGAAGGTCTCCAAGTCTGGAGCTGTGCAGCTGCGATCTGACCTTGGTGAACAGGCAGACAATGACTAATGCTGAAATTCCCCCAAATACTCTGCCAGGTGTTTGTTTCTCCAGGCAGCTGCCTTCTGCATGTTCCCTCAGCGCAGCAGAAGGCTCCACACCCGCTCTGGTGACACACAGAGCTGTTTCCACATCACAGCAGGGAACAAGCAAGAGCAGTAGGAGGCACGAAGCAGCCCATGGCTGAACTCCAGAGCCACATCATAGCTCCCTGAGGACACTCAGGTCCAGGGCATTGGTTCTACAGCTCCACAGAGAGTGACCAGATTCTCAGCTCATCATGAGGGCTCATCACAAGGGATAGTAAGAAGTGTGTGGGGAAAGCATATGATCTGTGTGAAGACAGGAGGTGTCTGCATGTGGAAACAAATGTAGAGGTTAAGGAGGCTGTCTCAGGTGGCTTCTCTATGATGGCCTCACAGGTCCTCCTCCTGGACTACTGGGTCCAGTGCTGGGCTCCCCAGTTCAAGAGACACCAGGAGCTTTTGGAGAGAGTCCAGAGGAGGCTGCAAAGCTGCTGAGGGGCCTGGAGCAGCTCTGTGAGGAGGAAAAGCTGAGTGCCCCAGGGCTGTTGAGCCTGGAGCAGAGCAGCCTGAGAGGGGATCTGAACAATAGCTAAAGGGAAGGTGTCAAGAGGGTAGGCCCAGACCCTTCTCAGTGGTGCCCAGTGACAGGCAAAGGAGTAGCAGACAGGAACTGGAATCCAGGAGGTTCCATCTGAACATCAGGAGGAAGTTCTTTCCTGTGAGGGTTCTGTAGCACTGGAGCAGGCTGCCCAGAGAAGCTGTGGAGTCTCCATCTCTGGAGAGATTCCAGATGCACTTGGATGTGATCCTGGGCAATCTGCCCTGGGGGATCCTGCTTTAGCAAGGAGGTTGGACTGGATGATCTCCAGAGGTCTCTTCCAGCCCCTACTGTGCTGGGATTCTGTGATAAGCACGGGGCAGACCCTTCCTAGGGCTTAATCTGTTCTGTTGGCTGCACTCTGCTCTGCTGGAGACGAAGCACAGCACAGATGGGTGTGGGAACAGGAGTCAAGTCCTTGGCTAAATTAACAGCAGCATTACCATCTCAACACTAATTAGGGACACAGGCAAGGAAAGAGGCACAACTCCTTCATTTTTCTTATGCTTATATAAGCTGGGTTGAGGAAGAGAATCATAGAAACACAGAATCAATAAGGTTGGAAAAGACCTCAGAGATCATCAAGTACAACTTAGCACCCAACACCTCATGATTAAATAAACCATGGCTCCAACTGCAATGTCCAGTCCCCTCTTGAACACCTCCAGTGATGGTGACTCCACCACCTCCCTGAGCAGCACATCCCAATACCTGGCAACTCTTTCTGTAAAGAACTTTCACCTCACCTCCAGCCCAAACCTCCCCTGGTGCAGCTTGAGACCGTGTCCTCCTGCTCTGTTCATGGCTGCCTGGGAGAAGAGACCAACCCCCACCTGGCCACAACCTCCCTTCAGGGAGTTGGAGAGAGCAAGGTCTCCCCTGAGCCTGCTCTTCTCCAGGCTAAGCAACCCCAGCTCCCTAAGCCTCTCCTCACAGGGCTGTGCTCCAGACCCCTCCCCAGCTTTCTTGCCCTTCTCTGGACACCTTCCAGCATCTCAACCTCTTTCCTAACCTGAGGAGCCCAGAACTGGACACAGGACTCAAGGTGTGACCTAATCAGTGCTGAGCACAGGGCACAATGACTTCCCTGCTCCTGCTGGCCACACTGTTCCTGATGCAGGCCAGGATGCCATTGGCCTTCTTGGCCACCTGGGCACACTGCTGGCTCATGTTCTGCCTACTATTGACCACTACCCCCAGGTCCCTCTCTGCCTGGCTGCTTTCAGCCACTCTGACCCCAAGCCTGTAGCCCTGCACGGGGTTGTTGTGGCCAAAGTGCAGCACCCAGCACTTGGGCTTGTTGAATGCCATCCTGTTGGACTCTACCCATCTCTGCACCCTGCCAAAGCTGCAGGATGATCTTGGCTTGCCCCACTTTTGCCTGTGTGCAGGCACCAGCCCAGCTTTCAGGGATCCACGTTCACAGATTCATAGAATGGTTTGCTGACCTGGGAGATAAGCAGTGCTCCAGCCAAGGAGCCAAGCTAGGAAAGCAACAGGAAAAGAGGCAAAACAAAAGCAGATTTGGGGGTCAGAGGTGCCCCTCCCCAACCTACCCTTATAACCTCATGGCTGACACAAGCCTCAGCTACAAATTGGTCCCCAAGGTTGGTGGAAATTCATAGCCTCACAGAATGGTTTGGCTTGGAAGGGACTTTAAAGATCATCAAGTTTCAAGCCCCCTGTCATGAGCAGAGACACCTTCCACCAGCCCAGGCTGATCAAAGCCTCACCCAGCCTGGCCTTGCACACCTCCAGGGAGCAGGCATCCATGACCCTCCTGGGCAATGCCTGTGGCCATCTTCCCACACATGCCATCAAAGCCCTAAGGCTCCCAGGCCATGCCTGTACTAATTTAGTCCCAGTCAAGATCCATTCTGGTCCTCAAGCCTTCATCTCCCATGCAGGGGAGTCTTTTGCCATGGCCAGGCCTCACTCCTCCAACTGTCCTGCTTTTAAGCTTTTCTTGCTACTCAGGAAAGATGGTAGAATCCCAGCATGGTGGAGCTTAGAAGGGACCTCTGGACATCATCCAGTCCACCTCCCCTGATAAAGCAGAATCACCCAGAGCAGGCTGCCCTGGGTATAGTGGGAGGTGTCCCTGACCATGGCAGGGGCGCTGGAACTGGATGATCCTTGAGGTCCCTTCCAACCCTAACAGTTCTGTGATTCTATGCCCATGTGCAACCAAAATCTCTCTGGAGATGGAGACTCCACAACCTCTCTGGCCAGCCTGCTCAGTGCTCCAGCACCCTCCCAGTCCTTCCTCATGTTCAGATGGGACCTCCTGGGTTCCAGTGTCCCCCCACTCTAACTGGAAAGAATTTCTTCCTCATCTCCAGTCTAAATCTGCCCTCCCCAAGCATCAATCCATTCCCTCTCGTCCTGTGTTGGTGCACAGGGAGAATTTTAACAGCAGATGCAGCCTGCAGGCTCCAGGGATGCTTTGCTGCTTGCCTGGGCTTCACAGGAGGGTTTTTTGCACTCATTTTTGGGACAGTTTGAGGACTTGCTGCTTTCTGGGGAGTGAGGAGAAGCACAACTAGTTGAGCTAGTTTGCAGAAGGACCTCGACTGACTAGACAGATGGGCTGAGTCCAATGGGATGGCATTAACAAGTCCAAGTGCTGGGTGCTGCACTTTGGCCATGGCAACTCCATGCAGAGCTAGAGACTGGGGTCAGAGTGGTTGAGAGCTGCCAAACAGAGAGGGACCTGGGTGTACTGATCGACAGCCACCTAAACATGAGCCTGCAGTGTGCCCAGGTGGCCATGAGGGCCAATGGCATCCTGGCCTGCATCAGGAATAGTGTGGCCAGCAGGAGCAGGGAGGTCATTGTGCCCCTGGACTCTGCATTGGTTAGGCCACACCTTGAGTCCTGTGTCCAGTTCTGGGCCCCTCAGTTTAAGAAGGACCTCAAAACACTTGAAGGTGTCCAGAGAAGGGCAACAAGGCTGGGGAGAGGCCTTGAGCACAGACCTGTGAGGAGAGGCTGAGGGAGCTAAGGTTGCTTAGCCTGGAGCAGAGGAGGCTCAGGGGAGACCTCATTGCTCTCTACAACTACTTGAAGGGAGGTGGTAGCCAGGTGGGGGTTGGTCTCTTCTCCCAGGCAAGCAGCACCAGAACAAGAGGACACAGTCTCAAGCTGTGCCAGGGGAGGTTTAGACTCGAGGTGAGGAGAAAGTTCTTCACTGAGAGAGTCATTGGCCATTGGAATGTGCTGCCCAGGGAGGTGGTGGAGTCACCATCCCTGGAGGTGTTCAAGAGGGGATTGGATGTGGCACTTGGTGCCATGGTTTAGTCATGAGGTCTGTGGTGACAGGTAGGACTCAATGATCTTTGAGGTCTCTTCCAACCTTAGTGATACTGTGATACTGAGCCCTAGTCCAGGGTAGTTTGGACTTCTTTAAAGCTCTCCTCAGCCAGCAGCTGGGCTCAGGTGGAGTTTATCTGGCATCACCCTCACCAAATCACTAATCTAATAGAAGTCTTGGGCAAAATAAAGGATGAGAACATTAGCAATGGCTGGGACTGGAAATCTGGCAAGAAATTGCTCTTTTCTTGCCCACTAAGAATAACTTTGGAGGTTCTTTCTTTTTTTTTGTTGTTTTACTTGATTTCTTTTGGCTGGGAGTGAGGTGCTAATATTCATTTCTTCTCTGTGATCTGCTGCAGTCCATTTGGCCCAATATAAGACAGAGGGTTTTTTTTTGTCCCCTCTGCATATTATCTTGGTGTGTTTAATTGCCTGTAACTAAACAGGAGGCAGCTTGTGTGCAAGAGGAGACAGCAGCAGTTCCTGCTAGCCAGAAACCAAACATCATCCACCTGCTTCTGAGGTTCTGAGTGGAAAAACAGGATCTGAAGCAGGGTAAAATTCGGCATCAGCTGGACATCAGGAGGAAGTTCTTTCCAGTGAGGGTGGTGAAATACTGGAACAGGTTGCCCAAGGATGTGGCTGAAGCTCCATCCCTGGAGACCTTCAAGATCAGCCTGATGGAGCTGGAGGTGTCCCTGCTGCCTGCAGAGAGCTTGGACAAGATGACTTCTGTGGGTCCCTTCCAACCCAGTGAAATCTGTGGATCTTGATAACCTTCCACAAAGGATCCACTAGCAATTAGAAGATGGCTGTGAGTGGAAAAGTGAAGAGTTAATGGAGGTTAATAGGGTTTGCAGAGAGAAGAAAAACATTCCTGAGCCCTCCAGAGCAGCATCAGACCTTCAACACTCTCTGGGATCTGATAGGAAATTATGATTCCAGTGAAAATTCCTAGATTCAGAGAATGGGTTGGGTTGGAAGGGACCTTGAAGATCATCCAGTTCCAGCCCCCTTGCCATGGGGAGGGACACCTCCCCCAGCCCAGGTTGCTCAAAGCCTCATCCAGCCTGGCCTTGGGCCCCTCCATGGAGGAGGCATCCACGACCTCCCTGGGCAACCTGTTCCAGTGTCTCCCCACCCTCACTGGGAAGAATTTCTTCCTGATCTCCAGTCTAAATCTGCCCTCCTCAAGCTTCAATCCTTTTCCTCTGATCCTAGCACTCCCAGCCCTTGCCAAAAGTCCCTTCCTGGCTTTCTTGTGGGCCCCCTTCAGATGCTGGAAGCCTGCTCTAAGGTCTCCCTGGAACCTTCTCTTCTCCAGGCTGAACAGCCCTAACTCTCTCAGCCTGTCCTCACAGGGCCATTGTTGGGTTTGATGCTTCTAGGTCTGCATGGGTTAAAACATTTTGCTTTCTCTGGAAGGCAGAGTGAGGAAAGCAAGGTTTACAATGTGCCAAGAGCTTAAATATGTGGAACAAAGATGGACACGTCACAAACGAGCTGCTGCTAACGAAGGGAGACCTTCCTCTGCCCCTTGGGTTTCCATTGCCCTCCCAGGCCACTTGTCAGCAGCACAGTGTCAGGGCTGCAGAGCACCAACTCAGAGGTCATCTCCTCGCCCAAGCTGTGGGAACAGAGCCTGCTGCAGAGGCCCAAACACAAGAAGCCAGCTATGAAGAAAAATGAGATGGGAAAAGTGCTGCTCCGTGTCAGGAGTTGGGAGGCGAAAGCTCAACCAGAGATGCTAATCAGCTGCTGGGGACCTGGCTCCAAGTTCACCTCTGAGAGGCCATCTCAAAGAAGGGTCCTGCCCTGCATCACAGTGAGACCCCTTCCAATGACTTTTAGGAAGGATCTGAAGGTGCTGGAAGGTGTCCAGAGAAGGGTCATGAGGATAAGCAGAGGGCTGGAGCTGCTCTGCTATGAGGACAGACTGAGGGAGTTGGGGTTGTGCAGTCTGGAGAGGAGAAGGCTCCCAGGGGACCTAATTGTGGCCTCCCAGTATCTGAAGGGGGCTACAAGAAAGCTGGGGAGGGACTTTTGAGGGTGCCAGGGAGGGCTAGGACTGGGGGGGATGGAACAAAACTAGAAGTGGGGAGATTGAGATTGGATGTGAGGAAGAAGTTGTTCCCCACAAGGGTGGTGAGAGCCTGGCACAGGTTGCCCAGGGAGGTGGTGGAAGCCTCCTGCCTGGAGGTGTTTGCAGCCAGGCCGGATGTGGCTGTGAGCAACCTGCTGTAGTGTGAGGTGTCCCTGGCCATGGCAAGGGGGTTGGAACTGGCTGAGCCTTGAGGTCCATTCCAGCCCTGACAATTCTATGATTCTCTGCATCCCCACATCAAATTAATATGAAAACTGCTGGTTCAGTAGCAGAAGGGAATAAGAAGTTCACAAGTGTGCTCTTGTGGCCAAGAAAGCCAGTGGTCTCCTGTGGTGTATGAAGGCTGTGGCCAGCAGATTGACAGAGATTCTCCTCCTGCTCTTTTCTGCCCTAGTGAGACCACATCTGGAGTACTGGGTCCAGTGCTGGGCTCCCCAGACAGACACAAGGCACTATGAGAGAGAGCTCAGGGCAGGCTACAAAGATGATGAGCATGTATCCAGATGACTGAAGCATCTCTGTGAGGAGGAAAGAGTAAAGGGCAATGGATACAAACTACAGCCCAGGAGGTTCCAGCTCAACATGAGGAAGAACTTCACTGTGAGGCTCACAGAGCCCTGGAACAGGCTCCCCAGGGAGGCTGTGGAGTCTCCTTCTCTGGAGACTTTCCAGCCCCATCTGAATGTGTTCCTGTGTGACCTGTGCTGGATTCCATGGTCCTGCTCTGGCAGGAGGGGTTGGACTTGATGATCTCCAGAGGTCCCTTCCAACCCCTAACATCCTGTGAGCCTGTGGAAGGCTGAAGGGTTTGGAGCATAAGCCCTATGAGGAGAGGCTGAGGGAGCTAAGGTTGCTTAGCCTGGAGCAGAGGAGGCTCAGGGGAGACCTCATTGCTCTCTACAACTACTTGAAGGGAGGTGGTAGCCAGGTGGGGGTTGGTCTCTTCTCCCAGGCAAGCAGCACCAGAACAAGAGGACACAGTCTCAAGCTGTGCCAGGGGAGGTTTAGGCTAGAGGTGAGGAAGAAATTCTTCCCAGAAAGAGTAATTGGCCATTGGAATGTGCTGCCCAGGGAGGTGGAATGGAATGGAATGGAATGGAATGGAATGGAATGGAATGGAATGGAATGGAATGGAATGGAATGGGATGGGATAGAATAGAATAGAATAGAATAGAATAGAATAGAATAGAATAGAATAGAATAGAATAGAATAGAATAGAATAGAATAGAATAGAATAGAATAGAATAGAATAGAATAGAATAGAATAGAATAGACACTGGAGGTGTTTAGGAAGAGCCTGGATGAGGCACTTGGTGCCATGGTTTAGTTGATCAGATGGTGTTGAGTGATAGGTTGGACTTGATGAACTCTGAGGTCTTTTCCAACCTGGTTAATCCTAATTCCTGGGGGGCTTAGGCTGGAGAAGAGCACTCTCACATTGTGCTTCTCTGCCACATCTCCTTTTTTAAGACAAAAGGCACAGTGACTTACCAATTCCTGTAGTTTGCAAGATCTTGGTGTATTTTTAACCACATTATCTCTGACTCCATCTTCTTCAGACTTAGCATGTGAGCAGCAGGAGGTGGGGGGAAGGAAGGAGATCTGTTTGATTTGTAGCAAAATCATGTGCCAAGAAGTTTTCTGCAGAGCAGCATTAGAGGCTAACCAGCACACAGCACTGACACACAGACCAGGAGCCTGCTGTTTGTCTTCCATGAGGATTTTTGTCTGGAATCTGCATATTTTTTTTTTTTTGAAGGCTGTGCTGAAAGCTCTGTCTCTCTTTTGGGGACAACACCAAGGTTTGCTGAGTGGCAGCTTGGCTCCTGTTCAGCAGAGCTTTGGTTTCGTTAGTTGCAAACTCAGGGAAAAAAGAGGGAGAAGAAAGAGGGGGGAGGGAAAAAAGGGCATTTTGAAGCTCCTCAAAGGCTCTGCAGGCTCTGTGGATAGATTGCTCCTGATGTGAAGGTCAGCTTAACAGCATAGGGGGAAAATCTGAAGGGGGCCTACAAGAAGGCTGGGGAGGGACTGCTCAGGATCTCAGGTAGTGATAGGACTAGGGGGAATGGAATGAAGCTGGAGGAGGGAAGATTCAGGCTGGAGGGGAGGAGGAAGTTCTTTCCCCAGGAGAGTGGTGAAGCCCTGGAATGGGTTGTCCAGGGAGGTGGTTGGGGCCCTGTCCCTGGAGGTGTTTAAGGCCAGGCTGGCTGAGGCTGTGGCCAGGCTGATGTAGTGTGGGGTGTCCCTGCCCATGGCAGGGGGGTTGGAACTAGATGATTCTTGTGGTCCCTTCCAACCCTGACTGATACTATGATACTATGAAATTTTGTCCACCAAGGTAAACCTCAAATTGGCCTTTTTATTATCCTTCTCAGTGTATCTTCATTCATCACTTCATAGAATGGTTTGGGCTGGAAGAGACCTTAGAGATCAGCCAGTTCCAACCCCTCTGACAACAGCAGGGACACCTCCCACTAGCCCAAGCTGCTCAAGGCCTCATCTAACCTGGCTTTGAACACTTCCAGGGAGGGGGCATCCACAAGCTCCCTGGGCAGCCTGTTCCAGTATCTCCCCACCCTCACTGGAAAGCATTTCTTCCTACCCTCCAGTTTAAATCTGCCCTCCTACAGTCCTTCACTGGGTTCCTCCCTTTTTTCCCTTCTCCCTGGCACAGGCTGAGCTCCTGCTGCCAGGCTGTCACACAAGCATCCCCTTCAGAGATCTGCTGCTACCATGCACAGGTCTGGCAACGCCAGCAGCACACTGCTGTGGGACTGTGGGGAAAGAGCAGTGGGAGCTGCTGCTGAGCCTGAGCAAAGCTGCAGGGTGAATTTCTCTGCCTGCAGACACGTTCAAGTCCTTCTGTCTCCCACGAGGAGCAGCCAGCCAGGGACTGGCTTCAGATCTCTGGAGCCTGGGAAGGGTGAGCAGGGCTGCAGCCTTGGACTGCTCTTTCCAAAGTCTTGCAGCATCCTCTGGTGGAGCTGCAGGGAAAAGATGGACAGCCAGGAGAGAGGCACGATGAGGTTCTGTCGTGCACTGTCATGGAAGGGTTTCAGTCATAGAACTGTACCTTTGGGTTGGAAGGGACCTTTAAAGGTCACCTAGTGCCACCTCACCTGCAGTAAAGCAGAGACATCTTCAACTAGATCAGGTTGCTCAGTGCTCTCTGTCCACACAGACCTGCAATGTTTCCACCTTGCTGGGCAATCTGGGCGAGTGTCTCATCACCCTCAGCACCAAAAACACCTTCCTCTCTCCAGTCTGAATCACCCTCTTTTAGTTTACAACCATCACCCCCTGTTCTGTCACCAACAAGCTCTGATGAAAGTCCATCCCCACCTTATAGGCCACTTTAATATCCAAAGGCCACAACAAGGTCTCACTGGAGCTTTCTCTTCTCCAAGCTGAACAGCCCCAAGTCTCTCAGTGGCTCCTCACAGCGGAAGGGTCCCAGCCCTGGGATCATTTGTGTGCCATTGCCAAGACCTGCTCCAATAAGTCCATGTCTCTGCTGTCCTGAGGACTCCAGAGCTGGACACAGTACTGCAGGTAGAGTCTCACCAGAGCAGAGGGGCAGAACCCCTTGCCTTGACCTGCTGACCACACTGCTGGGGACACAGCAGATTGCTGCAGGGTTATGCCCTGGCTTTGAGGGCTCTAAAAATGCACCCCAGCTTCACTCATCTGCAGCATGCCTGGAAAGAATCACAATGGCAAACACCTGAATGTCTACCAGGTGATGCTCCTCCAAGAGAGGAGGGATCTGGGGACTGCATTTCCATGAGGTCATAGTGAGGTCTCTTTTCCCTAGTACCAGGTGACAGAACAAGAAGAAATAGCCTGAAACTGTGCCAGGGGAGCTTTAAGTTGGATAGTAGGAAAATGTCTTTATGGAAAGAGTGGTCAGGCATTGGCACAGGCTGCCCAGGGAGGTGGTGGAGTCACCATCCCTGGAGGTGATCATGTGTGGCCATGGCTCTTCGGGATGTGGTTTAATGGCCATGGCAGTGTTAGGTCAATGGCTGGACTCAATGATCCTGGAGGTCTTCTATGGTTGGACTCAATGACCCTGGAGGTCTTTTATGGTAGAGTAGGATAGGATAGGATAGGATAGGATAGGATAGGATAGGATAGGATAGAATAGAATAGAATAGAATAGAATAGAATAGAATAGAATAGAATAGAATAGAATAGAATAGAATAGAATAGAATAGAATAGAATAGAATAATCCAGGTTGGAAGAGACCTTTGAGATCATCATGTCCAACCTATCATCCAACACAATCTGACCAACTAAACCATGGCACCAAGCACCCCATCAAGTCTCCTCCTGAACACCTCCAGGGATGGTGACTCCACCACCTCCCTGGGCAGCACATTCCAATGGCCAAGCTCTCCCTCTATGAAGAACTTCTTCCTAACCTCCGGCCTGAACCTCCCCTGGCACAGCTTGAGACTGTGTCCTCTTGTTCTGGTGCTGGTTGCCTGGGAGAAGAGACCAACCCCCACCTGGCTACAGCCTCCCTTCAGGGAGTTGTAGAGAGCAAGAAGGTCTCCTCTGAGCCTCCTCTTTTCCAGGCTAAGCAACCCCAGCTCCCTCAGCCTCTCCTCACAGGGCTTGTGTTCCAAACCCCTCATGATCTTTGTTGCCCTTAGAGGTCTTTTATGGTTGGACTCAATGGCCTCAGAGGTCTTTTCCAGGTGAAACAATTATTCTATGATTCCTTGCTTTGCTGTAGATGTCCTGGCTGACCTTGGGCAAGTGTCTTGTGACAGTTTAATGCTTCAGGAGCAGAGTATCCAGAGTGGAGTAACCTGGCTGGCAGAGCTGCTTCCCAGCTTCTCCCCTTTTCCTGGTCTTAGTCACCATGATCACAGCCCCAAACATTTCTTCACTCCTGGCCCAATGAAATAGTCAGATAAAAATCTGAGTTCCCAGGCTGTGATTCCTTGCTGTGTTTTGGCCTAAAGGGCAAAAGAGGTTGTGGTGTTTTATTACACCAGCCTGGTGTCTGGAGCACTTGCTGCATGGATGGGGCACCTGGGTTCAGGGTCTTTCTCAGCCCAAGAAGACTCAGACACCTACTTGCTGACTCCTAGGTGTTTCATCCTTCCTGTTGAAACTGTGCAGAAAAGAAGAAATGATTCAGAGAGGGCAAATAAGACCAACTTCTGTCCTACTCCCCACCTAGCAATCAAGACACTCCTCAGGGCTGGGACAGAACTCTGGAGGTTGTTTAGTACAAGCCCACTTCCAAGGCAGGTTCAGCTTCACATGGTCACACAGGAAACACCTCCAGGTGGGTTTGGAATGTCTTCTGAGATGGAGACTCCATCAGTTGTCTGGGCAGCCAGCTCCAGTGCTCTGTCGCCTTGAAATTAAAGCAGTTCCTCCTCATGTTTAGATGGAACCTCTTGTGTTCCAGTTTCTGCCTGTTACCCCTTGTCCTGTTGCTGGCACCCCTGAATAAAGCCTGGTTCCATCCTCCTGACCCCCACCCTTGAAGTATTTAGAAGCATTGATAAGATGCCCCCTCAAGTCTTCTCTCTCTTATGCTTTAGGAAGCCACAGGGTAATATTCACCCCCAAAGTGCATCTGAACACTTTGCTTCAGAGAATCAAATTCACCTTGTGACAGAACAAGAGGACACAGTCTTAAGCTGTGCCAGGGGAGGATTAGGCTGGAGGTGAGGAAGAAATTCTTCCCAGAAAGAGAGATTGGCCATTGGAATGTGCTGCCCAGGGAGGTGGTGGAGTGTTTAAGAAGAGCCTGGATGAGACACTTGGTGCCCTGGTTTAGTTGATGAGATGCTGCTGGGTGAGAGGTTTGACTAAGGTGAGGAGAAAGTTCTTCACAGAGAGGGTTGTTAGCCTTTGGAATGTGCTGCCCAGGGAGGTGATGGAGTCCCCATCCCTGGAGGTGTTCAAGAGGGGATTAGACATGGCACTTAGCAGTCATGAGGACTTGGATGACAGGTTGGACTGGATGATCTTTGAGGACTTTTCCAACCTTATTGATTCTGTGATCTCTGAGGTCTTTTCCAACCTGGTTAATTCTGTATTCTGTACCTCCTCCAGCCTGAGAAAAGAGGCTGGTGGCAGAGAGTAGTGTGAAGCCTGCTGAGCAGTCACACAGCCTGAGGCATGGCAAAGGAGCGCTGGGAGAATCCCTCCAGGGCACCTCCATGAAGATTGACAACCCAGTGCTGCCAAACTCAGCAGCAATTCACTCACTTCTTCTGAAAGCAAAGACTAAATTGGCCAGCAGCCTGCACTTTATCTTCCCTCCCAACTCCTCTGGGTGAGAAGCACCGAGCAGCCCAGGTTTCTGATAAAGTAAAAGCAAACACCATTCCCTTCTGCTAAGGTACAGGAATATTACCCTGACATTTTAGCATGGATCACTCAAGAGTGCTGCTGGTTCTCTCCCCTCCTAGAGCTGTGTCTTGACAATAGAAACATTCCCTGAGAACAAACAAAATAATCAGGGTTGAAAACCAAATTCAGGGTGGAAGAGCAGGGAAGTCATTGTGTCCTGTGTTCAGCACTGCTTAGGCCACACCTGGAGTCCTGTGTCCAGTTCTGGGCTCCTCAGTTTAAGAAGGACATTGAGATGCTGGAAGGTGTCCAGAGAAGGGCAACAAAGCTGGGGAGGGGTCTGGAGCACAGCCCTGTGAGGAGAGGCTGAAGGAGCTGGGGTTGCTTAGCCTGGAGGAGGCTCAGGGGAGACCTTCTTGCTCTCTCCAGCTACCTGAAGGGAGGTTGTAGCCAGGTGGGGGTTGGTCTCTTCTGCCAGGCACCCAGCACCAGAACGAGAGGACACAGTCTCAAGCTGTGCCAGGGGAGGTTTAGGCTGGAGATGAGGAGAAAGTTCTTCCCAGCAAGAGAGATTGGCCATTGGAATGTGCTGCCCAGGGAGATGGTGGAGTCACCATCACTGGAGGTGTTCAAAAAAGGATTGGATGTGGCACTTGGAGCCATGGTTTAGTTGTCCTGAGGTGTTTGGTTTTAGGTAATAGGTTGGACTTGATGATCTCTGAGGTCATCCAACCTTGGCGATTCTGTCTATTCCAACCTGGTTGATGCTGTGATTCTAAGAGTGAAGGCCTTGGTGGGATCTGTCTGTCAGGTTAGATTTGCCTCACAGCCTGCAGAAGTCTGAGCAAGATGACTGTGCAGCAGTCACACACTCACAGAATGTTAGGGGTTGGAAGGGACCTGCAAAGCTCATCCAGCCCAAACCCCCCTGCCAGACCAGGATCACCTAGAGCAGGTCACACAGGAACACATTCAGGCAGGTATGTCTCCAGAGGAGGATACTCCACAGCCTCTCTGGGCAGCCTGTTCCAGGGTTGTCACCCTTCCAGGCAAAAAAGCTTTTCCCCTGTTGTGGTGGGTTGAAATTATCCACCCCTCCTCCCACTAAATATTGTCAGACCAGCTCAGTTGGAAGCAAATGAAAGCTGTATTTACAGGCAAAACTACACTGTACAGCAGAATGCACTGAATCTGTACAAAACATTCAGGATTGATGATATTTACAGGGATTTACAATTCATGAACAGCACAGGAACCGCCCTGGTAAAGACCAGGGGAAGATGCTAGCTTCTCCTTCCCTGCATACCCTACTTGGGGGTGCTGGTGGAGGAAAAGCTCAACATGAGCTCTCAGTGTACACTTGCAGCCCACAAAGCCAATCAGATCCTGGGCTGCAGCAGGAGAAGTGTGGCTAGCAGGGCCAGGGAGGTGATCCTCCCCCTCTGCTCAGCTCTGGGGAGACCCCACCTGGAGTACTGCCTCCAGTTCCAGAGCCCCTATTGCAAGAGGGATCTGGAGGTGCTGGAAGGTGTCCAGAGAAGGGCCAGGAGGATGAGCAGAGGGCCGGAGCTGCTCTCCTGTGAGGACAGACTGAAGGAGTTGGGGCTGTTCAGTCTGGAGAAGAGAAGGCTCCCAGGTGACCTCATTGTGGCCTTCCAGGATCTGAAGGGGGCCTACAGGAAGGCTGGGGAGGGACTGCTCAGGATCTCAGGTAGTGATAGGACTAGGGGGAATGGAATGAAGCTGGAGGTGGGGAGATTGAGGCTGGAGGGGAGGAGGAAGTTCTTCACCATGAGAGTGGTGAAGCCCTGGAATGGGTATGGATACTATGATACTACTACTATTCCTGAGTCCAGGGTTGAGGCCCTGTCCCTGGAGGTGTTTAAGCCCAGGCTGGACGAGGCTCTGGCCAGGCTGATGTAGTGTGGGGTGTCCCTGCCCATGGCAGGGGGGTTGGAACTAGATGATACTTGTGGTCCCTTCCAAACACTGACTGATAAATAGGGTGAGTTGGAGGTGTCCCTGCTGACTGCAGAGGGGTTGGACAACATCACCTTGGGGGTTCCTTCTAACCCAATGCAATTGGAAGAGAGGGAGACATCACAGGTTTATTTTTTTAAATCAAAGCATTTATTCTTACATTACCTCAAGGAATTACAATCATCATCTAGCATTTTTGCAAGCTGTTAAAAGCTGAAGATGAAAACCCACACTTAAGTAAAGGACCAAAAAAAAAATTGCTTCCAAGGAGGAATTTCTCTGTCATCTGTCTCAGACACAAGTTGTGTGTGCTGAAATTCTTGGCAGGCCACAGTGCCTTGTCCCATCCATTGGCTGCTTAACATCATTCCATGGGATAAAGGACAGCAATGTGGGGTCAGTGGTGAGAAACAGTAGCTTGTTCTGCAGCAGCAGCAGTTCTGGGGGATGGGACACCCCATTCCTGCTGCTTCTTTACCCCTCCAGTCTTCAGATCCTTAAAGTTAGTGCCTATAGCCTGGGGCACTTGGTGCCATGGTTTAGTTGATGAGATGGTGTTGGGTGATAGGTTGGACTTGATGATCTCAAAGGTCTTTTACTGCAAGAAGGGGACGCTATCCGACCAATGTGATCAGCGGAATCCAACTTTATTGAGCATCAGACACATCTTATATACAGTTTGCTATAATTATGCCCACTTGGCAACATACTATTGGTTGCTCTCTGAAAGGTTACATCATTGTTTTCACAACTCTGTGGAATTCTTCTATCCGGTCTAATTGCTCTCTTTCCCAGAGTCTTTTCCAACCTGGTTAATTCTGCATTCTGCTGTGGTCCATACTGCAAGATGCTGAGGGCCTGGATCTAGCTGATAGGAGTGAACTGGGCTTACTGCAGAGAGGGTTGGACTAGATGACCTATGGAGGCCCTTCCATCCCAGGCCATTCTGTGCTCCTATGATAAAGACAGACATTTAATGCACCTGAGGAACTAACCCACCACAGACAACCATTGGCAACAGGAACAACTTGATGCAATCAAGCACTGCTTTGCAAATGTGCAAGCTAATTTAACTGGGAGATTTCAGTCTCTGAGGAAACAGCTGAACAGGAGTTGTGAGAAGGCACAGATTTCTTTCAGCTGTCTCTACCCAGTGAGGATATGAGAGGAAAAAGACATAATATGATTGGTAAGACAGCTTGTCTTAGAGTTATGACTTTACTTCACTGGTTTCCACTACCTACACTTCAGACAAAGGACTGACATTTGCTGAGCAATAGTATTGCAATCATAGTATAGAATCAGTCAGGGTTGGAAGGGACCACAAGGATCATCTAGTTCCAACCCCCCTGCCATGGGCAGGGACACCCCACACTAGATCAGGCTGGCCAGAGCCTCCTCCAGCCTGGCAGTAGCCAAACCCTGTCCAGAAACTCAGTGAGACTTTAAATGGTTCTTACGGGGTATATATATATATATATATATATATACACATCCCTTAAAGATGCTAACTTGGTCTAGTGGAAGGCGTCCCTGCCTGTGGCAAGGGAGTTGGAACTGGATCCTAGAGTCATAGAACCATTACAGTTGGAGGAAACCTCTGAAGGTCATCTAGTTTAACCCCCCTGGCTCCCCCACCACCCCTCTTCATCTTCCCAAAGCAGCTCCTGCTCCCCCTACACCATCCTCCCCCCTGCCTAAACAGCTCCTGCCCCTGCTCCACCACCACCATTGGTGCACCCACACACAGAGTAGGGGCAAGAGCCTCAGCCAGCCAAGACACCACCCAGAGGAGCTCAGCCCCAGCAAAGAGGCCCAGCCAACATCCATGGATGATATTGGAGGAGTCATCAATGTTGGTCCTAACAACCGGGGGGCCACCAGGCCCCTGGCCTTTGTAGTCACCACCACCCAGTGTGCACCAAGGGCACTCACCAGAGATGAGAGGATGATTCTCAGCTCACATAGGCTCAGCTTAGGGCTACTGCCCTGCCTGGGGGGGAATATAAAGGGGGAGGGGGAAGTGGCCACTCCTGGGCTGGGGGTAGACTCCAATAAAGCCCAGGTGCTCTGGGGTTTGAGGGATAGATGCTGCTAGGGCTGTGGTTTATCTTGATTTCAGTAAAGCATTTGACACTGTCTCCCACAGCATCCTTGCAGCTAAGCTGAGGCAGTGTGGTCTGGATGATCAGGGAGTGAGGTGGATGGGAACTGGTTGAAGGGAAGAAGTCA
The DNA here is from genome assembly GCA_011125475.1 of Melanerpes aurifrons. Lineage (NCBI taxonomy): Eukaryota > Metazoa > Chordata > Aves > Piciformes > Picidae > Melanerpes > Melanerpes aurifrons. Next base: position 2,421,299 of record WWNC01000064.1, read on the forward strand.
GAGAGCTGTGGTCAATAGGACAGAGTCTAGTTGGAAGCCTCTATTTAATGGAGTCCCTTAGGGGTCAGTGCTGAGACCTGTGCTGTTCAATATATTCATCAGTGACCTGGATGAGGGCACAGAGGGCACTGCCAGCAAGTTTGCTGATGGCACCAAGCTGGGAGCAGCAGCTGCCACAGGAGGGTTCTGCTGCCATTCAGCCAGACCTGGATAGGCTGAGAGCTGGGCAGGGAGAAATTAAATGAAGTTCAACAAGGGCAAGAGTAGAATCTTGCACCAGGGAAAGAGCAACCCCATGAACCAGTATAGGCTGGGGACTGAGCTGCTGGAGAGCAGGGAAGGGGAAAAGGACCTGGGGGTCCTGGTGGATGCGAGGGTGACCATGAGCCAGCAGTGTGGTCTTGTGGCCCGGAAAGCCAAGGACATTCTGGGGTAGATTAGAAGGGCTGTGGTCAGTAGGTCAAGAGAGGTTCTCCTTTCTCTCTGCTCTGCCCTGGTGAGGCCACAGTTGGAATATTGTGTCCAGTTCCGGGCCCCTCAGTTCAGGAAGGACCTCAGGGAACTGCTTGAGAGTCCAGCACAGAGTCACAAAAATGATGAAGGGAATGGAACATTTTCCTTATGAGGAGAGCCTGAGGGAGCTGAGGGCTCTTAGCTTGGAGAGGAGGAGCCTGAGAGGTGACCTCATTGCTGGTGATCAAGATGTGCAGGGTGACTGCCCAGAGCCAGGCTCTGCTGGGGGATGCCCAATGCCAGCACAAGGGGCAGTGGTGGAAGCTGAGGCAGAGGAAGTGCCATGGAAGCAGGAGGAAGAATGATTTTACTGTGGGGGTGACAGAGCCCTGGAGCAGGCTGCCCAGGGGGGTTGTGGAGTCTCCCTCTCTGGAGAGGGGACAAAACCTGCCTGGATGTGTTGCTGTGTGACCTGCCCTGGGTGACCCTGCTGTGGCAGGGGGGGTGGACTGGCTGTGCTTTGGAGGTCCCTTGCAGCCCCTCACATCCTGTGACTGTGTGCTTCCCACAGGAATTGTTTATTTTGCAGCTGAGTGAATCGGGTCCTGGCAGCCAGGTTGAATGAAGGGGCTTTCAGCTCTGAGTGGGTTTTCAGCTCTGAAGCCCTGCAACCTCATCTGTGAGACCCAGAGCACTAAGAACATGTACAGAGATGTAGCTTCTCCTTCTGCCTCAGGCGGGTGCCCTTCTCAAATCTACGCAAGCAGGAACGAGCACGGCCTGGCACCCTGGGGTATTCCTGACTTCACGAGGGAGCCGCTGCAGCTTCTTCAGCAGCGCAGCGGGAAGCACTGCGATGAATGGGGTCACACTCGCATCTGCCCGCGGCTCTGCAGACGTCTGAGAGATGTGGCCGGAGAGGGCGCCCCGCACGCCTCTGCCCGCGCAGAGCGGGAACAGCCTGCCCGCTGCCGCCAGGGCAGCCGGCTTCCCGCCCGCCGCCTCCCTCCCTCAAGATGGCCGCTAAAGCCAAGCAGTCCGGCGCGTTGAGGCTGTGGCGGCCATGTTGCTGTCGGGCAGCAGGGCCCTGCCAGGCCGTACCATTCGGCTGCGGCAGAAGGGGAGAGAAGAGGGGAGGGGGCAGGGGTGGCTTTGCCCAGGGCGGGCTCCCAGGCGGGAGGAGCGCGGCTGAGGCGGGAGCGGGGCGGCCCGGCCCGCCTGGCAGGGTAAGGCTGGGCGGGGACGCCGAGGGGCCGGGTAGCGGGGAGGAAGCCCAGGGAGCTGCTGGGGAGGACCCTGAGGAGGGTGGGACGGGAGCCTGGCGGCTGCCAGCCCTGCCCTGCCCCGCCCCGCCCCGCGGGGGGGGCGGGAGCTCGCTGTCCTCGGGGCACGACCTCGACGCCTGTCGGGCAGGCGTGGCAGGGGCGAGGCATCGCCCGTGGGCAGCCCTGGGGGGGTGGCATGTGCCTTGTGCGGGTGAGGGTGACATCTGGCCTGTGCCCGGTCTCAGCCCCGCTGTGGCACGCAGGCCATGCCGTGAGGAGACGCGCTGCTGCCACACACAGTGGCTTTGGTGTCTGGTGTCCTTGCAGGGGCCGTGGGGCTTTGTGGATGCTGCAGGCCTCCACACACCCAGGAATGTGCTGGGCACACAAACGATGAGAGCCAGAAGATGATCCCAGCTGTGTTTTGTAGTGGCTTAAGGAACAGCACTGAGAGGTACCTTTTGGACAGGGTTGGGAGTGTTGGGGCTCTTCCACCTGTGACATGTGGTCTGCCTTGGTATCTTGGTGTTGATCTGCTGGAGGGTAGAGAGGCTCTGCAGAGGGACCTCGACAGGCTGGACAGATGGGCAGAGGCCAAGGGCAGGAGATTGAACACATCCAAGTGCCAGGTTCTGCACATTGGCCACAACAACCCCATGCAGTGCTACAGGCTGGGGTCAGAGTGGCTGGAGAGCAGCCAGGCAGAGAGGGACCTGGAGGTGCTGGTCGATGGTAGGCTGAACATGAGCCAGCAGTGTGCCCAGGCAGCCAAGAAGGCCAATGGCATCCTGGCCTGCATCAGGAACAGTGTGGCCAGCAGGAGCAGGAGAGGCTGAGGGAGCTGGGATTGTTTAGCCTGGAGAAGAGGAGGCTCAGGGGTGACCTCATTGCCCTCTACAACCACCTGAAGGGAGCTTGTAGCCAGGAAGGGGTTGGCCCCTTCTCCCAGGCAACCAGCACCAGAACAAGAGGACACAGTCTCAAGCTGTGCCAGGGGAGGTTTAGACTCGAGGTGAGGAGAAAGCTCTTCACCGAAGAGAGTCATTCGTCATTGGGATGTGCTGCCCAGGGAGGTGGTGGAGTCCCCATCCCTGGAGGTGTTCAAGAGGGGATTGGACGTGGCACTTGGTGCCATGGTCTAGTCATGGGGTCTGTGTTGATAGGTTGGACTTGATGATCCTCGAGGTCTCTTCCAACCTTAGTTATACTGTGAGACTGTGATATTGTCACTCAGCCCCTCCACACTGCACTGGTTAGGCCACACCTTGAGTCCTGTGTCCAGTTCTGGGCCCCTCAGTTTAGGAAGGAGGTTGACTTGCTGGAAGGAGTCCAGAGAAGGGCAACAAAGTTCATGAGGGGGTTGGAACACAGCCCTGTGAGGAGAGGCTGAGGGAGCTGGGGTTGCTTAGCCTGGAGAAGAGGAGACTCAGGGGAGACCTTCTTGCTGTCTCCAACTCCCTGACGGGAGGTTGTAGACAGGGAGAGGTTGGTCTCTTCTCCCAGGCAAGCAGCACCAGAACAAGAGGACACAGTCTCAAGCTGTGCCAGAAGAGGTTTAGGCTGGAGGTGAGGAAGAAATCCTTCCCAGCAAGAGAGATTGGCCACTGGAATGTGCTGCCCAGGGAGGTGGTGAAGTCACCATCACTGGAGGTGTTTAGGAAGAGCCTGGCTGAGACCCTTGGTGCCATGGTTTAGTTGATGAGATGGTGCTGGGTGATAGGTTGGACTCTATGATCTCTGAGGTCTCTTCCAACCTGGTTAATTCTGTATTCTATACCATAAATACTAAAGGATGGTTGTCAGAAGGATGGGGCCAGTCAGTGGTGCCCAGTGACAGGATGAGGTCACAGGCACAAACTTGAACCGAGGAAGTTCTGTCTAAACACGAGGAGGAACTTCTTTACTTTGAGGATAATGGAGCCCTGGACCAGGCTGCTTAGAGACGTTATGGAGTCTCTGTTGCTGGAGTCATTCAAAGCCATCTGGATGCTGTCCTGTGCAGCCTGCTGTGGCAGGGGTGGGGTTTGGACTAGATCATCTCCAGAGGTCCCTTCCAACCCCTGCCATTCTGTAATTCTGTGTAGAGCAGGAAAACAAAATCCAGGCATCAGCACTTTAGAAAAGTGTAACAAGGGTAACAAAAAGCACAGTTCCATGGGGTTGTTTTTTTTGAAGGGGAAGAAAAAGTTGCTGAGAGTAATTAATTTGTGGTGTTTTGGTTGGAAAGAGAGTTCAGCAAAGCCTTTCTGGGTTGATTGAAACTAGAACCAGATGAACTAAAGAGATGATGTTGAAATGTGCCTCTCTCTTTGACAGGGTGTCAGATACCAGTGTAAGGGCTCACATGGGAGTGTGTATCAAGAGTTTATCACAGATGGGAATCTCAAGGAGGACTGGGAGGAAATTAGCCCATGCTCTGCTCATTGATTTCTTTTAAATGCTACTGATCAGCAAGCTGTGCAGCCTGGAGGTCAGCCCTGAGCAGGGATATCCTGTTGGAGAAGCCAGGGGACAGAGGAAGTGGAAGCTTTTGGGAATTTGGGGACTGAATGTAGGCATTAACCTCCAGGTGTGTGCTGCTGCTTGCTATTAGGATTGTGTCTCAGCAGAGCTGGTGATCACTGGGAGCCAGTAGCTGGCAGAAGTTGAGTTGGAAGCATTCAAAGATGCCTGTTGGCTGTAATTCATGAGGCAGGGACTGATGGTTACCTAGGAGTACAGGTGTCAGCAGCCCTTTTCTGATCTAACTGAGACAACACTATTTTCATGGATCCACAGAATGGTTTGGGGTGGAAGGGACCTTAAAGATCATCTAGTTCCAACCCCCTTGCCATGGGCAGGGACACCTTGCAGTGAGTCAGGTTGTTCAAGGCCTCATCCAATCTGACCTTGAACACCTTCATGGTGGGGGCGTCCACAGCCTCCCTGGGCAGCCTGTTCCAGTGAAACATCACCCTTACTGTAAAGAATTCCTAATCTCCAGTCTAAATCTGCCTTCCTCAAGCTTTAATCCATTTCCTCTTGCCCTATCACTGCTAGCCCTTGTCAAAAGTCCCTCTCCAGCTTTCTTGTAGGTCCCCTTCAGGTACTGGCAGGCTGCTATAAGGTCTCCTTGGAGCTGTCTTTTCACATCCCACTCCTCAATTTCCACCTTCTGTGGGATGTTTCAACACCTGCTTTATCTTTTCCTTCTAGTCACTTCTCCCTTTTTTCCTGTAGCAATACTTTTGTTTTCTCTGACCTTGCTGGCAGCAGGAAGCTTTGAGATTCATAGGGTTGTTTGGATTGGAAGGGACCTTTAAAGATCATGTTGTTCCAACCCCCCTGCCATTGGCAGGGACACCTTCCACTAGATGAGCCTGGCTTTGAACACCTCCAGGGAAGGGAAATCCACAGCCTTCCTGGGCAACCTGTTCCAGTGTCTCACCACCCTTATTGTGAAGGTACAAACAGCCCAATTGGTTGCTCCTTGTCTACTCAGCATCAGCCTCCCAGTGAAGTACAAACAGTTGGAAGTTCAGCATAACTCCTCATCAGTCATTTCATAGCTCTTGCAGGTCCTGTTGTGTCCTAGCTTTGCACACATTCCAGCCACACTCATTGGGGTTGCCAGAACAGCACTGTAAATCTTTAAATGCAACTTTAAAACCATTATTTGGGGTGTCAGAAGGGTTGAGTGCCTTGTGCCTTGCAGATTAGATGATGGTTATCTGCAGTAGCTTGTAACAGGAAGAGAATTCTCAAAGCTCTCTCTCGAGCTGGCTGTTCGAACCTATTCGCTCCGGGCTGTGCCTCGTATTCCACTTCCTGCTGCTTTATGTTGAAGGTGCATTGCTTTCTTTAATCAGCCAGTTTTATGTCTGCCAGGGATATATTTAATATAATGTCAAACACAGTTGAGTTGAGAAGTAAAAGCTTGGGTTTGGTGTCGTTTTTTGGCAGCCATTACCACTGTCAGAGGGAAGCAGAGCAAAGCCAAGCTCGAACGGAGCCTTCCAGCGATAGCAAGCTGCTTTGGCTGTTTGTTTTGGCCTAATGTTCTTCCCTTGGTTACAAAGCTCTTGTAAGCATGTGCTGAGTAACAGACATTTAAAAACCCTGCTAGATCAGGAGGATCAGCTTAGAGGATCAGATCTGAGCATCCAAGGGGCTCAGGAAGGTTGACAGTGTTGTTTGTGCTTTACGAACAAGGGTAAGGAAGGCTTGTTCCAGAGGAATTGGTGTTGTGAGGATTGAGACAGGAAAGCCACAGCATTCTTGGGTACTATTTACTGCAGGAACAGCTAGTGTCTTCTCTGGAGCTGGGTAGTAAATCACCAAAGACAGTAGAAGCTTGCTAACTGTCCTTATTAACTCCCTCAATCTGGTAGCTTATGTGGAGAAGAAAAACCCAAACAAACCCAGCAGCTAAATAGAACCAGATCCAAAGATTTCTCCTCTGCTCTGCTACAGGGAGTGGAGGCTGAAAACACAGGCAGGCTGAAAGAATTGAGGCTGTTCAGATTCACAGATTGCATTGGTTTGGAAGGGTCCTTCGAAGGTTTTCTTATCCCAACCCCCCTCCAGTGAGCAGGGACAGCTCCAACTAGATCAGGCTGCCCAGGGCCACATCAAGTCTGATCTTGAATGTCTGCAGGGACGGAGCCTCAGCCACATCCCTAGGCAGCCTGTTCCAGTATTCTACCACTCTGAATGAGAAAGGGAGAGCAAGTGCTCAAGCATTCGTCTGTTTTCCTGGCAGGATGGAGAAGAAGAAAATTCGGATGAAGTCCAAGGTAGCTGCTCCCAACCTCCTGCGGGCCCTGCATTCTCTGTACCAGTTCGGTCACCTCTGTGATGTGACTGTTCACACACAACACCTGGGTATCCAGGAGGAATTTCTGGTTCACAAAGCTGTCTTGGCAGCTTCCAGCAACTATTTCAAGGGACTTTTCCTGCACAATGAGATGCTGGACACCAAGAATTGCACGGTGACCCTGCAAGACATTTACACGGAGGAGTTCACTTCCTTCCTGGAGTTCGTTTACACTGCAGAAGTGGAGATTGAAGCAGAAAAGCTGCAGAGGATGAAAGAAATAGCTGAAAGACTTGAATGCAAGGATTTACTGGACATCTGTGAAGAAGTGAAGGCAGAGGGCAGGAAGGGTTTGGATTTGAGCCTACATCTGAAAGGGCAGCTGTGTGAAAATGCAGGGGCACGGTGGGCTCACATCCAGCAACAGGAGAACCACAAACAGAGTAACTCTTCCCAAGCTGTGGCAGTACCTGTGCAGAGGCAGCTTTGGGATAGGCAAAAACATAACAAGTTACTGTCTGGCTATGAGCTCATTGAAGGCCAGCCAGCAAGCCTGGAGCAAGAGGACACTGCTTTGCCAGCCCCAAAATCCAGGACAGCAAAGCTGCTGAAGTGCAGCAAGACCGATACCACCAGAACCAGGCTCAGTGTGGACCTTGTTAGTCTGGAAAAGGAGACTAGTTGTTCTCTCCTAAGTCAGATGGAACCAGAGGAAGCCTGTGTAGTAACTAAGAACACTCTGCTTGAGCAGTGGGAAGATGAAGGGAGTTTAATGTCCAAATTTGCCAGGAGAACAGAACGCAGGAAATCCCCATGGCACGTGGCCAAAGGTCTGTCGCCCTGTGAGAAGTGCAGCAAATCCTTCCAGCTTATCAAGCAGTGCCAGGTCCACATGGAGCTTGAGCACCACGTCAGTCTGGCTGTCCAGTACTGCTGCAACACCTGTCAACAGCTCTTCTCCACACACCACAACCTCCACCAGCACCTCCTTGCTGCTCACAGCGATGAGCAGGGCTTCCTCTGCCTTTTCTGCAACGACAGGTGTAAGAGTCAGAAGGACATTGATGAGCACCACTGCAGGGTGCATGAGAAGAAGGGGGATCCTCAGGCTTGCCCCTACTGTGACAAGCTCATCAGTTCTAAGTGTGGCCTGACAGTCCACATCCGAACCCACATGGGAGAGAAACCCTACCAGTGCCAGCACTGCCCTGCCAGCTTTGCTCAGAGGTCTGCTTACAACACTCACATGAGGTACAGCATTCCCTGCATCTGGGATAAAAGCCTTCCCAAAGTCCCTGCTAGTTTAGTTCCATAAGTTCTTGGATCTGATCAGAAGCATGCACCAGTACAGATTAGGGGTTGACGTGCTGGAGAGCAGCTCCATGGAGAAGCACCTTGGAGCCCTGGTGGGCAATAAGCTATCCACGGGACAGCAATGTGCCCTTGTGGCCAAGAAGGCCAATGGGATCCTGGGGTGGCCAGCAGGTCAATGGAGGTTCTGCCCCTCTACTCTGCCCTGGTGAGACCACATCTGGAGTATTGTGTCCAGTTCTGGGATCCCTAGTTCAAGAGGGACAGGGTTATACCAGTGAAGGTCCAACAGAATCACAGAGTGGAGAGGGTTGGAAGGGACGTCTGAAGATCATTGAGTCCCCCTGCAGAAGGAGGATCCCCTAGGGCCTGCCACAGGGGAGCACATCCAGATAAGTTTTGAAAGCCTCCAGAGAAGGAGACTCCACAACCTCTCTGGGCAGCCTGCTTCAGGGCTTCGTCACCCTCACAGTAAAGTAGTTTTCCCTCATGCTGAAGTGGAACTTCCTGTGTTCCAGTTTGTATCCATTGCCCCTTGCCCTGTCACAGCACACCATTGAATTTGTGTTTGCCCTTGATTTAAGTCCACAATTTCTTATCCTTCCAGCATGGCCTTGGAGGAAGATGTCCAGTCCATCCCATGTTACTAGTTAGGTGACAAATGCAATTGAGAGGCCCCATCCTTGATGAATTGAGACCTTTTAATTGTCTTTCCAAGTCTACATGGAATTTGCCCATGGATCATGAATGATGAAAAGGAAGTGGCTCTCCCTCCAAGGCAAACATACTTGAATTGAAACAAACCTGTTGAAGTTGTGCTGTTTTTCATTTGTTTCAACAGAAAAATCCATGAGTCCAGGCAAGAGAGGGAGCTTCTGCCTGTCTATTGGATGGTGGTTTCACCTGTGCATAGACCAAATGTGACAAGCTGTGACGAGGACCCTGAAAGAGGGGCGTGGAGTGTGACAACAGAGCCTGAGAGACAAAAGCATGGGAGGCACAAAGAGGCCAGGAGATGTGAGGAAGGCCCTGGGGGTTCATCTGAGCCCAAAGCAGACTGTGGCAATGAGCAAGAAAAACAGAGAGGGGAGGAAGCTGAAGGAAGAAGTGAAGAAGGGGGTGAAGGGGATAAAGATGAAATGAGTGTGAAGGGCGAGGAGGAGGCAGATGATGACTGTTCAGAGGTCGAAGGGAGCAGAGATCATGAGGTCTGTGCTGAAGAGGACAATGAGGATGATGAATGCTCTAACGAGAAGGGTCACCAAGAAGGTGGATCAGATGAAGAGCTTCAGATACGGAAGGGGAGCAAGAGGGGAGTGAATAAGAAATCTGCCTATGTCATAAGGTGTGAGAAGTGTCAGGAGCAGTTTGTCTCACGGAAGAAGTACGTGGACCACTGCCGCGACGTCCACCAGTGCCTGCCTGGCAAAGTCTACCAGTGTGACATCTGCAGCAAGTCCTTTGCCAGCCACAACAGCTGGAAGGAGCACCGGGCCTGCGTGCACAGTGAAGAGAGGCGCTTCGCCTGCAGCCTCTGCAGCGCCACCTTCAAGAGGCAGCGAGACGTGCGGAGCCACTGCGTGCGGAAGCATGAGGGCCGGGCGAAGCGGCCGCTCTGCTCCGTCTGCGGCAAGATCCTCAGCTCCCGCACGGCGCTGGTCTTCCACATGCGGACCCACACGGGAGAGAAGCCCTACGAGTGCTCCGTCTGTCGCTCCAGCTTCGCTCAGCCCTCGCAGCTGAAGATCCACACCAGGTCAGCCTGTGGGACTGGTTCTCCCGCTGCCTGCATGCCTGCTGCCCTGCAGCCCTTCCTTTCCCTCCTGATTTCCCAATTCTGAGTCATTCTCCTTGCATGTCCTGACAGCAGGAACCCCGGGGTACTGTTTGTTCCTTGGTGCCTGTGATCACAGGATCACAGGATGTCAGGAGTTGGAAGGGACCTCTGAAGGTCATCAAGTCATAGAATCAGTAAGGTTGGAAAAGACCTCAGAGATCTGTACAGGTTAGGCCACACCTTGAGTCCTGTGTCCAGTTCTGGGCCCCTCAGTTTAGGAAGGAGGTTGACTTGCTGGAAGGTGTCCAGAGAATGGCAACAAAGTTGGCGAGGGGGGTTGGAACACAGCCCTGTGAGGAGAGGCTGAGGGAGCTGGCTCTGCTTAGCCTGGAGGAGAGGAGGCTCAGGGGAGACCTTCTTGCTCTCTCCAACTCCCTGAAGGGAGGTTGTAGACAGGGAGAGGTTGGTCTCTTCTCCCAGGCAGCCAGCACCAGAACAAGAGGACACAGTCTCAAGCTGTGCCAGGGGAGGTTTAGGCTGGAGGTTAGGAAGAAATTCTACACAGAGAGAGTGATTGCCCATTGGAATGGGCTGCCCAAGGAGGTGGTGGAGTCGCCGTCATTGAAGGTGTTCAGGAGGAGACTTGGTAGGGTGCTTGGTGCCATGGGTTAGTTGATTACATGGTGTTGGATAGTAGGTTGGACATGATGATCTCAAAGGTCTCTTCCAACCTGGTCTGGTCTATTCTATTCTATTCATCAGGTCCAACCTGTCACCCAACACCTTATGACTAACTAAACCATGGCTTCAAGTGCCACATCCCGTCCCCTGTTGAACATCTCCAGGGATGGTGACTCCACCACCTCCCTGGGCAGCACATTCCAATGGCCAATTACTCTTTCTGGGAAGAACTTTCTCCTCACCTTCAGCCTAAACCTCCCCTGGCACAACTTGAGACTGTGTCCTCTTGTTCTGGTGCTGGGTGTCTGGGAGAAGAGACCAACCCACCTGGCTACAGCCTCCCTTCAGGGAGTTACAGAGAGCAAGAAGGTCTCCCCTGAGCCTCCTCTTCTCCAGGCTAAGCAACCCTCTGCCAGAGCAGGACTGTAAAATCTAGCACAGGTGACAGAGGAGCACATCCAGATGGGTCTTGAAAGCCTCCAGAGAAGGAGAGAAAGATTACTTCTTTCCCATAAAGGCTCTGCCTGCAGCTGCTCCTTGCATTACTTAGAGTAAGGGGTTTGAAATGTGCTCTGTCCCAACTTGTAAGCTGTCCTTTGAGACAGCCTTCAGCATCAGATGATCTTCACTGACGAACAGTAGCATGGGCTGGAGAATTAGTCAGGGGCCTCAGAGACCCAGATGCTGAGCCCTGCTCACTCTTTTATCACCCTGTGCAAGTTGTTGAGTGTGGGATTTCATGTCTTGTACCCATCACAGAAGCTGGGCTCCCTCAGTAGTCACTGCATGAATCACACTCTGGTGGTGCCTATGTTAAATGTGTCTTCTCCTAGGAGAGAGTGAATCATTCTATGGAATTTCCCATCTTGCTCCAAGCAGATAGCTTGTTAACTGTCAGAGGCAAGAGGAATCCCATTGTTAGAAGCCACAGGATCCATACAACAGAGGGAGTTTTCTTCAGCCTCTGAAGTCTTCTTACAGGGATTTTCAAACCTTCTGAGGCCTTCTGAGTCAGGACCAGAAGAACATCTGAGACGTCACAGTAATCTGTCAGCTGAATTGCAGCAGAGCTGCAGTGTGACTGCAACACACTGGTGACTCATGTGGTTTGGGTTGGGGAACTGTCTGGCTCATCTTTGCAGCATTTTGCCTGACAGCTCAGAAAAGATCAGGGTGCTTGCACGTTGCACCCTTCGGGCTGGCTTCAGGGAGGTCAGCACGGAGTTAAAACCCAATGCTAGGCTCGGGTTTTTCTCTCCTTTCAGCTGGTTTGAAGTCAGATGTCCAGAAACACTGCTTGCCTCAGTGCTTTTTGTTTTACAAATGGCAATATCCTGCCAATTAAAACTTGCAGGGCAGGGGACAGGAGGCTGTGAGGGATGGCAGGAAGCCAAGAATGTGGCCCAGGCTGGCCCAAGGGGCGATCTGGATGCACTTGCAGTCTCTAGCACAGCAGCAGCCTGTCATCATCCCTGCTTTCTCCCTTCTGATGCTGATATTAGGAGCCATAACTCAGGAAAGAAAGGTGGGTTGTGTAGAGTGAGGCAAAGATAAATCTTAAGTGAGAGTTTTAGTGCAGCCCCTCCACTCAGACACCTTCCTGAGTGAGCAGAATGTGCATTTTCCAGTTTAATTGAGAAAAAAAAAACACCCCTAAGTGTGCTGCCTGTAAAATGTGATTTCCAATACATCATTTTAATGTGCCACAGGAGCTGATTTATTAATACCTCTGCTTTGCTTCACTTTAGGTCCCATACAGGGGAAAAGCCATATATTTGTGAAGACTGTGGGGCTTGCTTTGCCAATAAAGGCAAGCTCACTGGCCACAAAAGGACCCACACGGGTAGGCACTGAATATTTCTGCTCCTTCCATCTGGTTTCTCTCATCTTCTGCCTTCATGCTACTAAAAATTGTGAGGTGGGATTGGAAGGAGGTGCCCATTTATTTTTGTACCTCACAGAAGAGACTTCTAAGTACCAGGAGGGAGCTGCTGGAGATGGAAAAGTGTTTGAAAGCTGACTTTGAGATGCACAGTTCTGCTGAAAGAATTCATAGAAGGGTTTGGGCTGGAAGGGACCTTAAAGGTGCAACTTAGTTCCAGCTCCCCTGTCATAGTACCATAGTATCATTCAGGGTTGGGAGGGACCACAAGGATCATCTAGTTCCAACCCCCCTGCCAAGGGCAGGGACACCCCACACTAGATCAGCCTGGCCACAGCCTCATCCAACCTGGCCTTAAACCCCTCCAGGGATGGGGCCCCAACCACCTCCCTGGACAACCCATTCCAGGGCTTCACCACTCATGGTGAAGAACTTCCTTCTCCCCTCCAGCCTCAATCTCCCCACCTCCAGCTTCATTCCATTCCTGTCGTGGGCAGGGACACCTTCCACTAGACCAGGCTGCTCAAGGTCTCATCCAACCTGGCCTTGGGTTGGATCACAGGATGTCAGGGGTTGGATGGGAGCCAAAGAGATCATCAAGTCCAACCCCCCTGCCAGAGCAGGACCATGCAATCTAGCTCAGGTCACAGAGGAACACATCCAGACAGGTGGGAGGGGGCATCCACAACCTTTGTGGGTAGCCTGGTCCAGGGTCTCACCACCCTCACTAGAAGGAGTTTCTTTCTAATCTGCAGTCTAAAATCTGCCCTACTCCAGCTTCAGTCTATTCCCTCTCTTATCACATCAAGCCCTTCCCAGCTTCCTTGTAGCCCCCTTCATAGTATCATAATATCAGTCAGGGTTGGAAGGGACCACAAGAATCATCTAGTTGGATCATCTGGGGGTGGAACTAGATGATCCTTGTGGTCCCTTCTGACCCTGACTGATTCTATGATAGTTCCAACCCCCCTGCCATGGGCAGGGACACCCCACACTAGATCAGCCTGGCCAGAGCCTCATCCAGCCTGGGCTTAAACACCTCCAGGGACAGGGCCCCAACCACCTCCCTGGACAACCTCCAGGGCTTCACCACTCTCATGATGAAGAGCTTCCTCCTCACCTCCAGCCTGAATCTCCCCACCTCCAGCTTCAGATACTGGAAGCTGCTCTAAGGTCTCCCCGGAGCCTTCTCTTCTCCAGGCTGAGCAGCCCCAAGTCTCACAGCATGTCCCCCCAGGGGAGGTGCTCCAACCCTCATCTCTGTGGCCTCCTCTGGTCTGACTCCAGCAGTGTGTCTGACCTGAGGCTGCCTTTTCCTCCTCCCCCAGGAGAGCGCCTTTTCAAGTGCGACGTGTGCGGGAAGCACTTCACCACCAATGAGTACTTGAAATGCCACAAGCGCTGCCACATGGGTGCCAGGCCCTACAAGTGTGAGGTCTGTGGGAAGACATTTGGGCTGAGAGCTTCATTGGCCCAGCACAGCAATGTCCATGCAGGTAACACAGCAAATCTGGAGGGGCTGGGAACATAAATGGTACTGAAAGCTTGGGTCTGAAGCACATCCAGCTGGCGACCAGTCAGTAGTGGTGTGCCCCAAGGATCAGTGCTGGGCCCTGTGCTCTTTAACATCTTTATTGATGATCTGGATGAGGGCATTGAGTCCATCAGCAGTAAATTTGCTGATGACACCAAGCTGGGGGCAGGAGTTGATCTGCTGGAGGGTAGAGAGGCTCTGCAGAGGGACCTCGACAGGCTGGACAGATGGGCAGAGGCCAAGGGCAGGAGATTGAACACATCCAAGTGCCAGGTTCTGCACATTGGCCACAACAACCCCATGCAGTGCTACAGGCTGGGGTCAGAGTGGCTGAGAGCAGCCAGGCAGAGAGGGACCTGGGGGTACTGGTTGATGGTAGGCTGAACATGAGCCTGCAGTGTGCCCAGGCAGCCAGGTGGCCCAAGGCATCCTGGCCTGCATCAGGAACAGTGTGGCCAGCAGGAGCAGGGAGGTCATACTGCCCCTGTACACTGCCCTGGTTAGCCCACACCTTGAGTCCTGTGTCCAGTTCTGGGCCCCTCAGTTTAGGAAGGAGGTTGACTTGCTGGAACGAGTCCAGAGAAGGGCAACAAAGTTGGTGAGGGGTTTGGAACACAGCCCTGTGAGGAGAGGCTGAGGGAGCTGGGGTTGCTTAGCCTGGAGAAGAGGAGACTCAGGGGTGACCTTCTTGCTCTCTCCAACTCCCTGAAGGGAGGTTGTAAACAGGCAGAGGTTGGTCTCTTCTCCCAGGCAGCCAGCACCAGAACAAGAGGACACAGTCTCATACTGTGCCAGGGGAGGTTTAGGTTGGATGTTAGGAAGAAGTTCTACACAGAGAGAGTGGTTGCCCAGATTGCCCATTGGAATGGGCTGCCTGGGGAGGTGTTGGAGTCACCATCACTGGAGATTTTCAGCAGACTTGATGGGGTGCTTGGTGCCATGGGTTAGCTGTTTGGGTGGGTTGGATTGGTTGATGGGTTGGACACGATGATCTTGAAGGTCTCTTCCAACCTAGTTTGGTTTATTCTAAATAAAGGTTTATTCACATCCCGCTTTGGGTGGTGAAACCACTGCTTTTGTAAGCTCCTTAAATGAGGTGAGGAGGAGAAGCAGGGATCATGCTGAGCCTGGCATGTTCAGCAGTGCATGGTATCCAGGAACTGCTTAGGTTGGAAAAGATACTTCAGGTCATCAAGTCCAACTGTTCATGCCAAGTCATCACTGAGCGGTGTCACTCGGCAGCACGTCTACACATCCTCTGGACTGTCCCAGGGGTGCTGAGTCCACCACTGCCCTGGGCACTCTGTTAACTGCATGAGAGCCTTTTTGGGGAAGAAATGCTTCCTCATCTCCAACCTAGACCTCACATAGTGCAACTTGAGGCCATTTCCTCTTGTCCTACCACTTATTACTTGGAGAGGAGGCTGAACCCCACCTTCCTCTGATCTCCTTTCAGGTTATATTATCTTATCATCGATCTGTTAGGGTTGGAAGGGACCTCCAGGATCATCTAGGTACAGCCTCCCTGCCATGGGCAGGGACACTTCACACTAGATCAAGTTGCACAGAGCCACATCCAGCCTGGCCTTAAAAACCTCCAGGGATGAGGCTTCCACCACCTCCCTGGGCAACCTGTGCCAGTCTCTCACCACCTTCATGGTGATCAGATTTTGCATCATATCAGATGATTCTTGCTCCAAAGCCTGAGGCCTGTTTCATGCTATTGAAGGAGCAGAGAGATGTTGGAGTTGCTGCTAATTCCCCTTGTAGATCAGGAAGCTGTTTCCTTGCAGCAGTGAAACATTTTATCATGTAATCCAGGGCCTCAAGGCTGTATCTTCTGTGTCTGCCACTTCATCAGTAGTGATCTTTGTCTGCTCAAAGGAGGCTGTAGCCAGGTGGGGGTTGGTCTGTTCTCCCAAGTAACAAGTGATGGAATGAGAGGAAATGGCCTCAAATTGCACCAGGGGAGGTTTAGATTAGAAATTAGAAGAACCTTGTTGACTGAAAAAGTTCTCCAAGACTGGAACAGGCTCCCCAGGGAGGTGGTTGAATCCCCAGCCCTGGAGGTGTTTCAAAGAGGCAGAGATGTGATGCTAAAGGACAAATTTCAGCCTTGGTAGAGTTGGATAATGCTTGGACTTGGTGATACTAGAATCACAGAATCAATAGGTTGGAAAGACCTCAGAGGTCATCAAGTCCAACCTATCACCCAACACCTCATGACAGCTAAACCATGGCTTCAAGTGCCACATCCAATCCTTTTTTGAACACCTCCAGGGATGGTGACTCCACCACCTCCCTGGGCAGCACATCCCAATGGCCAATTACTCTTTCTGGGAAGACTCCTCACCTCCAGCCTAAACTTCCCCTGGTGCAACTTGAGACTGTGTGCTCTTGTTCTGGTGCTGGTTGCCTGGGAGAAGAGACCAACCCCCACCTGGCTACTACCTCCCTTCAGGTAATTGGAGAGAGCAAGAAGGTCTCCCCCGAGCCTCCTCCTCTCCAGGCTAATCAACCCCAGCTCCCTCAGCCTCTCCTCACAGGGCTGTGCTCCAGACCCCTCCCCAGCTTTGTTGCCCTTCTCTGGACACCTTCAAGTGTTTCAATGTCCTTCTTAAATTGAGGACCCCAGAACTTGACACAGGACTCAAGGTCCAGTGCTGAGCACAAGGCAGAATGACCTCCCTCCCTGCTCCTGCTGGCTACACTCTTTCTGATGCAGGCCAGGATGCCATTGGCCTTCTTGGCCACCTGGGCACACTGCTGGCTCATGTTCAGCTCGCTGAACCCTGGCAGGAGCCCTGCTGCACACAGGGCAGAATGACCTTGGACTCATTTTAGTGAGAAAAGCTCTTTCATGAGCCTGTGAAATCCGGGCCAGAAGAACGTGCCTTCTAACTCCTGGTTGGTTCCTTGTGTGCGCAGCGACCCGTCCCTACTTCTGCGAGCAGTGCGGGAAAGCCTTCACCCAGCAGGGGGCGCTCCGCCGCCACCAGCGCATCCACACCGGCGAGAAGCCCTACAAGTGCCGAGCCTGCGAGAGGACCTTCACCGACATGTCCACCCTGCGCAGACACGTCCTGGTACGCTGCGCCCCTGCAGGCAGCCCGCGCTGCTGCCACGGAGCTCCTGAGGGAGGAGATTCATAGAACTGTCAGGCTTGGAAGGGACCTCAAGGATCAGCCAGTTCCACGCCCCCTGCCAGGGGCAGGGACACCTCACAGTACAGCAGGTTGCTCACAGCCACATCCAGCTGTATCAGCATTGATTCACAGAATGGGTTGGACTGGGAGGGAACTTAAAGATCATCTAGTTCCAACCCCCCTGCCATGACCAGAGGCACCTTCCACTAGACCAGGTTGCTCAAGGACTCATCTAACCTGGCATTGAAAGCTTGCAGACAGGGGGCATCCAGAACCTCCCTGGGCAACTTGTTCCAGTGTCTCACCAATCAATCACAGAATGGTAGGGGTTGGAAGGGACCTCTGGGGATCATCTAGTCCACCCCCTTGCTAAAGCAGATTCAGCTAGAACAGGTATCTCAGGATTGTGTCCACAGGACTTCTTCTTACCTTGGAGAGTTCAGCTTTTCGTACAGTCACAGAACTGTCATGGTTGGAAGGGACCTCAAGGCTCAGCCAGTTCCAGCCCCCCTGCCATGGGCAGGGACACCTCACACTACAGCAGGTGCAATATCAGAGTCAACCCTGATGCTGTCTGATTTGTTTTCCCCCTGGATGAAACCTTCACTTACGAAAGTCACTGTTGGGGAAATAAACCTCCCTTATAATTTTTTTTCCCTTTCTCATTTCCTCTAGATTCATGACCGGAATGCTCACTGGAGAAGTTTCTTAATAGACCTTACGACCAAAAAAGACCACAACTGGTCCAAAATCGAGCCCTTTTCGGAAGCCCGCGTGGGTGAAGGCTCTGCCCCCGAGATTTGGTCGCTTGGCCAAGGTAAACTTCATGAACCCGAGAGGGGCGCGCTGAAAAAAGCGGAACCGGCGCCATCTAGCGGTAACAACGCAGAAGACAAGGACCGCTCCCTTGTGTACTTCTGACGCCACTTACCGACCGAAACTTGCCTCTCCTGCTCAAATTACCTGAAAAAAAACCCAAACACCACCATATTTCCGTGTATAGACTCTGCTGTGGTGCTTTAGTTGTCCATTTTGAACTTTGATTATTAATTTTTTTTCTTTAATAAAGACGTGCTCATAACATCCTTGGCCATCGTAGTGTTACTTACAGTTGTGAGACCCCCACCTGGAGCACTGTATCTGGAGCCCCCATTACAGGAAGGATCTGGAGGTGCTGAAGGTGTCCAGAGAAGGACCATGAGGACGAGCAGAGGGCTGGAGCTGCTCTGCTATAAGGACAGACTGAGGGAGTTGGGGCTATTCGGTCTGGAGAAGAGAAGGCTCCAAGGAGACCTTTCCGTGGCCTTCCAGTATCGAAAGGTGGCTACAGGAAAGGTGGGGAGGGACTTTTGAGGGTGTCAGAGAGTGGTAGGAGTGGGGGGATGGAGCAAAACTAGAAGTGGGGAGATTGAGATTGGATGTGAGGAAGAAGTTGTTCCCCATGAGGGTGGTGAGAGCCTGGCTCAGGTTGCCCAGGGAGGTGGTGGAAGCCTCCTGCCCGGAGGTGTTTGCAGCCAGGCTGGAGGTGGCTGTGAGCAACCTGCTGTAGTATGAGGTGTCCCTGGGCATGGCAGCGGGGTTGGAACTGGCTGCTCCTTGAGGTCCCTTCCAACCCTGACAGTTCTGTGCTTCTACCCCAGCCCTGCGGTCCGCGCGGGGCCGGCGCCGGGCCTCGTTGCCGGGCAACAACGGTCGCGTGCGAGTGATGTCACTTCCCGCGCGCCGCCGCCGCGCCTGCCCAGTAGCCAACTCCGGCCGTTGTGAGGGCCTGCGGTGGGCGGGGCTAGGTCCGGCAGCGCTTCCGGCCGCCGCCCGCAACGTGCCCGCTGGGGAGCCGCCGGGCCCGCGCCGGCCGCGGGGTTGCTCGGTGAGTCGCCTTCGGGAGGGGCCTTCCGCGGGCTGCCGGGCGCGCGGGGCCAGGGCGCAGCTATGGGCGGGGCCGGCCCCGCCCCGGCTCCCGCTCCGCCGCGGCCTTCCTGCCTCCCGCAGCCACCGGCCGCTACCTTCCCCCTCACAGCCAAGGGGCCGCTGTGGGCCGCGACACTCTCCCCTCGGCGTGCCGCTGCCCCTGCCGTAGGGAGGCGGCGGGGCGTGCTCTCTGCAATACATCTCGTTGTGGCGGGGAGATGGGTGGGCTCCCCCTCGTCGCCCGCTCTGGGTGCGGGCAGACCCTTCCCAGTTCCCCCTCGGGGCTGCCGCCGGGTGTTTGGGCTCTGCATGCGCGTGTGCTGCAGGCCATCCCCAGGCGCCGAGCAAGAGGACGAGGGCCGCATCAGGGCATCCCCATCCTTCCACGCAAGGGCCCCTCTGCCCTGCTCCGGGGTCAGCGTGTGTCTCTGAATGCCCCTGAGCTCTTACAGGGGCTGCTGCGCCTTTGAGGGGTTCCTGTGCCTCTTACCTAAACGTCGAGCTGGGGGTTCGCTGCAGTGCGCTGACCTTTGCTTTGCCTTTTCAACTTTAATTTGTTGTTTTAAGTCGTGCTTGGCGCTGCAGGCTGTGCCTGTTGTGCTGCCGTTTTAGTTTCAGTAGCTGGAGCATCCTGAAAGAGGCAGGTTGGGTTTGTAGCAAGAACCTCTCTTGTTAATATGTGCATGGATTTGGTGCAGAAGGACAGGGAAGCTTGAGGATCCTCAGTCTGTTATATCTAGCTGGCTCTTTATCTCTTGGCAACTGGTTTTGTCTCTGGAAGGGAGCACACACAGAGTGAGTGACCTTATCACAGTGTATCAGAGGTTGGAAGGGATCTACAAGAGATCATCCAGTCCAACCCCTCTGTTTAAAGCAGAATCACTTAGGGTGGTCTGCACTGGAATGCATCCAGGTAGGTTTTGAAAGCCACCAGAGGAGGGGACCCCACAACCTCCCTGGGCAGCCTTATGCCAGGGTTGCTTTTCTTTATCTCAGTTTTACAGGCCAGTCCTAGCAAGCAGGCTCAGCCTGCAGATTTTCAGGTCTTATCTTTTAAGGTGAATGTGTCACATTTGCATTGCAGATGTCCTGGCAGCCCCCACACTCAGCAGGTTGGTATCTTGTCCCAGCAGTGGCCAGGAAAAGTCTTCACAGCACGTCTTATCACTTGTGTTGACTGCCTGCTCTTCCTGTGAAACACATTCCAAGCCAGTGGCAGAGAGGCAGGCAGTGTGTTCCCACAGTGGCTTTTGACTCTGTAGATGCTATGTTATTGTATCCAGTTCTGGTGCCTCCAGTACAAGGACACTGAGCTGCTGGAGGTGTTCCAACCCTCTGACCATCTTAACAGCCTCCCCTGGACCTGCTCCCCTGTGGGGGCAGTGACTAGAAGAAAAAGACAAAACACATGTTGGAACATCCCACAGAAGGTGGAAATTGAGGAGTGGGATGTGAAAAGACAGCTCCAAGGAGACTTACAGCAGCTTTCCAGTACCTGAAGGGGGCCTACAAGAAAACTGGGCTGGGACTTTTTACAATAGTATCATAGTGTCAGTCAGGGTTGGAAGGGACCACAAGGATCATCTAGTTCCAACCCCCCTGCCATGGGCAGGGACACCCCACACTAGATCAGCCTGGCCACAGCCTCAGCCAGCCTGCTCTTAAACACCTCCAGGGACAGGGCCCCAACCACCTCCCTGGACAACCCATTCCAGGGCTTCACCACTCTCCTGGGGAAGAACTTCCTCCTCCCCTCCAGCCTGAATCTCCCTACCTCCAGCTTCATTCCATCCCCCCTAGTCCTATCACTCCCTGAGATCCTGAGCAGTCCCTCCCCAGCTTTCTTGTAGCCCCCTTCAGATCCTGGAAGGCCACAATGAGGTCACCTGGGAGCCTTCTCTTCTGCAGACTGAACAGCCCCAACTCCTTCAGTCTGTCCTCATAGGAGAGGTGCTCCAGCCCTCTGATCATCCTTGTGGCCCTTCTCTGGACATGTTGCAGCACCTCCACATCCCTCTTGTAATAGGGGCTCCAGAACTGGAGGCATTACTCCAGGTGGGGTCTCCCCAGAACTGAGTAGAGGGGGAGAATCATCTCCCTTGCCCTGCTGGCCACACTTCTCTTGATGCAGCCCAGAAGGGTGAGAGGGAATGGATTGAAGCTTGAGGAGGGCAGATTTAGACTGGAGATCAGGAAGAAATTCTTTCCAGTGAGGGTGGGGAGACACTGGAACAGGTTGCCCAGGCAGGTTGTGGCTGCCCCCTCCCTGGAGGTATTCAAGGCCAGCTTGGATGAGTCCTTGAGCAACCTGGGCTGGTGTGAGGTGTCCCTGCCCATGGCAGGGGGGTTGGGACTGTGGGGTAGTTTTGGGCTATGGGTGATCTTTAAGGTCACTTCCAACCCAAACCATTCTGTGAATCTGTGACAAACTCTGCAGAGCTTTACGCACAGAGCTGAGTGAGCAGAATGCTTGATCTTAAGGCTAAGGAGCAGCAGTCCAGGAAGAGCAAGGGATAGAGAAAAATGTTTGCACTGCAGGCTAATTTTCTGCTCCAGGACTTGATTCAGCCACCACCATCACAAGTCACTGAGTTTCCCAGCATTAGTACTTAATCACTTGCATAATCAGGAAGGATGCCTTTTACAGTGAGGGTGGGGAGACACTGGAACAGGTTGTCCAGGGAGGTTGTGGATGCCCCCTCCCTGAAGATTCTCAAGACCAGCTTGGATGAGGCTTTGATCAACCTGGTCTAGTGGAAGGTGTCCCTGCCCATGTCAGGGGGGTTGGAACTGGATGATCTTTGAGGTCCCTCCCAACCCAACCCCTTCTGTGAATCAATGCTGATATGGAGTTGGGAACTTGGTGAAAGCAAGGAGGAGGCTGTAGGGGGCTGCTGCTCAGAGCATCTTTAAAGCTCACAGGAATGCTGTGTGCTGTGGGATCAAACATTTTAGCCAAAGCAACTGCATTCTTTGGAGGGCTTTGGAGCAGCTGAAAACGTTCCTGGGGAATGTGACCTGGCCTAAATGGGAGTGGAAATGCTGGAGCTGATGCAGGGCTGTAAGTGGGCACTCAGGATCGAGAGGCTGCCAGGCTGGGTGATGAATTTTCTTCTGGCATTTGTTTGCATTTGTCACAGTTGCAGTGTGCTTGGGCAGGCTCCTAGGCTTTAGCTGGTTAAGCATTTCAGGTTTGATCCCAGTCCTGTTTAAAAATCTTCTCTCAAAAGCCTCTTTGAGGAAGTGTTTGTTTGGTCTGGCAGTGAACTTTTACTTACTCTTACCTGTCTCCTGCTGCCTGGGTAGGAGGGAGAATCATTCCCTCATTCCACATGCTTTAGTGAGAAACATTTCTTTTGATCTCCCTCTGTTTGCTTTGTCCCCATTATGGCTTCTAATGGTCCCTAGTGTTTCAGGTGAAGTTACAGTGGGGCTTTAAGTTAACTTCAGGGAAATCTCTTGGGCTGATGGTGTGGCCCTAGATAAGATGTGCCTAGAAATCTTTGCTTCTAGCCAGACCTTTCACAATGCTGTTTTGTCCTCAGGCATCTCAAGTGCTTAAATTGAAACACTCTCAAGAGTCTGGGTACTGAAATCTTTGAGTTTGCAGATGCACAGCTTGCACTGGGTCCCTCAAAGGCCATCTTCTCCAACGCCCCTGCAGTCAGCAGGGACACCTCCAACTACAGCAGGCTGCCCAGGCTCTTTTTTAGGGGCACTGAATGCTTGCACAGGTAGTAACCTGTGAGCAGCCAGAGTAAAGACAACCTGTGTTGTGCTGCAAAGGATGCATCAAGTCACATCTTGAATGTTGTCAGGGACAGGGCCTTAACCACATCCCTGGGCAACCTCTCCTAGTATTTTACCTCTCTTATTATAAAGAACTTCCTCCTGATGTCCAGCCTGCATCTCCCCTGCTCCACTTTCAAACCATTGCCCCTCATCTTAGCACTACAAGCTCCTCTAAACAGTCCCTCCCCAGCCTTCCTGTAGGTTGCCTTCAGGTATTCAAATGTAGCTCTTGGGTCTCCCCAGAGCCTCCTCTTCTCCAGGCTGAACAGCCACAAGTCTTTCAATAGGAGATTGCTCAGAGGCCTGGAGCACTCTTTGCATTCAGCACTGGTTAGGTCACACCTTGAGTCCTGTGTCAAGTTCTGGGCTCCTCAGTTTAGGAAAGATGTTGAGCTGCTGGAAAGTGTCCAGAGAATGGCAACAAAGCTGGGGAGGGGTCTGGAGCACAGCCCTGTGAGAAGAGGCTGAAGGAGCTGGGGTTGCTTAGCCTGGAGGAGGCTCAGGGGAGACCTTCTTGCTCTCTCCAGCTACCTGAAGGGAGGTTGTAGCCAGGTGGGGGTTGGTCTCTTCTGCCAGGCACCCAGCACCAGAACGAGAGGACACAGTCTCAAGCTGTGCCAGGGGAGGTTTAGGCTGGAGGTGAGGAAGAAATTCTTTGTAGACAGAGAGCTTGGCTATTGGAATGTGCTGCCCAGGGAGGTGGTGGAGTCCCCATCCCTGGAGGTGTTTAAGAGGAGCTTGGATGAGGCACTTGGTGCCATGGTTTAGTTGATTGGAAGGTGTTGGGTGCTAGGTTGGACTCTGTGATCTCTGAGATCTTTTCCAACCTGGTTAATTCTATTCCCATTCTATTCCTATTTCTATTTCCTATTTCTATTTCCTATTTCTATTTCCTATTTCTATTTCCTATTTCTATTTCCTATTTCTATTTCCTATTTCTATTTCCTATTTCTATTTCCTATTTCTATTTCCTATTTCTATTTCCTATTTCTATTTCCTATTTCTATTTCCTATTTCTATTTCCTATTTCTATTTCCTATTTCTATTTCCTATTTCTATTTCCTATTTCTATTTCCTATTTCTATTTCCTATTTCCTATTCCTATTTCCTATTCCTATTTCTATTTCCTATTTCCTATTCCTATTTCCTTTTCCTATTTCCTTTTCCTATTTCCATTTCCTATTTCCATTTCCTATTTCCTGTTTCTATTTCTATTTCTACTTCTAGTTCTATCCTATCCTATCCTATCCCATCCCATCCCATCCCATCCCTCCCCTGGCCCCACTCTAGCAGGTGTCTGTCTCTCTCATGTTGGTGTCTCGTAGATTAACTAGGTTTGGTGCACATAGCTGAGGTGCTGTTGTCATTTACAGCCTTTCACAGAGAGAAGAAAGATGGAAAGCAATGCAGTGCTGCTGGAATCCAAGTCCTCTCCCATCAACCTGCTGAACGAAATGCATCAGCTGCGTCTCCTGGGCCACCTCTGCGACGTGACGGTCAGCGTGGAGTACCAAGGGGTCAGGGCAGAGTTTGTGGCACACAAGGCTGTCTTGGCAGCCACCAGCAAGTTCTTCAAGGAGGTGTTCCTCAACGACAGCGCTGTGGACAGCCCCAGGACCATTGTGTTCCTGAACGAGGTGCAGGTTGCTGATTTTGCGTCGTTCCTGGAGTTTGTCTACACCGCTAAGGTGGAGGTGGAAGAAGACAGAGTGCAGCGCATGCTGGAAATAGCTGACAAGCTGAAGTGCTTGGACCTCTCAGAAACCTGCTTTCAGCTGAAGAAGCAGATGCTTGAGTCAGTGCTGTTGGAGCTGCAGAACTTCTCTGAGTCACAGAACTCTGAGGAAGAGAGTTCCACCCAGCCCAGCGCTCCGCTGGACTCCAAGGTGGCTGCTGTGGCGGAAGCTGACCGGGCAGACTGTCCTTTGGCTCCTCCAGACTCCCCAGCAGCCAGGCCTGGCAGCGGGGTGCCTCCTGAGATCCCAGCTGCCAAACCAAAAGACAAAGCAGACAAAAAGAAGGACATGGCCAAGCCTCCTTACAGCCAGATCAGAAGGGCGAGCGGGAGACTGGCCGGGAGGAAAGTCTTTGTGGAGATCCCCAAGAAGAAATACGTGAGGCGGCTGAGGGAGCAGCAGAAGGGTGGAGAGGTTGCTGTGGAGGAAAAGAAGCGTCCTCAAGAGCAAGAGGTGTGTGATGTGGAGGGGGAGGAGGAGGACGAGGAGGAGGGGGAGGAGGAGCAGTCGGGGAACGACACCAAAGCCGAGGGCGAAGGCGGCGGCTTGGAACCGGGAGGCAGCCCGCCGAAGTGCGAAGAGGAGGAGAGGAAGAGGCGAGGCAGCAACTTCAAGTGCAGCAGGTGCGAGAAGGAGTTCCTCTACGAGAAGAGCTTCCTCAAGCACATCAAGCACAGCCACGGCATCGCCGCCGAGATCGTCCACCGCTGCGACACCTGCGGCCAGACCTTCGCCAACCGCTGCAACCTCAAAAGCCACCAGCGGCACGTCCACAGCAGCGAGCGCCACTTCCCCTGCGAGCTCTGCAGGAAGAAGTTCAAGAGGAAGAAGGACGTCAAGAGGCACATTCTCCAGGTTCATGAGGGTGGTGGGGAGCGTCATCAGTGCCTGCAGTGTGGAAAGGGGTTGAGCTCCAAAACTGCCTTGAGGCTCCATGAGAGGACGCACACAGGGGACAAGCCTTATGGGTGCACAGAGTGTGAGGCTAAGTTTTCTCAGCCCTCCGCACTTAAGACACACATGAGGTATGCACGGGACTTGAGCGGCCTTGTTAGATCCTGGGGGGAGAAGCAGAGCCCCCCACCCCCTCCATGAACCACACCTTGAGCCTTCAAGTGAAGTGGGGGTGTCAAATGTGCCTGACCAGAAAAAGTGTCCATACATATTTCTGGGGTTTTTTTCCTCCCCCTTCTTCTCAGCTTGGTTGTTTTGGAGGTTTGGTTTTTTTCCCCACCCCTCCCTCCCTGCTTTTCAGGTTCAGGGGCTTGCTGTCATTTTCTTGAAGGCAGAAGTAGAGGCCTGTGGGTGCTGCAGCTGAAGGGCACAGAACTTTCCTCACGAGGGCAGCCCTGGGAAAGAGTCTGTGGGATGGTCCACGTGAGGAAAACAACTCCTGGCGCCCTGCCGAGCTCTTTGCAGGGTTAGGGCTGTCATTGTTTCAGTTGATTTCATCATAGTATCATCATAGTATCATTCAGGGTTGGAAGGGACCACAAGGATCATCTAGTTCCAACCCCCCTGCTATGGGCAGGGACACCCCACACTACATCAGCCTGGCCACAGCCTCATCCAGCCTGGGCTTAAACACCTCCAGGGACGGGGCCTCGACCACCTTCCTGAACAACCCATTCCATTTGATGCTTCTTGATAAGCAGTTTTGCAATGTGGCCTTCCAGTATCTGAAGGGGGCCTACAGGAAGGCTGGGGAGGGACTGCTCAGGACCTCAGGTAGTGATAGGACTAGGGGGTAAGGAATGAAGCTGGAGGTGGGGAGATTCAGGCTGGAGGGGAGGAGGAAGTTCTTCCCCAGGAGAGTGGTGAAGCCCTGGAATGGGTTGTCCAGGGAGGTGGTTGGGGCCCTGTCCCTGGAGGTGTTTAAGGCCAGGCTGGATGAGGCTGTGGCCAGGCTGATGTAGTGTGGGGTGTCCCTGCCCATGGCAGGGGGATTGGAACTAGATGATCCTTGTGGTCCCTTCCAACCCTGACTGATACTATGATACTAAGTGTGAAAGCACCAAGGTTTCCCCATTTGTGAACTTGGGAGAGCACCAGATTCGGGTGCCAAGCACAGAAAACAGCTGCTGTGTGCCTACAAAGAGGCTGACCCAGCCCTGGAGGTGAGTGAAGCTCTGAAGGCACCCATGCGGGGCTGATGGAATCAGCTGTGGTGAGACCCAGATGCACCATCTCGAAGGTGCATGGGCAAGAGGTCTTTATCAAGGCAAAAATTGTAGCTGCTGACAGGTTTACCCTACCTTTATCAGTCTCCTATTTTTTTTTCGGCATGAGTTGCTCCCCTGCAACTCTTCCATCAGGTTGTGAGTGCTGGAAGCTCGGTGCTGTCCTAACTGGTATCTCATGCCAGTCTGTGGTGGGAGTTGCTTATCTTTCTGTATGTGTTTTGACATCTCTGCTCCTTCTGTTGGTGTACTGCCATGAAAACTGGCCTGTGTTGGCTGTGCTCCTGCAGCAGTCTTCAGAAGAGTCCCTGAGGCTCTGAGTGGGCTCAGAATTTCAGCTGGCATTTCAAGTGGGGTACAGGCTTAGGCAGCAGCAAGGCTCTACGCTGCCCTTTCTGCCTTTTGGAGGGCACTGGGTTCTTGCACAGGTGCTGAGCAGTGAACAGCCAGAGTAAAGACAGCCTGTGTTGTGCTGCAAAGGACAGAGAGGTTCCTGGGTGCTCTAATGCTGCTCTCTCATTTCAGAATCCACACTGGTGAAAAACCTTTTGTCTGTGATGAGTGTGGGGCCAGGTTCACTCAGAATCACATGCTCGTGTATCACAAACGCTGCCACACAGGTAAGGCTGGCTCTTGGCACCTGCTGCCTACAGGAGGAGACCCTGCTCTGCAACAAGGAGATCTTCTTTACAACCAGAAAATGAATTCATGGTGCTGGGTGTGGATTTTTTTAATATCAGATAAGATGTTCTCCTTCCTAGGCAGTTTTACTGAGAGAGGCTCCTGTAGGAGGATAGGCAGAGAGTGGAGGAGGAGAGGGGGAAAGAGTGAAGGAAGAGAAGGGGAGAGAGTGGAGGAGGAGAGGGGGAAAGAGTGAAGGAGGAGAAGGGGAGAGAGTGGAGGAGGAGAGGGGGAAAGAGTGAAGGAGGAGAAGGGGAGAGAGTGGAGGAGGAGAAGGGGAGAGAGTGGAGGAGGAGAGGGGGATAGAGTGGAGGAGGAGGAGAGGGGGATAGAGTGGAGGAGGAGGAGAGGGGGATAGAGTGGAGGAGGAGGAGAGGGGGAAAGAGTGCAGGAGGAGAGGGGGAAAGAGTGCAGGAGGAGAGGGGGAGAGAGTGCAGGAGGAGAGGGGGAGAGAGTGCAGGAGGAGAGGGGAGAGAGTGCAGGAGGAGAGGGGGAGAGAGTGGAGGAGGAGAGGGGGAGAGAGTGGAGGAGGAGAGGGGGAGAGAGTGCAGGAGGAGAGGGGGAGAGAGTGGAGGAGGAGGGAGGGGGAGAGAGTGGAGGAGGAGGAGAGGGGGAGAGAGTGGAGGAGGAGGAGAGGGGGAGAGAGTGGAGGAGGAGGAGAGGGGAGAGAGTGGAGGAGGAGGAGAGGGGAGAGAGAGTGGAGGAGGAGGAGGGGGAGAGAGTGGAGGAGGAGGAGAGGGGAGAGAGTGGAGGAGGAGGAGAGGGGGAGAGAGTGGAGGAGGAGAGGGGGAGAGAGTGCAGGAGGAGAGGGGGAGAGGAGGAGGAGGAGAGGGGGAGAGAGTGGAGGAGGAGGAGAGGGGGAGAGAGTGGAGGAGGAGGAGAGGGGGAGAGAGTGGAGGAGGAGGAGAGGGGGAGAGAGTGGAGGAGGAGGAGAGGGGGAGAGAGTGGAGGAGGAGGAGAGGGGGAAAGAGCCAGGTTGGATGAGGCCTTGAGCAACCTGGTCTAGTGGAAGGTGCCCTAGCCCCATGGCAGGGAGGGGTGGACCTAGGTGATCTTTAAGGTCCCTTCCCAACCAAACCATTCTATGAATCTGTGAAAGACAGAAGGAGTTCCCAGCTGGCTGGGATCCAGTAACAGGCTGCTTTGCATGGTCCTCAATAACCAGGTTTAGGCTGGATGATAGAAGAATCTTTTTCACTGGAAGGGTTTTCAAAACACTGGAACAGGCTGCCCAGGGCAGTGGTGGTGTTGCCATCCCTGGATGTGGTGCTAAGGGACAGGGTTTGGCAGCAGCCTTGGCAGGATTAGGTCATGGTTGGATGATCTTTAAGCAAAATGATTCTCTGGTTCTGTCCAGGCTGTAAACTGCTGTTTGGAGGCAACCCTTTGGATCACCTTTGAGCTGTGTTGCATTTTTGCATCTCTTCATGCACCTGCTGCCGCTGACTTGTCCCTGATGGGGATGGATGGCAAAAACCCATGAAAAGACAATGAGAGCTAATTCCAAGAACACTTTTTGACTTGTGTCTTACTAAAATTGCCTGCTTATCCCTAGAGGCCTTTCATCAGAGCTGTACACAGCAGTGGTCTGGATTTACAGAGGGCCACAAAAATGATCAGAATGGAAAACCTCCCCTGTGAGGACAGGCTGAGTGAGTAGGGATTGTTCAGCCTGGAGAAGAGAAGGCTCTGGGAAGACCTTAGAGCAGCTGAGGTTTAGGCTGGATGTTAGAAAGAAGTTCTTCCCAGAAAGAGTTATTGGCCACTGGGATGTGCTGCCCAGGGAGGTGGTGGAGTCCCCATCCCTGGAGGTGTTTAAGAAGAGCCTGGATGAGGCACTTGGTGTCATAGTTTAGTTGATTAGATGGTGTTGGGTGATAGGTTGGACTTGGTGATCTCAAAGGTCTCTTCCAACCTGGTTAATTGTATTCTATTCTAAAGGGGGCCTGCAGGAAAGCTGGGGAAGGGCATTTTGCAAGGACTGGTTGTGATAGCACAGGAGGCAGTGATTTGGAGCTAGAAAGACATTAGGAAGAAGTTCTTTACAGTGTGGGTGGTGCAGGCCCCATCCCTGGAGACATTCGAGGTGAGGCTTGATGGGGCTCTGAGCAAAACCTGATCAGAACAGAATAGAGTTAACCAGGTTGGAAAAGACCTTTGAGATCATCCAGTCCAGCCTATCACCCAACACCATCTGAGCAACTAAACCATGGCACCAAGTGCCTCAGCCAGTCCTCTCTTAAACACTTCCAGCTTACTGCAGGAGGCTTGGACTAGGTGAGCTTTAAAGATCCCTTCCAAACCAGTGCATTCTCTGATTACATTCATGTGATGTTTAATTCTTCTCCTTCTCCTCCTCCTCACCCTTGCTGCAGGGGAAAGACCTTTTATGTGTGAAACCTGTGGGAAGAGCTTTGCCTCTAAGGAGTATCTGAAACACCACAACAGAATCCACACCGGATCCAAACCCTTCAAATGTGAAGTTTGCTTCAGAACATTTGCCCAGAGGAACTCCCTTTACCAGCACATTAAAGTCCACACAGGTGGGAGGTGCTTTTGTCTCTCAGGATTGGAAAGCTGTGGGTCTCACAGCTGCATTTATGCAGACAAGGGATTCCTCTAGTGGGTGTCTCTCTTTGGGATGGCTTCTATGGTTATGTGTAGATGTGCTGCTGCGGGATGTGGTTTAGTGGTGGCCTGGCTGTGCTGTGCTGGGAGGGCTGTGAGGATGGGAAAGGGACTGAAACATCTGTCTGAAGAAAGGCTGAGAGACCTGGGGCTGCTTAAAAGAGAAGACTGAGAGGAGATCTTATGAATGTTTGTAAGTATCTGAAGGGTGGGTGTCAAGAAGAAGGGGCCAGGCTCTTTTCACTGGTGCCCTGGGATAGGACAAGGGCAGTGGATACAAACTGGAGCATAGGAAGCTCTACCTCATGAGGGAAAACTTCACTGTTAGGGTGCTGGAGCCCTGGAGCAGGCTACCCAGAGAGATTGCGGAGTCTCCTTCTCTGGAGACTTTCAAGACCCATCCTGTGTGAGCTGCCTTAGGTGGTCCTGCTTTGGTCGGGGGGGTGATCTTCAGAGGTCCATTCCAATCCATTCTGTGATTGTATCATCTTCAAGGTCTTTTTCAACCCAAATGATTCCATCTCAGCCAAGTGGTTGTTTCAAGGAGTGCTCCATACAGTGTCTGCAGCAAGGCAGCTGGTGATGTGTCTGGGGAGAGCCTTGTGGGGCATGCTCATGCTCACCTGGTATTAGGGAAAACTTCTGTTGTGGGGCAGGGTTTTGGGTGCTGGTGGAAAATACATTGAAAAGATGTGGAAGCTTCAGTGGCTGCCCAAATTTATGCAGTACCTGCTTGCTTCAGCCCTGTCAGAATTGGCTGTGAGGTATCTTTTTCTGTGGAGGCTTGTGTGTGCCTCATTGTTCCATGAAGCAGAGGGCTTACCTGAGGTTCCTCAGTGAGCAGCACCTCCAGCAGCCCAACATAGATTCATAGAATGGTTTGGGTTGGAAGAGGTCTTAAAGATCATCTAGTTCTGACCCCCCTGCCATGGATAGGGACACCTTCACAGTATCACAGTATAACTAAGGTTGGAAATGACCTCGAGGATCGAGTCCAACCTATCAAGACAGACCTCATGACTAGACCATGGCACCAAGTGCCACGTCCAATCTCCCCTTGAACGCCTCCAGGGTCGATGACTCAACCACCTCCCTGGGCAACCCGTTCCAATGCCGAATGATTCGCTCGTTGAAGAACTTCCTCCTCACCTCGAGTCTAAACCTTCCCTGGCACAGCTTGAGACTGTGTCCTCTTGTTCTGGTGCTTGTTGCCTGGGAGAAGAGACCAACCCCTTCCCGGCTACAGCCACCTTTCAGGTAGTTGTAGAGGGCAATGAGGTCACCCCTGAGCCTCCTCTTCTCCAGGCAAAGCAACCCCAGCTCCCTCAGCCTCTCCTCACAGGGCTGTGTTCCAAACCTCTCCCCAACTTTGTTGCCCTTCTCTGGACTCGTTCCAGCAAGTCAACCTCCTTCCTAAACTGAGGGGCCCAGAACTGGACACAGGACTCAAGGTGTGGCCTAACCAAAGCAGAGTACAAGGGCACAATGACTTCCCTGCTCCTGCTGGTCACACTATTCCTAATGCAGGCCAGGATGCCATTGGCCCTCCTGGCCACCTGGGCACACTGCTGGCTCATAGTGAGGCAGCTGTCGATCAGCACCCCCAGGAACCTCTCTGTTTGGGAGCTCTCAGCCACTCTGACCCCAGCCTGTAGCTCTGCATGGGGTTGCTGTGGCCAAAGTGCAGCACTCGGCACTTGGACTTGTTGAATGCCATCCCATTGGACTCTGCCCATCTGTCCAGTCGGTCGAGGTCCCTCTGCAGAGCCTTTCTACCCTCTAACTGACTAACATCTGCTCCTAGCCCAGGCTGCTCAGGGCCTTATCCAACATGGCCTTGAACACCTCCAGGGAGAGGGCATCCATGACCTGCCTGGACATCCCATTCCATTGTCTCCCCTCCCTCACAACAAAGAATTTCTTTCAGATCTCCAGCCTAAAGGTCTCCCCTGAGCCTCCTCTTCTCCAGGCTAAGCAACCCCAGCTCCCTCAGCCTCTCCTCACAGGGCTGTGCTCCAGACCCCTCCCCAGCTGGGGACAGCAGAGCTGGCCTCGGCGCTCGGGGTGGGGTCTCCGGAGAGGGCGGAGCAGGGGGGCAGAATGAGTTTGCTGGTGCATGGCACCGTGGTGCTGTGCTTGCAGGGGAGCGTCCCTACTGCTGTGACCAGTGCGGGAAGCAGTTCACCCAGCTGAACGCGCTGCAGCGGCACCACCGCATCCACACCGGCGAGAAGCCCTTCATGTGCAACGCCTGCGGCAGGACCTTCACCGACAAGTCCACCCTGCGGCGCCACACCTCGGTGAGAGCCTCTCCCCTCCTGGCCCCCCAGCCACCCTCCTACCCCTGGGTAACTGTCTCAGGCCTGGAAGGGGCCTTCAGGCTGGGTTTTTTGTGGAGTCTCATGGAATTGTCAGGGTTGGAAGTGACCTCCAGGATCATCCAGTTCCAATCCCCTGCTGTGGGCAGGGACACCTCACACTGCATCAGGCTGCTCAGAGCCACAGGGAATCACAGAATTGTTAGGGTAGGAAGGGACCTCAAGGATCATCCAGTTCCAATCCCCTGCTGTGGGCAGGGACACCTCACACTGCATCAGGCTGCTCAGAGCCACATAGAATCATAGAATTGTTGAGGTAGGAAAGGACCTCCAGGATCATCCAGTTCCAATCCCCTGCTGTGGGCAGGGACACCTCACACTGCATCAGGCTGCTCAGAGCCACATAGAATCATAGAATTGTTAGGGTAGGAAGGGACCTCAAGGATCATCCAGTTCCAATCCTCCTGCTGTGGGCAGGGACACCTCACACTGCATCAGGCTGCTCAGAGCCACATAGAATTGTTAGGGTAGGAAGGGAGCTCAAGGATCACCCAGTTCCAACCTCCCCTGCTGTGGGCAGGGACATCTCACAGTAGATCAAGTTGCCCAGACCCATAATGAATCATAGAATCATTGAATTGTTAGGGTGGGAAGGGACCTCACCCTTCTCTTCTTCAGCTGAACAACCCCAACTCTTTCACACTGTCCTCACAGCAGAGGGGGTTCCAGCCCTCAGATGATTTTTGTGGGCTCTTCTGGGCCAGCTTCATCAGGTTCTTGTGCTGAGGTCTCCAAACCTGGACTCAGTGTTCCAGGTGGAGTCTCACCAGGGCAGAGATGAGGGACATTTTGTGGGATGTATAGTATAGTATCAGTATCACAGTATCAGTCAGGGTTGGAAGGGACCACAAGGATCATCTAGTTCCAACCCCCCTGCCATTGGCAGGGACACCCCACACTACATCAGCCTGGCCACAGCCTCAGCCAGCCTGCTCTTAAACACCTCCAGGGATGGGGCTTCAACCACCTCCCTGGACAACCCATTCCAGGGCTTCACCACTCTCATGGGGAAGAACTTTCTCCTCCCCTCCAGCCTCAATCTCCCCACCTCCAGCTTCATTCCATTCCCCCTAGTCCTAGCACTGCCTGAGATCCTGAGCAGTCCCTCCCCAGCCTTCCTGTAGCCCCCTTCAGATCCTGGAAGGCCACAATGAGGTCACCTGGGAGCCTTCTCTTCTGCAGACTGAACAGCCCCAACTCCTTCAGTCTGTCCTCATAGGAGAGGTGCTGCAGCCCTCTGATCCAGCATCAAGCATGAGCTGAATCCAAGCTCTCCAGGCCCAAACAAGTCACCATGATTGCAGCCTTCTGTTTCTTGTCTGGTTTTGTTTCAGATACATGACAAAAACACCCCCTGGAAGTCCTTTCTCGTCGTCGTCGAAGGAGCAGCCAAGACCGACGAAGGTCACAAAACAGAGCTTCCTGATGAAGAGTATGACATGTCACCCAAACTCCCAGAGAATGGCCACTACCAGAGCCTGGCTGTTGTCCCAGGCAGTGTCATCACTCTGCATGAAGACAGCTCTGCCACAGGGACAGACTGCAAGTCCACTGGGACACCACGACCACAGGAAGCCCTCATGGCTACCACTCTGAGCGAGCTGACAGTGCTGCACACGCAAAGCAACTCTGTGCAGCCACAGCTCCATGCCCTGGTCAACATGGAATGAGTTGGTTCTTTACACACCCTTTGTACAGCCCTATGCCAATATCCTGTGGTGGGAGCTAGGAAAAGGAAGAGGACTAGATGTGATTTCTAGAACTGGATTCCAAAAAGGAATTTCCAGCATGTCCTCCATACCAATAGAAGCTAGGAGATAATGGGGATTGAAAGTGGAAAAGGGGTTGGGGTGCTGGTGAATGAGAAGCTGGACATGAGCTAGCAGTGGGCACTGGCAGCCCAGAAGGTCACTGGCAGCCTCTGCTATTAAAGATGGGCTGAAAGAATTGGGGCTGTGTATCCTAGGGAAAAGAAGGCTCCAGGGGAACCTTAGAGCTGCATTTCAGTATCTGAAGGGGGATCTACAGGAAGGCTGAGGAAGGCCTGTTTAGAAGGGCTTGGAGTGACAGGATGAGGGGCAATACTTTGAAAGTGGAGCAGGGGGGATCTAGATTGGACAACAGGAGAAAGTTCTCTGCCATGGGAGTGATGAAATACTGGAACAGGTTGCCTAGGGATGCAGTTGAGGCCCCATGCTTAGAGACATTCCAGATCAGAATTGATGTGTCCCTGGGCAGCCTGATGGAGGTGTTCCTGCTGACTGAAGTGTTGGGTGGATTCACAGATTCATAGAAAGGTTTGGATTGGAAGGGGCCTTAAAGATCATCCAGTTCCAACCCCTCTACCATGGGCAGGGACACCTTCCACTGGACCAGGTTGATCAAAGCCTCACCCAGCCTGGCCTTGAAAACCTTCAGGGAGAAGTCAGTGCCAGAGGTGCATTCCTCTTCTGGGAGATGAGTTGGCAAAGTTAAAGTGTTTAGCTGACTGAATCCAGGGGGATTTTACCAGTGGGAGCCCTGTGTCATTGCAGACATCTCAGGAGAGCACTGGATGATATCTGAGCCTGGTTGCCACCCAGATTTGCCACTCCACATCCTGGCTCCATGATGAAAAGAGCTGCTCCCCCCTGTCTTGTTAACCCTGCTTGGCTCCTGGTTCACCATCCCTCATAGATCAGCTCAGTCCTTGCTGTGCCCTGACAGCTGATATGATAAACCCCCCCCAAAAATGGGGTCAGGACAGGTTGCAGGTAAGCAGCAGAACTCCCTGGCTATGAGTTTTCAACTGGTTTATGTCACAGAAATGTAAATCAAAAAAAGAATATTTATGTATGGGCTGTAAGCATCTTTATTCCTATAAATAAACAGGAGTGCTCTGTTTTTCATAAGCTCAGGAAATGCCAGCTCAGATGTGTGTTATCAAATAGCAGCTGCTTAGGCTGCTTTGTCACAGTTTTGGGGTGAAAAGTGACCTACAGTGACACTAAAAGAATTTATTGACCTTGCAGATGCAGGTTCAGAATGGACAAAGCAGCTCAGTGCTGAAGTACATCTTTGTTTCCCCAAGGTGTTTCTTCCTCACTTCTGAAGCTTCATCTTCACAGTGTCACAGTCTCACCAAGGTTGGAAGAGACCTCGAGGATCATCGAGTCCAACCTGTCACCACAGACCCCATGACTAGACCATGGCACCAAGTGCCACATCCAATCCCCTCTTGAACACCTCCAGGGATGGGGACTCCACCACCTCCCTGGGCAGCACATTCCAGTGATGAATGACTCTTTCTGGGAAGAACTTTCTCCTCACCTCCAGCCTAAACTTCCCCTGGCACAGCTTGAGACTGTGTCCTCTTGTTCTGGTGCTTGTTGCCTGGGAGAAGAGGCCAACCCCTTCCTGGCTACAACCTCCTTTCAGGTAGTTGTAGAGGGCAATGAGGTCTCCCCTGAGCCTCCTCTTCTCCAGGCTAAACAATCCCAGCTCCCTCAGCCTCTCCTCACAGGGCTGTGCTCAAGGCCTCTCCCCAGCTTTGTTGCCCTTCTCTGGGCACCTTCAAATGTCTCAATGTCCTTCTTAAACTGAGGGACCCAGAGCTGGACACAGGACTCAAGGTGCAGCCTAACCAGTGCTGAGCACAGGGCACAATGACCTCCCTGCTCCTGCTGTCCACACTGTTCCTGATGCAGGCCAGGATGCCATTGGCCTTCTTGGCCACCTGGGCACACTACTGGCTCATGTTCAGCTTACCATCAACCAGTACCCCCAGGTCCCTCTCTGCCTGGTTGCTCTCAGCCACTCTGACCCCAGCCTGTAGCTCTGCATGGGGTTGCTGTGGCCAAAGTGCAGCACTCGGCACTTGGACTTGTTGAATGCCATCCCATTGGACTCTGCCCATCTGTCCAGTCGGTCGAGGTCCCTCTGCAAAGCCCTTCTGCCCTCTAACTGACTAACATCAAGCCCTGGAGCAGAAAACATCTTGATCCACCAAGGGATTTCATTGTTTTTTCACATGATTAACAAGTTTTACATCCTGTCAACAGCAGTGTGATGCTTAATACAGTCTAACTTTTTTTTTATGTCTTAATTTCCAAGAGGAAAAAGTGATCTGAGGGAGAGTTTAGCTGGTTTGCTGCCATACAAAAGACAAAGCTGGACAGCAGAGTTGGTTTCTCTTTCTGGGATGGCTGGGACACTAAACCCTCTGATCACAAAGCAGTAGAGAGTTTGAGCAACATTTAGTAGGAGGTATTCTTCCTGATGATGAAAATGATGAAGTATTAATGCTGGGGAAGTCATAGAATCACAGAATTGTCAGGGTTGGAAGGGCCCTCAAGGAGCATCCAGTTCCAAGCCCTCTGCCATGGTTAGGGACACCTCACACTACAGCAGGTTGCTCACAGCCACCTCCAGCCTGGCTGCAAACACCTCCAGGCAGGAGGCTTCCACCACCTCCCTGGGCAACCTGTGCCAGTGTCTCACAAGTCTGTGACTTGTGATGTTAGTGGCTGAATCAAGTCCTGGAGCACTTTTTATCTCTTCCTTCCTCTTCCTGGACTGCTGCTCCTTAGCCTTGTTATTGTGATCACTGTCATTCAAAGCCTGAGCTGCAGTAAGGGGCACCTCTCTCCTACACATTTCTGGTCTATAATCATTTGTGAGATGAATATTTACAGAATTAACCAGCTTGGAAAAGACCTTCAAGATTATCAAGTCCAACCTATCACCCAACACCATCTAAGCAGCTAAACCATGGCACCAAGGGCCTCATCCAGGCTCTTTTTTAACACCTCCCTGGGCAGCACATTCCAATGGCCAATCTCTCTATGAAAGATTTCTTCTTCACCAGACAAGGAGACTCCAGAACATCTCTTCCCAGCCTGCTCCAGGGCTCTGGCACCCTCACAGTAAAAAGTCTTCTCATGTTGAGGTGGAACTCCCTGGGTTCCAGTTTGTTCCTTGTCCAATCACTGGGCACCACTGCAAAGAGCCTGGCCCCTTTATCTTGCCCCCCACCTCTCAGATATTGATAAACATTGATCAGATCCCCTCTCAGCCTTCACTTCTTCAGCCTAACCAGCCCCAGGACTCTCAGTCTTCCTTCATAGCAGAGATGTTCAGGCCCCCATTCACCCTCCTAGTTCTCTGCTGGGCCCTCTCCAGCAGATCGCTGTGTCTTGAACTGGGGAGCCCTGAACTGGACACAGTATTCCAGGTATGGTCTCATGAGGGCAGAGCAGAGGGGGAGGACAACCTCCCTAGACCTGCTGGACACACTTTTACTGAGGCACTATGAATAGTTTATACTATGAGTCAAGCAAGTCTCCTTTAAGTTTAGACAGCTGTTACATTCCATAGATCATAGACTCATAGGAAGCACTGAATTGGAAGGGAGCTTTAAAGGTCATATGGTCCAATCTCCCTGCAGCAAGCAGGAGCAGCCTCAGCTGGATCAGAGATTCACAGAATGCATCAGGTTGGAGGGTACCCTCAAAGGTCATCTTGTCCAACCCCCTTGCACTCGTCAGGGACACCTCCACCTAGATCAGGATGCCCAGGGACACATCAAGTCTGATCTTGAATGTTTCCAGGGATGGGTCCTCAACCGCATCCATGGGCAACCTGTTCCAGTGTTTCACCACCCTCAGAGTCAAGAACTTCCTCCTGATGTCCAAGATCAACAAATCTGACCCATGAGACAAGTCTGCTTCAGGATTTTGAGTTGAAATAAGCTGGTTGCTAACACATAAGAAGTTGGTGTCCTCTGACCCTAGTGTGGGGTGTCCCTGCCCATGGCATGGGGGTTGGAACCAGATGATCCTTGTGGTCCCTTCCAACCCTGAATGATACTATGATACTATGACCCTACAGTTCAGACAAAGCATGGCCTGGGTTTGGTGACACCAGCCTGTACTGAGGCATATCCACCATTACAATCATGGGTTGGAAGGGACCTCTGGGAGGTCATTGAGTTCAACCCCCTGCCAACTCAGGATCACCTAGGGCAGGTCACACAGGAATGCATCCAGATGGGACTGCAGAGTTTTCAGAGGAGGAGGCTTCACAGCCTCTCTGGGCAGCTGTGACAGATTTATGCTGGCTGTGGGAGCTTACACTCTGTGCACATAGGTCAGCACTGAAATGGAGACTCCTCTATGGAGATGTCCAAATTCTTTTCCTGCTCCAACTACTCCTGGTTTGATAGAACCCTTGGTCAGGTTTGCTGGGTGGGAGTTGTCTCCTGTAGTTTTAAGCATCAGCACTGAAGCTACCTGCATCTCAACTAGTCACACTCTCTTCTCTAGTCTTTGGGGAGAAATAAGTGCATGCAGGGTATGATTCATCTGTCCTAATTTAGATGTTTAGTTTGGGAGTGGAATGTTCCTTGTTCTGACTCCTCATTTCTTTCCATTGGCCTAAGGTGACACCAAGGTGACAAGCCAAAAAGCAAACACTTCTGTCTGAGCAGATGACTCCCACCCAGCAAATCTCAGGAGCATTCACCCACCAAATCTTCATAGTCTTATCTTCATAGCCAAATCTTCATAGTATCACAGTATCAGTCAGGGTTGGAAGGGACCACAAGTATCATCTAGTTCCAACCCCCCTGCTATGGGCAGGGACACCCCACACTAGAATCTTCATTATATAGTGAATATATATATATAAATCTTCATTATATAAGGAAGTGTCACTCATGTCTCCCTCACTGCCCAGCTGTGCTTGCCATGTAAGGTGATGGAGAGAGGCTCTATGAGGCTGTGAGAGATATGTGACCTCCACTTGAGGAGTGCAACCTGCCACGGGTGACGTTTTGTCACATGGTGGATTCCTTCTGTCACAGGGCCCAGGGTGGCCCTGACTCATGAGTCACACTCAAGATAGACTTCAATGCTCTGCCTGCAGAAAATAACTCTTCTTTCTCACTTTCCCAAGCTGACAGCTGTGAACACAATGCTAGAGGTGAGCTGCATTTCTTCCTACCTCTCCTTCTGGCATGAAAGGAAGAATAATGGCTCCTTGGCACTGTTCCTCCCTCCCCTTCCTCCTCTGATGTCTGTCTTTCCTAGTCTGTGCTACAGAGCACAGACTCCAGTGTCTCCTCCAGAAGAGACACTGGGCAGCAGAGAGAAGAATTACAGGATTGTTCCAGTTGGAAAAGACCTTTAAGGTCATCAGGTCCAGCCATCAACCCAACACCACCCTAAGCCATTAAACTTGTGGTGGGTTGAAGGTTCCCCCAGCACTATTTTTAGCCAGAGTATCCTGGTGTGCCATGTCTACATGTTTTGTGAACTGGGATTTTCAAAGAGTCATGGTGGGGGTTGGAAGTGACCTCTGGAGATCATAGTATCATAGTATCAGTCAGGGTTGGAAGGGACCACAAGGATCATCTAGTTCCAACCCATCTGCCATGGGCAGGGACACCCCACACTACATCAGCCTGGACAGAGCCTCATCCATCCTGGCCTTAAACACCCCCAGGGACAGGGCCCCAACCACCTCCCCGGACAACCCATTCCAGGGCTTCACCACTCTCATGGGGAAGAACTTCCTCCTCCCCTCCAGCCTGAATCTCCCCACCTCCAGCTTCATTCCATTCCCCCTGGTCCTATCACTGCCTGAGATCCTGAGCAGTCCCTCCCCAGCCTTCCTGTAGGCCCCTTCAGATCCTGGAAGGCCACAATGAGGTCACCTTGCAGCCTTCTCTTCTCCAGACTGAACAGCCCCAATTCCTTCAGTCTGTCCTCATAAGAGAGCAGCTCCAGCCCTCTGATCATCCTTGTGGCCCTTCTCTGGACACATTCCAGCACCTCCACATCCCTCTTGTAATAGGGGCTCCAGAACTGGACACAGTACTCCAGGTGGGGTCTCCCCAGAGTTGAGCAGAGTGGGAGAATCACCTCCCTGGCCCTGCTGGCCACACTTCTCCTGGTGCAGCCCAGGAGCTGATTGGCTTTCTGGGCTGCAAGTGCACACTGAGAGCTCCTGTTCAGCTTTTTGTCCACCAGCACCCCCAAGGCTCTCTCCTCAGGGCTGCTTTCCAGCCAGTCACTGCCCAGCCTGGATTTGTGCCTGGGATTGCCTTGACCCAGATGCAGGACCCTGCACTTGCTCTTCTTGAACTTCATGAGGTTGGCTTGTGCCCACCTCTCCAGCCTGTCCAGGTCCCTCTGGATGGCCTCCCTTCCCTCCAGCGTGTCTGCTGCACCACACAGCTTGGTGTCATCAGCAAACTTGCTGAGGGTGCACTCAATGCCACTGTCCATGGCACCCACAAAGATGTTGAACAAGCCTGGTCCCAGGACTGATCCCTGAGGGACTCTGCTTGTCCCTGGCCTCCACTGGGACATGGAGCCATTGACAGCCACCCTTTGGGTGCGGCCATCAAGCCAGTTCCTTATCCATCTAGTGGTCCACCCATCACACCCATGTGTCACCAGTTTGGAGACCAGGATGTGGTGCGGGACAGTGTCGAAGGCTTTGCTCAGCTCCAGGTAGATGACATCATCCAGTCCAGTGTGTCATCCTGAACCACCACTAAAGGAGGGCAGCCACAGCGGCTTGCCCAGGATCACAATGCCCAGGTGGCCAGAAGAAGACTCCACAGCCTTTCTGGGCAGCCTGCTCTAGGGCTCAAATACCCTCATACTAAACCAGTTTCTCCTCCTCTTCAGACAGAACCTGCTGGGTTCCAGCCTTTGCCTGCTGCCCCTTGTCCTGCCACTGGGCTCCACTGACAAGAGTCTGGCTCCACCCTCTTCTCCTCCCATCCTCTTGCCCTCCCATCCAGATTTCCAGCTCTTGTGATCCTGGAAATCTGCTGTGGGTGACCCTCCTCCAGCTGGGGGGTTGATCTAGATGGTCCCCAGAGGTAGAATCACAGAATCATAGGTTGGAAAAGACCTCAGAGATCATTGAGTCCAACCTATCACCCAACACCTCATCACTAACTAAACCATGGCACCAAGTGCCACATCCAATCCTTTTTTGAACACCTCCAGGGATGGTGACTCCACCACCTCCCTGGGCAGCACATCCCAATGGTCAATCTCTCTTGCTGGGAAGAACATTCTCCTCACCTCCAGCCTAAACCTCCCCTGGCACAGCTTGAGACTGTGTCCTCTTGTTCTGGTGCTGGCTGCCTGGGAGAAGAGACCAACCCCTTCCCGGCTACAACCTCCCTTCAGAGAGTTGTAGAAAGCATTAAGGTCTCTCCTGAGCCTCCTCTTCTCCAGGCTAAGCAACCCCAACTCCCTCAGCCTCTCCTCACAGGGCTGTGCTCCAGACCCCTCCCCAGCCTCCTTTCCCTTCTGTGGACACCTTCCAGGGATGTGGCTGAAGAAATGTTTGCAGATAGGAGATTGAGACTTAGAAACCAGAGTGTGCAAAAGTCATCCAAACTTGCTTCATTCTCCAGTAAGTCTGTGGCTTTCTAAGGCTGGAGACATACAACAGAGACTAGGATCTATTTAAAAAATAATAGGACATTTTAAAGCTCCACCACTCTGTGATAGATTAAGTCTGGGTTCCATGAAAGACATTTAAATCATTAAGGTTGGAAAATACCTCTATGATCATCAAGTCCAACCTTCTACCCAACACCTCCATGACTGCTTTAAAAGCAGCAACCACAAGCCACAGCCATGCCAGAGACCATTTCAGTGACTTCCATGCACAGAGTGTCTTGCTTGACTGGTCTCAGCACTCAAGGCTCCACAGAGGAGTACTGTGAGTGTGCTCTTGTATTAGAATCAATAAGGTTGGAAAAGACCTCAAAGATCATCAAGTCCAAACCCCCCCCAGAGCATGACCACAGAATCCAGTGCAGGTTGCACAGGAACACATCCAGACAGGGCTGGAAAGTCTCCAGAGGAGGAGACTCCACATCCTCTCTGAGGAGCCTGTTCCAGTGCTCTGTGACCCTCACAGGGAAGAAGTTCCTCCTCATGTAGAGGTGAAACCTCCTGTGTGGAACCTCAATGTCTTTC
Source organism: Melanerpes aurifrons (assembly GCA_011125475.1). Lineage (NCBI taxonomy): Eukaryota > Metazoa > Chordata > Aves > Piciformes > Picidae > Melanerpes > Melanerpes aurifrons. The sequence goes on from WWNC01000064.1 coordinate 2,463,435, forward strand.
CTGTAGTTAGGCAAAGAGTAGCTTTTTATTTCATTTGAAATTCCTCAGAGGCAGAGTCCTCACCTCAGCCTCTGGCAAAAAGTGTGCAGCAGTGTGGTGAAGGGGTTATTAAATTTATGAATATGAAATATGAATTATGAAAATATAATTTATATTAATTATCAAACTATTAATAACCGATGAATCACCAACTTATATACATGTTCTAGTGCACGTTCGTGAAATACATTCCACAACTGGCTTAGTGTTATGATTATAACGTAATTGAACTATCTATAAACCCTTTCTATATTTCTATAACGAAGGGTGCAGTTCTGCCGCTTGGCCACTAGATGGAGACTCGGCGGGACGCGGGCAATGTTACAATCTTTCTATGCGTCAGCGCTTACTCTGCTAGACGCAGATACTTTGAACTGAGTGCTAGTGGATGGAAAGCACGTGGACGGTATTCAATCCCCTTCAGACAACAGGGATCGGTCCTGGTCGGGGTCGGTCCGTGGGGTCGACCCTCAGAAGTCGGCTCACACGGCAGGGCGGGATGACGGTGGCCAGTAGGTGGGCTCGAACGACGGAAGCAGGCGAAGCCACGGGGGCCGGCCCAACCACGGCGGTTCTCGGGGCCGATGCAAACAGCCTCAGGGAGAGAATGCAGCTGCGTTAGGCGGCGGATTCTCGTTTAATGAGGTTAAAGGAGCAACAGGACTCTCGTAGTGGTCCCAGGTTCAGTGCAGTATAAGCACGAACAATGCTTTGGTTTTCCCTGGGATCCACAGGGCTCAGAGCGGCACTTGGCGGCTTCTCTCCGGCTACGGCGGGGCTAAGCATACGTGGACTCGGTTATCAATCGAGCCCCTTCTCCCCGGCAACTGGGCAGATCTTACCCGCGGGGGTTGGTCCAGTCCTCCGGTGGCACGATGGGCTCTTCCGATCGGCACGACTGGTTGTAGCAATGCTGAGCTCCTCAGGCTCAGCGAAGGTCCTCCCTCTGGGCTTCTTCAACGATGCAGAGGCTTCCAGTATGCGTGCATGTGTAACAGAAGCTAACAACAATAAGCTCAATGGCAAAGGCTGCAGCTCGAGAGTTGCTCTCTCGAGCAAGCACAGAGACAAAGTAAATGGGGGGGGGGGGCAACATGTTCACCAACTGGGGTGACACTTATAGATTCCTCGAGGCTGGGCTTGACCAATGGGCACTCTCATAAGCAACTGGCTTCAGCCTATAGAAAGCGTGAAGCTAGAATATGCCCATACTTGGTGTCAGCACGAGCACTGCATGCGCTGGGTGCGTGCAAGCCTGGCTAATGCCTTGGCTTTTGTCTCCCTCCTAGAGGGAGGGGGAACTTGCCCACATGCTGGGACAAGATTCAGTATCTGGGCATAATGTGCCTTCACCACATTACCACCCCCTTGCCCATGGGCATGTATAAGCCTCGAGCATAGATTACCCTTAACAAGGTTTATCCCATATAGGATTAAGCTATATCATACCTGTTTGGTAGAATACACTTTCAAACATAGTGACTTACAATATCTTAGCACTATATGAACAGTATACAAACTTTAAACTGTACTCTTAACAGAGCGTGCTGCCTTAGCAGTGTGGAACAAATGTTTGCTCCGAAACCAATATTGGTACTCTCAATTATCTCCCACCACCCCCTTGACTGAGTGATGGGGTTTGATTCCCATATGACACTGAAGCTTTCAAAGTGTCCATGGAGTTTGTCAATTTCCCACCCCCTTGATAGGATGGGCTCTGTCACTATGACAGGACTTCCTCAGTATTGAGATGAGGAATAATCTCTTTCCACTGCTTCTTTTATCAATTTAGTGAGTACCCTTTTCGCTACTTTCTTTCTCATCCTTGGTTCCAAGCCAAATACAACTTCCTCGGGACATTCCATTTTGAGGAGTACCCAACACCGTGGATCGAGTGAGTCAGGTGAATCTCGTGAATTAGAGCATTCCCTGTCACTCTGCATGTTTTCATTCCCTCTACTGGGGTTGCAGGAACCTCGTGAGTGTTGTTTTCCAGTGCAGTATTCATGTCTGCCTGGGTTGGTGGAGGGGATGCTTGAAAGCATTGTTCTTCCCTTCTCTGGCCATGCGGTATCGCTTTACGACTGGCAATGTATACCTTTTGCCGGTGTCCCTCCTTGCTGGGTCTGTGGTCCCTTCTGGAACTCTCCCTTTCGGAGGTCTTTTCCTGGAGCTTAGCTTTCAGGATGCTGCGGGGTTCAGCCTCGTTGGCTTCTACAGCAGCTTGGCTCTTCCGCAGTTTGCGGTGATGCTGTGGGCTAGACTCACATCCAGAATCTGAGTCTGATGTGGTGCTCTGCATGTCTCTGGGATCGCAGTAAGCTCTCTTGTTGGGATGTTGTGCAAGCTGTTGTCGAGTCAACTTGGCTACCTTATTGCAGGAGCTTCTATTTCCCTGGTTACCTCTCGGTCTGCCATGCTGTGGGAAACTCGGTCCGCTGCTGGCTTCGGAGTCATCTAGCGATGCTAAGTTGAATCTCACCTTCTTCTTGGGGATTCGTTGTTGGTTGAAGCTGGTGGCTTCATTGTCATCATCCGGTGATGTGGAGCCTGGCTTGGCTTGCTGCACCGGTGCTATAGCTGTTGACCTGTCTGGTGTGGGTGAGCTGACATTGCTCATGTACTGATGCTGGGCAGCTGCTGAATCAAAATCAGCTGGTTTCTGCTTGTCAGCTGGGACAGACAGAATAGGAGAGCCTGTCTCTCATGGGTCATGTGCCCTGGCTACTTCATAGATAGCATGTGATTGCCATTGAGACTTGAAAACAGATATGGTCTCTTTTATGTGCAGCTCAAATAAATCATGAAGTCTCTGGCTTTGTGCCTCTGACTTCGCCAGTTCCCTTTCCAATTGGGAAACCTTTTGGTCAAAGAATTTAATTTCCTCCTGCATCTGTATAATACAAGATGCCATCAGGACAGCGTGTTCGTTGCTGGGTTCGCTTAGCTTTGCGAAAATGGCATCTATATTTTTACAATTTAATTTTGCCCATTCCAAGTCTGGGGCTGTAATTTTGGATCCCAAGTTATGGAAATATTTCACAGCTGTGTACCCTGCTCGCTGCGCCATATCATGGTGAAGGGATTATTAAATGGATTAATATGAAATATGAATTATGAAAATATAATTGTTATTAATTATAAAACTATTTCATATTCATAAATTTAATAACCTCTTCACCACAAGCAGTTAAGTCATTGAAGATTTCACTGCATTCCCATTGTCAGCACTGGCAGCAGGGGTTTCCTTTGGCATTTTTACACACGGAGAATGCAGGAGTAAGTGGCAATTCCTGTCACACCTGCAACTGCTGCAGTTGCAAAGTCTTTCAAGTTAGGCCTACAGTTTTCAAAGGTAATTCATTATTTCTACTCTATTCCTTCACTACTTTTCTAAGAGTGCCTCATCCAGGCTCTTAAACACTTCCAGTGATGGTGACTCCACCACCTCCCTGGGCAGCACATCCCAATGGCCAATCTCTCTGTCTGGGAAGAATTTCTTCTTCACATCCAGCCTAAACCTCCCGTGTCCCCTTGTTCTGGTGCTGATTGCCTGGGCACCCCCCTGCAGTCACCCTCATGATCCTCAACTAGATCAGGTTGCCTAGAGCCCTGTCCAGCATGACAGGGCTGGGACCTCAGCTTCCACCCTGGGCAACCTGTTACAGTGTTCCAGAAGCTGCACAGCAAGAACTTACTCCTAACATCCAATCTCAATCTGCTCTGCTCTCATTTCAAACCATTGCCCCAGGTCCTGTCCCTGCAGGCCTTTGCAACCAGACTCCCTGCAGCCTTCCTGTAGCCCCCTCAGGTGCTGGTAGGCTGCTGTTAGGCCTCCCCTGAGCCTCCTCTTCTCCAGGCTGAACACCCCCAGCTCCCTCAGCCTCTCCTCAGAGCAGAGTTGTTTCAGCCCTCTGATCATCCTTGTGGCCCTCCTCTGGCCCTGCTCCACCAGGTCCTGTCCTTCCTGTGCTGAGGGCTCCAGAACTGGATGCAGGACTGCGCCAGGGGAGGTTCAGGCTGGAGGTCAGGAGGAAGTTTTACACAGAGAGAGTGATTGCCCATTGGAATGTGCTGCCTGGGGAGGTGGTGGAGTCGCCGTCACTGGAGGTGTTCAGGAGGAGACTTGATGGGGTGCTTGGTGCCATGGGTTAGTTGGTTGGGTGATGTTGGATGATAGGTTGGATGCAATGATCTTGAAGGTCTCTTCCAACCTATTCTATTCTATTCTATTCTATTCTATTCTATTCTATTCTATTCTATTCTATTCTATTCTATTCTATTCTATTCTATTCTATCAGAGCCCCATAGCAGAACCACCTCTGACTATGCTGGCAGAGCCGCTTTGGCTGCAGCCCAGGATGCCATTGGCCTTCTGGGCTGGGATGGTACACAGGCTCTTCTCCCTGTGCCATGATAGACTTGTGCCTTCCTGCCTTTCCCATGACAGACTTATGCCTTCCTTTTGTTGCCAGAGAAGGGCAACAAAGCTGGGGAGGGGTCTGGAGCACAGCCCTGTGAGGAGAGGCTGAGGGAGCTGGGGTTGCTTAGCCTGGAGAAGAGGAGGCTCAGGGCAGACCTTCTTGCTCTCTCCAACTCCCTGAAGGGAGGTTGTAGCCAGGTGGGGGTTGGTCTCTTCTCCCAGGCATCCAGCACCAGAACAAGAGGACACAGTCTCAAGCTGTGCCAGGGGAGGTTTAGGCTGGAGGTGAGGAGAAAGTTCTTCCCAGAAAGAGGAATTAGCCATTGGGATGTGCTGGCCAGGGAGGTGGTGGAGTCATCATCCCTGGAGGTGTTCAAAAAAAGGCTTGGATGTGGCTCTTGGAACCATGGTTTAGTTGTCAGGAGGTGTTAGGATATGGGTCGGACTTGATGGTCTCTGAGGTCTTTTCCAACCTGGTTAATTTTGTGTTCTGTACCTTTGTCATGACAGATTTATACCTTCCTACCTTTGCCATTACACTAGCAGGAAATTTTGTTTCCCACTGGTTCCTTATCACCAAACACAAATTCATTTGGGTGAAGAAATTGAAGTCATAGGCTCACAGGATGTCAGGGGTTGGAAGGGACCCGAAGAGATCATCCAGTCCAAACCCCCTGCCAGAGCAGGACCACCTCAGTTCACAGAGGAATGTATCCAGACAGGCCTTGAAAGTCTCCAGAGAAGGAGACTCCACAACCTCTCTGGGCAGCCTGTTCCAGTGCTCTGTGACCCTCACAGTGAAGAAGTTCCTCCTCAGGTTCAGGTGGAACCTCCTGTGCTGCAGCTTACATCCATTGCTCCTTGTCCTATCCCAGGGAGCAAGTCATGGAAGACTTTGCAATCACTGCAGTGTCACTAATGGTAACAAGGCTCTACACAGCACAAACTGAAGCAAAATGTGGCCAGCAAATTCTTTCTCAGGAGCTGTGGAAAGCAGCTTTCAAAGTTACTAGCCTAACCAACTAGGAATATTTAGCTGTTTGTTTTGATTTGCAGTCACAGATCCACAGATTGCATTGGGTTGGAAGGGACCCTCAGAGGTCCTATTGTCCAACCCCCCTGCAGTCAGCAGGGACAACTTCAACTAGATCAGGCTGCCCAGGGCCACATCAAGTCTGATTTTCAATGTGTGGGAAAGCTTTTCTGATTCCAAGCCTCATTTCTCGCTCCCTTCCACCCCCACTTCTTGGCTTAGGAAGCATTGGAAAGGCTGTGGTGGCAGCAGCAGCTTATTTCCTCAGAGGAGGGATGGCTTATCAGGCCATTTGACAGAGACTTCTCTGCTTGATTAAATGGTGTCAGCCACTTCAGCATGAGAAAGTCTGTTGGACAAGTGGTGAGTGAAGATGACACAGGTTTTTGAGGACAGAAGATCTGAACCAGTGGGGAAAACAAAAAACCCTTGGGGATTCCTCAAGCCTGACAGACTCTCCAAAACCCTGACAAGTACCATATTGCACTGAACAAAGATAGCCCTGGAAACTGGGAGCAGTGTTTATGTTTGAGGAATGCTTCTGAGAGGGAAATATTTTAAACATCTTGCATCAGCTAATTATGTAGAATTTAGATTTATTCTCCTGTAGATTAAACCAATAATTCATAGTAATAGCCATGTGCCTTCCAGATGGCAACTCAGCTATGATAAGCCATGTAATGTCAAGCATATTATAGATCAGATATTTACTTGGGGGCTGAAGTATTTTACTTGCATGCTACAGGCACACTCCCAACTGTCTGTGTTTAGTTAAAAGCTAAATGCTTGTAACCAAACTCCTGTTAACCATCTTGGAATGGTTGATTTCCATCTTGATTTGGATCCACTTTGAATTTAAATTGCATTTCTTTGGTGTGATAGTAGGCTCAGGACTAGTAGGCTTTAGTACCTCCCAATGTAGACTTAAGGAAGGAAACAGGTTCAGGGTGAAAATATATAGCAATGAGTAGCTGATGTTATGGTAGTGAAGGGAAATGATGTCATATTTGGAAAGGCTAGGGAATGTTAGGTGTTGGGAGGGATCTCTAGAGATCATAGAGTCCAACCTCCAGAGATGATGGAGTCCAACCCCCTGTCCAAAGCAGGGCAGGCCCCACAGGAATACAGCCAGGTGGGTTTTTAATGCCTCCAGGTAAGGAGACTCCACAACCTCTCCGGGCAGCCTACTCCAGGGCCCTGGGCAGCCTACTCCAGGGCCCTGGGCAGCCTACTCCAGGGCCCTGGGCAGCCTACTCCAGGGCTCTGTCAGCCTCACAGTAAAGAAGATTCTCCTCACGCTAACTTGGAACTTCCTGTGTCCCAGCTCATCCTGTTGTTCCACTGAATTGCTGGAACTGGTCCAGAGAAGGGCCACAAAGATGATCAGAGGGTTGGAGAACCACCACTATGGGGACAGGATGAGAGGGTTGGGGCTCTTCAGCCTGGAGAAGAGAAGGCTCCAGAGAGACCATACAGCAGCCTTCCAGTATATGAAGGGGGCCACAGTGAATGCTGGAGAGGGACTTTTCACAGGGGCATGGTGTGATAGGACTAGAGGGAATGCATTGAAGCCTGAGGAAGGCAGACTGAGACTGGAGATTAGGAAGAAGTTCTTTCCCATGAGGGTGGTGAGACACTGGGACAAGTTGCCCAGGGAGGTCATGGATACCCTCTTCCTGGAGGAGTTCAAGGCCAGGTAGGCTGAGGCCTTGAGCAACCTGGGCTAGTGAAAGGTGAAATCCCATGGCAGGGGATTGGAACTCAGTGATCTTTAAGGTCCTTTCCAACCCAAACAAAAAGGGGGGAAATAATAGAATAGAATAGAATAGAATAGAATAGAATAGAATAGAATAGAATAGAATAGAATAGACCAGGTTGGAAGAGACTTTCAAGATCATCATGTCCAACCTATCATCCAACACCACCTAATCAACTAACCCATGGCACCAAGCACCCTGTCAAGCCTCCTCCTGACCACTTCCAGTGATGGCGATTCCACCACCTCCCCAGGCAGTCCATTCCAATGGGCAATCACTCTCTCCGTGTAAAACTTCCTCCTGACCTCCAGCCTAAACCTCTCCTGGCACAGCCTGAGACTGTGTCCTCTTGTTCTAGTGCTGGGTGCCTGGGAGAAGAGACCAACCTCTGCCTGTTTACAACCTCCCTTCAGGTAGTTGTAGAGAGCAATAAGGTCACCCCTGAGTCTCCTCTTCTCCAGGCTAAGCAGCCCCAGCTCCCTCAGCCTCTCCTCAAATAGTGCTGAAGAGCCCGTCCAACCTCTGACAGTCAGCGCTGCTGGGATTCTCGGTCTCCAGGCTTTCCATTGCTGTTACTGAAACCTCCACCAGATGGCGCCAAACCTCTTCCAAAGCCACCCTTTATTACTTCAAGATGTTGTTTTAAAGTGGCATGCAGACATAAATATTTGCTCTTGGCTGAAACTTGACACACTGTGCCCCAGGCTTTTTTTTCTTCCTTGCTTTTGCTTTTGCTTTCTTTTTTTTTTTTTTTTTTTTCCTTCCCCCCTTTAAGGGAAAAAAAAAAATAGAAAATAGAATGAAGAATCTCTGTTCCTGAAGGGAATTTTCATAGACTCATGGAATTGTCAGAGTTGGAAGGGACCTCAAACAGCATCCAGTTCCAATTCCCTGCCATGGGCAGGGCCACCTTTCACTAGCCCAGGTTGATCAAGACCTCAGCCTACCTGGCTGCAAACACCTCCAGGCAGGAGGCTTCCACCACCTCCCTGGGCAACCTGTGCCACTCTTTCACCACCCTCCTGGGGAACAACTTCTTCCTACCATCCAATCTCAATCTCCCCACTCCTAGTTTTCCTCCATTCCCCCCAGTCCTATCACTCCCTGACAGCCTAAAAAGTCCCTCCCCAGCATTCTTGTAGCCCCCTTCAGATACTGAAAGGCCACAAGAAGGTCTCCTCAGAGCCTTCTCTTCTCCAGACTGAGCAGCCCCAACTCCCTCAGTCTATCTATTTAGGAGAGGCGCTCCAGCCCTCTGCTCATCCTCATGGCATGCCATAGAACAGAAAAGAATGGAATGGAGTGGATGGAATGGAATGGAATGGAATGGAATGGAATGGAATAGAATAGAATAGAATAGAATAGAATAGAATAGAATAGAATAGAATAGACCAGACCAGGTTGGAAGAGACCTTCAAGATCATTGCATCCAACCCATAAACCAACACCACCTAATCAACTAAACCATGCAACCAAGCACCCCATCAAGTCTCCTCCTAAACACCTCCAGTGATGGTGACTCCACCACCTCCCTGGGCAGCACATTCCAATGGCCAATCTCTCTTTCTATGAAGAACTTGTTCCTAACATCCACACTAAACCTGCCCTGGCACAGGCCCTGTCCTGACACAGGGCTGTGTCCTCTTGTTCTGGTGCTGGTTGCCTGGGAGAAGAGACCAACCCCCACCTGGCTACAACCTCCCTTCAGGGAGTTGTAGAGAGCAATAAGGTATCCCCTGATTTTTACTCCTATAGGAAGTTGTAAGGTGCCACTTACAAGCTAAACAGGTGATTAACATATGTTCCTTTCAATG